>JAMXDD010000005.1:887255-1264094 GCA_024733475.1 Syzygium grande | reverse complement strand
GTCGCTGATGATGGAGGAAGAAGAAGAGTAAAGAAAGTGAGAGACGAGACAGAGTGAGGAGCGCAACTGGAGAAGATGAGAAAAAGAAGGAGAAGAGAAGGAAGTCCAAATATCTGAAGAATGGGTCCCACCTGCAGACGTGGCAATTAATTGATGGTCTCGATTATACCGAAAACCATAATCTTCCGATTTATCTGTAGGAGTAGGGCGGCGTCACTTTTCTCAAATCTCTGTACTCGTCGGATTTCAGAGTCTCCTTGAACTTTTCACAGCCTTCCATGTCCAAATGCTCTAGCCTCTTGAAGCTTGACGGATGAGATAACTTTTGCAGGGACTCGCAGTCAAGAATACGAAGCTGCACTAATGATTCTAGCCTACCTGGAATTTCAACCAGACGAGGACAACGTCCTAGAACAAGTTGCCCGAGCTCCTCGGAGTTGGTCAGGTCGGGCAACTTCTCTAGCAACGGAAGATCCATCAGAGTCAAGGTACGCAAGTTCTTCGAATCTCCCGCGCCTTGAATCTCCTTTAGCTTCCAACAGCCTCCTATATCGAGAGAACAAGCCCCTGATCAATGAATCGAGGATATTTTTCGAGAGATTCACAGGACGTCATATACAAAGCATCTCCAACGATTCTAGCTGACCTCGAACCTCAACCAGCATAGGACACTTTTCTATCCAAAGCACCATGAGTTTCTTCAAGTCGGTCAGGTCAGGCAACTTCACCAGCGTTGGAAGATCATCAAGATAAAGCAATTTTCAAGTTTTTCAAAGATTCGAGGCCTTGAATCTCTATTAGCTGTTCACAATTCCGGATCCTCAATTCTGATAGCTTTTCCAAATATGAAAGATCTATTGACTTTTCCATTATCCTGCGCCCATAAATACGGAGGCGTGACAAATTCTGGGGAAGCCTAGGTAGGCATTCTAGGTTATCTACTTTGAGCACCAGCTCTATGAGCTTAGAAAGGAGATTAAAATCTGAAGGTAGTTGGGAAGCACTCCCATAACAATCCAACTCCAAGGACTCTAGCTTTCTTAACCTCGAGATCCACTTTGGAGGCTTGGAGCTCTAGCTGTAAGGGATAGATTGGTCAAACTTTTAGGAAGCTTGAACTTTGGAAATTCTCGTATCGATAATCTCAAGATCCTCGAAATGAGCAGTCTTCCAATCTCACTTGGAAGTTGCTCCAAATATTCACAGCCTGTAGCATCTATCTCTTCCAGCTTCTCCAACATTCCAAGGGCGTTGGGTAGCTTTCTTAAGCTGGTCGTGAGACATCCTTAGTACTCTCAAATTCTTCATTTCTTGTATTGAATTGGGTAATTCTCAATTCTTGATCAGAAATATTCAACTCAACAAGAGATCCAAAATTTCCTAATGGAAATTCAGTAATTTGTGTATTTTCCAACCTAAGACTTAATAGCGATGTTGAGCAACCAGCAAAATTGCATACACTCAGTGATTTGCAATCAACTGCACTGAGAGTTTCCAATTTCTTCATTCCTTTCCATTCGGGAATTTGGGTAATAGAGGTCCCATCAACAATTAGTTCAGTTAGGGCTTCCAGTTCCCCCATCTCGTACGGCAATGTTCGCAGATTACAACATCCTTCCAAGTTTAAGAACACTAAATGCTTTAACTTACCAATAGACTTATCAACTTGAACCAGTCCCCCTCGCACCTTTGAAGAATCAGTTGCTCTAACATTTCATGAGCAGAAAAGTCAGGAGTTCCACGCAAGTTTTTGCATCCAGTCAAATTTAGAACCTTCAAATCCTTTGCCATCTGAGAATGAAGAGAAGATGTTGACTGGATCATTTTGAGATACAAGATAACTGGGTCAATACAGCAAATTCATATTGAAATAATACCATACCTTGAGGTGGTTCCATCCCTTCCATTCATCTGTAATTTTACTATGTGATAGATCGAGAATCACTAGCTTTGTAAGGGAAAATGCGGTCAATTGGAAGAAGATGGGAAACTTGTGCCATGAGAGAAATCTCAAATTCGGAAGGATGAGTAGATTCCTACGGTTGGTAGAAGGAAGATGCTGAACGTTGTTCTCATCCAAGTCTACACAATCCACTTGAAGAAATCTTAAATTTGATAGGCTTTCAGATTCTTCCTTCTCAATGAAGTATTGAAATTGATTATCAAACTTGAGACGTATTGCTTGACGTTTTTCTGTTCCCTGCCAAAGCAAAAAAAAGGAAAAGAAGCTAGTGATCACATAATTGCCTATTGAAGGATTCAAGTTGAACATACTTGGGAATGTAAATTTTATTTATACTTTCAAATTGATTTACAATATGATTTAAAGATGAGCATGTCATCATAGAGTAAGCAGACAAGTAATGATTCAGGTTTAGATATAAGCAAAAAGGCAAAGTCAACGTGTATAACTCATCCATTAATAGGAAAAACATTGCACACTCTTTACCTTTGCTGTAAGAACATCATTTGCTTGCTCATGATCCCACACCCGACTTTGCTTCTCAGGTCTAAATTTACCACTCCGACAAACGAAATGTTGCCCAAGGTCTCTTAGCGGATCATGCACCCACAATTGGTCACGTTTTGTAATCTTTATTAACGACATCTGTTGGAGGACATCAAGATAATAGTCGGGAAAAACCTACAGCTTTTCCACATGTGCCTCACAATTCTCCAATCAAACCCAACGAAGAAGCAACAAACATCAAGAAATATTTCCTTCGCATGTGGTTGTAATGCCTCGATACTGATGTTCAACTTTTCTTCAACATTTTCATCGGGAATAGTTTCCAGCTTCTCTAATGTGGTCTCCCAAAATTTTCTGTCTTTTCCAGCTAAAAATGAACCTATGATCTCAAGAGCCAAAGGAAGACGACCGCAGATTTTTACTGCTTTTTCCGAGAGGGAGGCGTATTCTGCTAGAGGATGATCTTTTCTAAAGGCATGTCTGCTGAAAAGTTGAAGCGAATGATCAAAATCCATTTCAGTAAGTTCGTGCTTCAAATCAACATCCTTGAGAACTTCCTTGTTTCTTGTGGTAATAATAACCTTACTTCCTCTGTCGAACCAGCATTTGCCCATCCCCACAAGAGCATCCAGCTGAGTCTTTTGGACGACATCATCAAGTAGAAGTATGACCTTCCTAGAGGATAACCTCTTCTCGATCTCGATAATCCCTTCTACGCTATTATGGATGGGCAGACATGTCTCTTTTAGGATACAGAGAGATGAGTTGATTCTGCAAAATCTCAATCTTCGTGTCTTTGAAGTTAGACAGGAAGCAACAGTTCGTGGAATTGGCCGACAGTTTATTATAGATGATTGTGGCAAGAGTTGTCTTTCCGACACCGCCCATACCATAAATACCAACGATCTTTGTTTCAGTGGTCTGTTCACCTATCACTTCCATGATTTTGTCCACGTGATCATCCATTTCAACCAAGTAATCAGATACTGCCAAGTAGTTCTTTTCAACTCGATCAACAGCGTCCGAACAACTTCTTCTGTGAACTCACCTTTGCCTCTGATAGTGTTGAAGGCAAAAGGACCACACTGTCAAATTGAGATGAACAGAATAGTATCTAAGCTACAAACAATTCATGAACAACAATAAATTCAAGTACCTCTCTTTGAGTTCCCATCCTCTTAACGCTCCAACCTTGCTTTGAGAGCTGCCTTCCAGTTCTGAATAGTCTCATTGGCATACCGTCGCTTATTTTTGTATAAGTTAATGGCCTCGCCGTAACTTCCAGTTTGGTAAAGAACCTCAGACGGTGCAACGTCATAGAAAACTGGCATGATCTTTTGTCCCCACTTTTCCTTGCACTCCACCATATGGACCAACTCCATGAGGCACCATGGACTGGCAGCATATCCTTTAGATAAGATAGGAATCGAGATTTCCGACTGCTTAATCGCTTGGACAAGCTCCGGGCCAATCTCTTCCCCAATGGGAAGCTCTTCATTATCTCTATATGCCCGTATTCCGGCACGACTGAGGCTGTTGTAAAGGTAATCAGCGATGTCACGGCGAGTGTCCGGTCCTCTGAAGCTCAAGAATACTTCATAATCAGATTCTGTTGGCTTCTCCATTTCCTGAATTTTCAAAGGACTTGCAATGACCTGATATCCCACGTGAAAAACCTTTACTATGAAAGTGGAGTGATGACTATCATGATTTCTCTCAGAAACTCTTCTGTTTCAAGTCATTCTAGAAAGAAATGAAGATGGCAAATGCACGTGCTCCTTCTGGGGCATTGCACAAGACTCAAAACATGTCCGGTTGTTTTAGTAACAATATGGTAGAGAAGTGGACCCATCTCAATTCTGAAGGAAGAAATTTCTAAAGTATTGCGGAATTATGGGTTTTAATTCACAACCGAAATAGATTCGAGAGAATAATATTTCGAGAAGATAAATCACTGTCAACCTATTTTAAACTCTTACTTTAGGTGATAAAATTTCTCTTGAAATGTGACATTGAATGTCCTCTGCACATAAGTGCCTGCTGTTGCTTGTAGGTTGACTAATTATCTTATTGACTGATAAGAAATTATGATGGAACCTTCCTCTTTTAGTTGTACCAAATTAGATTTGACAAAGACATTCCACAGCACTCGATTAGTTGCTCCCTTGACCTTAACGGATGCTGGCGAAGAATCACACTCCCCAATGACTATCTCATTAGAAAAATGAAATCAAGAAATTAATCTGAAGCTAACTCAACCCTCATCATTGGACTATTTTCTTAAAAGCATAAACCAATCCCTAATCACAGCCATCTCTTAGGTTATTAACAAACAGATAAAGGGTCAACAGGCGAGCATTAGTCAGGCATGAAGCTATCATTCACATCTGCCAGAAATTATCAGCATATCAGAAAAAGAGGAGTGGATTTCTAATCAATTATGGAGTTAATAAAATTTCAACGGAAAAAGAAGGCGTGAATGCTATAACTGTTTTTCCAGTAAATAAGTCGGAACACACAGGAGTGTAGGGATGAGAGCTGCATTGTACAAAAGCTGAGAGTTCCGGTTCAACACAGAGTGCAACATTATAGTCTATTCAGTCCGTATCTACCGTTAAATTGAGAGTTGAGGGTATCAATTTTCTGTCTAAGAATGTTCTTACTGCTAATTTACCAGACAATGATGTACTAATTTGCCTCTACTGTTAAACAAATGAAATCAACCGATTCCACTCAAACAAAGTCAGCTTTTAGCGCTAAGCCCTGTTCCTAAAGAGCGTAAGTTCGATCCCTAATTGCAGAAATCTCTGAGATTTATCAACCAGCTGATGCATCTGAGTGGGACTGTGTTTCAAGATCTGAGGCCTGACTGGTGCATAGATGGAAGCAGGTGAGCAGGGTTTAGCGCGTGACCAGAGCTAGGCCAAAATTATTAGTGTTATACAAACTGCAGAGGGATCGATCATGGAGTCAACTATGGAAAGAAATGATACTGATCTGAGAGTCCCTCTATTGTTTCCATCAAATTAATGAAAAGAACCAATAAATAAGAGGGAATTACCGGAGATGGAGGGGTGAAGATGAAGAATCCGGATCAGACGCTGAGAAGCAGATGAAGATCACGCCCAGAATGAAACGTTCCTGGCTTTGAGCTCAGCTGAAGAAAGACTTTGTCCTAAATAGTCTCTTCACCCTTGTTCGCCATGCCCTTCCAGGAAGGTGAGGACTTGCTAGATACGCGTGAATGAGCGGATGATACGCGTTTTCCTTTTTTGACTTTCGAGGTGTTCGAGTTGAGTTAAGGTTGAAATTTCCTCGAAGCCCAAAGATTCTTTGGCACAAAAGGCCAGAGCTCAAGAAGACGAGAGATCTTCATGTACGTTATTAGTTTGGCTGAATACCACGAAAAACCTTAAATTTATATATTTATTATATATTTATGTTAAATTAATTTTTTAATCACGGAAAATTTTAAATTAGTACATTTATAATAAATTTACTTCAAATTAATTTTTTGATCACCAAAAATCATAAACTGGTATATTTATGATAAATTTACATTCCGTTAAATTGAATTAATAACACGAAAAATTACAAGTCAGTACATCTGTGACAAACGGAAGGTAAAATCCTGAATTGATACACTCGTCAATTATCACGTGTCATTTAATCCAACTTAAAAATTTGACAGTAAAGTTTAATGAAAAGTAATAAAGGATAAATTTGTCACAGATATACCGATTTAAAATTTTTCGTAGTATTAACCCTATTAGTTTAGAAATTAATTGATTATATTAATTGATAATCTTGTAATGATGATGAAACCCTTCTTTTGTAGGTGTGGCCCAGGACCGTTTATATTAATTGTTTGAGATGGGTTATCTTAGAACTTACTCACAGTAAATTTATAGGACAACAGCTAGGCTTCAGCCTCCAAAAGTTGCATTCGGCTATAGAGGTGTAAAAGCTCAAAAAATGTTTGGATTAATACCTTGAAAAATCTTAAACTAGTACACATGTAACAAATTTACCAACTCAAAAATTTAATTTTTAACCAAAAAAAGAGGATAAATTTATCACAGATGTACCGATTTAAAATTTTTTTGACAATATTAATCCTATTAGTTTAGAAACTAATTGATTATATTAATTGATAATCTTGTAATGTTGATGAAACCCTTCTTTTGTAGGTGTGGCCCCAGGACCGTTTATTTATTACGTAAACTAAACCTACAAATATAGAACCCATGCATATTAATTGTTTGAGATGGATTATGTTAGAACTTATTCACAGTAAATTTATAGGACAACAGTTAGGCTTCAGCCTCCAAAGTTGCATTCGGCTAGAGAGGTGTAAAAGCTCCAAAAATGTTTGGATTAATTCGAAAAATCTTAAATTCTTGTCTCTCATGTGATAAATTTCACAAAACTATTTTTTGATCTCATCTCCCCAAAATTTATGTTCTTGACAAATTTATCCTTTGTTAGTTTCAATTAAATTTTATCATTAAATTCTGAATTTGATGATAAAATTTAATTGAAACTAACGGAGGATAAATTTGTCACTTCATTAAATTCTGAATTTGATAATATTTGGCAGTTGATGGATTGACTAGTTTGGGGTTCTACCCTTCCGCTAGTCACATATTTATTAGTTTGTGATTTTTCGTGTTATTAATAAAAAGACAGAGTAATTGGTGTACTGTAGTTTTGAGTAAAGCAAATTGATTCAAAGTTTTTCTTGTCTCTCTCGTGTTAAAGTTCTCCAACTATGCTATTATCTCATCTCTCCATTTATGTTCTTAATTTCATCTTCTTGAATCACCTTGTACCAACTCAGAAGAGACTAACGTCGCGCTACAACTAAATCTCGTCAGCCAAATGAAATCACATAACTCCACTTTAACTAATTTAAGGGCTACCTTGAGCTTTCTTCTCAACTGCGTGAATTCAATCATTAGTGAAAGAATTATTCTTAATAGATCCAGCGCACACAAAATAGGACCAACAAAAAATTACCAGAGAGGAACAGGTGGAGATCAAACACCAAATCTGGTTGCGTTGAGTCGCAACAAAACCAAGAAAGCAAGATAAGAAACAATGGACAAAACCATTCTTGGGCATCTCCTGCATATATAATCCCATTTGACAGAAGGAGAAGGCAAAGTGAGTTCCTTTGGTTTGTCGACACAAGAAAAGCAATGTAGCAAGTTCTTATCTCGCTTTATAGAATTGAGAAAAGGATTATTCCCCATCTTCATCTTGTCTTTGGTACAAGATAAGAAATTCACACTTCTTTCTTGTATTGACAGAAACAGTTATTTTTCCATATCATCCATTAAGACTATCATTCCTATCGGACCCAAAAATTATAAACAAAAAGGAGGAGGGTGGCCGGGGGAGGAGGGCAAATTATGTCTGATTACTTTCTTTTATTCAGCAAAAAAGGTTCATTTACCTAAAATACTTTCATTTTTAGCGGGCGTAGATTAGTGGTTGAAAAGTTCTTTATTTTGCTAATCCCTTCTATAGTCAGTGGTGCCCCAGTTTTGATATGCTTCATATTCAAAACCAAAAAAAAAAAAAAAATCATTTTGTAAAGTTCTATTAAACCTTTACCTTTGCGTGAAGGTTCGTGGAGAAATCGACGTCTTGAATACTTGTGCCTAAGAGTCAATCCTTATTCAGTGTTTTATTCATTTTAGCCCCAGTTTTCTTTTTTGCAGATCTTCTTATTCAACCAAAGCTGTCTGCATTACTCCAAATTGCAACTCGGCTTCAAGTTTTGCAATTCTAATCCCAGCTGCACATGTCCTTTTTTGCACATACTAACAGATAGAAGCAAATTTGGTTAACAGAAGGCATCTTTCCAAACTCATCTTCTTGTTACAAACACCCTCACCACTCCCTTACACTCATTCATGTCACAGGATTATATCCTCTGCTTTTTCTTCTTTTACGTGAAAAAAACAACCAGCCAAACTCTTGACTGCTCTGAATGGTAGGCTCTGCATGTCTCACCTGTTTTGGTCAATAATACACTGGCTTCACTGTTGCTACCTCTCTTCCATGCATGGGCCAATATGGTCACACTGACCCGGCAACTCCAAACAGGATATCGCTTTAAGATCTTCCTGAATACCGTCTCTCATATAGAATCGACTTTTCTCAATCACTGTCTGAACCTTTAAGCCTCCATTCACTTGCCTCCCTTCCAAATGGTATAATTAGCGACCCCAGGTTAATGTTTATACCCATCTAATAGATTCTCCCATCCCCAAGAAGCCCAAGCCTTAGCCCCAGCTCACAGCTCGCATAATCTCACTCCTTAGAATATTCAAACACTTCTAGCAATTTCTTTCAACGCTTTTGACATCATCCACACAAAGTTGCATCACTTTTTGAGGGAACATTTTGACTTCGAGGTCGTTAGTTATAGATAACCAGACCCCTTAAATTTCTGTTCTTTGCATCCTCTCCAATCAAATTAATCTAAGAATATCTAATTCTAAACCTTTATTTTCCCCTTTCTATGTACTCTGATGAATAGCAAGGCATACTAATATTTGAACAGCGAGACTACCATAATGATAATTATAGTGTTTTCACATGGATAACCATGTTACATAAGAAATGAAGGAACTGTGGCAAGTAGAGTAGCCATCACATGATAAGTAATAGAAACCAATCTTCATTGACAATTAGACAACCAGTTGTCCTTAAATTTGAACTTGCCCATGAAAACAAGGGGAAAGGATCATTATGTGAATTAAATTGATTCTCTCTTTCTAAAAGTGCCAGTTTTGACCATGGACAGAATGGAGAATTAAGAAGAAGAACATGAGAGAGAGAGAGAGAGAGAGAGAGAGAGAGAGAGAGATTTCAAAACTGAATGATTCATCATGAAATTTAAACCAGTAATCATTACATCTTTATTAATCAATATGCTAGCTCAACTCAACCTTAGAAAACCGTTTCTCTTTACCTGCCACTCCAACTAGTTTTGATTCCTTGGCTTGACGTATTTACTTCTCTGGTTCAGACTTAAGTCGGTTCCTCAAAGTCCTCCAATCATCAGATCCCAGCAAATCTTTTAGCTTCTCGCACTTAATTATCCCCAAATATTCTAGCCTCTTGAAGCTTGATGGAACAGGTAGCTTTTCCAAATATCTGCAGGACTCAATACGAAGTATCTTCAAAAATTCTAGTCTGCCTTGAATCTCAACCAGTTTAGGACAATTACGCAGTTCAAGTTTCATGAGCTTGTTTAAGGTAGTGAGGTCAGGCAATTTCTCCAGTGATGGAACTCCAACCAGCTTCAATGATCTCAGGTTCTCCAAGCCTTCAAGACCTTGAATCCCTTGTATATCACAACTGACAACTTCCAAATCTGCTAGGGCCCTCGCATTTGAAAGGTTTATTGATGTCTTCATTTCCCCACAACCTTTGATAACTAAGCGTGACAAACTTGCAGGAACCCACAGGAGGGATTTGAGGTTCTGGCACCGGAGGTCAAGTTCCTTCAGTTGAGAAAGGAGAATGAGGTCTGAAGATAGGGTGGTCACATAAGGAGATTCCAGAAATATGGACTCTAGCTTGTGTAAAGTTCCAATCCTCCAATGACTGGAAGCTTTCTCAAGTTCCAAAGGGTCCATTATAGAACTCCACAAAAGCAAACGCAAATCTCTTAAGTTCAACAGGTTTGAGAGATCTGGCAATGTCTTCATTGACCAAGAGCCAAAGTGCAGACTGGTCAGACTTTCAGGAAGCTTAGGGAATCTGGAAACATTAGTGTATGTCAGTCTCAAGACCCTCAGAAACTTTAATCTCCCAACACTGCTCGGAATTACCCCTTCCAAATATCCACAGCAGTCGGCATCTAACTCTTCAAGCTTATCCAACAGTCCAATGGCACTGGGTAGTTTTCTTAAGAGACTACAGCGTATTCTCAGTACTTTCAAATTCTTCATGTTCCCTAATGAAGAAGGTAGCATTTGAATAGGTGAGTGGGACAGATCCAACTCGACTAGTGGTCGCAAGTTCCCAACGGAACTACAATTATTCAAATATTTACAATTACGAGCACTGAGAATTTCTAGTTTCTTCATTCCTTTCCATTTGGGAATTTCTTTTATTGATGTGCCATCCACAAGAATTTCTGTTAAAGCTTCCAGTTTCCCAAGCTCGTCAGGCAACATGCTGAGTTTAACACAGGAATTCAAGTTTAAGAAAACCAACTGCTTAAGTTCACCGATAGATCCATCAATGTGGACCAATTTCTGACATCCTTCAAGAACTAATCTCTCTAAATATACAAGAGATGAGAAATCGGGTTCCTTTTAAGTTTTTGCATCCAGTCAGATTTAGAACCTTTAAATTCTTTGCCACCTGTAAGGGAGAACATACGCAATATTTCAATCCCATTAACAAAGTTAAAAAAGACTATAGAAATTATTTTGAAACACCTCCTAGGCTCCTACCTTGATGTGGCCCCATCCACTCCATTTTTCTGTAATTTTACTCCTTGATAGATCAAGAATCACTAGCTTTGTCAGGGAAAGAGTGGTCAGCTCAAAATTTGCAGGAAAGTTATGCCATAAAAGCCATCTCAACATCGGAAGGACGGATGGACTATTACGGGAAAAACTGGCTGGAAGAACATTCCAGCTGCAATCACACCAAAAAGAACTAAATGGAGCAAAACAATGCAGGATCGTGCCCGTCTCGTCAAAGTTTCCGCCATCCAATTGCAGGAACCTTAGGTTTGACAGACTTGCAAATGCTTCACATGTAATGTGGTATTTACAACTATGTTCAAACTTGAGACCAATTGCTTCTACATTTTCTACTCCCTGGCCCTACAAAAAGGGAAATAGCAGCTAGAAAACACATAGTTCCTGTTTGAAAAATTATATTCATTCGAGGTGCTGTCTTTCCTCACATTCTTAACAGAAATATGTATATTACTGTAGGAGACGTGTCTCTACTGTGAGTGGAAAAGAAATAATACGTAAGAAGTTCTTTTAATCGACGAGTAATTAGATAGAAATCTCTCCAGAATAATGACTTTGTATTCTCACCTTCGTTCTCATGAGAAGATCAGACGCTTCCTCATGATTCCATACCCTGCTTTGCTTCTCTAATTTCATAGCAGACTCTTGATGAATGATTTCACATCCAAGGTCTCTTAGCTGATCATGCATCCGGATACAGTTGTCTTCTCTAATTTTTATTAAAGACATCTGCTGGAGGACTTCAATGGCTTCTTCGGGAAAAAGCTCGCAACTTTCCCACATATGGATTGCAGTTCTTTTATCGCAACCTATGAAGAAACAGGCAATATCAAGGAATATGTTCGTTTGTCTATCATCTAATGCATCAAAACTGATCTTCAACTTCTGTTTTACATCCTCATGAAGAACTCTTTCCAGCTTCTTTAATGTGATATCCCATAGTGCTATGCTTTTTCCTGATAAAAGTGAACCTATAACCTCAAGAGTCAAAGGTAGACCGCCACTAATCTTTACGGCCTTTACGGAGTTAGGGAGGTACTCCTCCAAAGGATAATCTCTTCTAAATGCATGTCTGCTGAAAAGTTGCAGAGAATGGTCAAAATCCATGCAGGGGAGTTCATAAGTCATATCAACTTTGGGAAAAAAAAGAACATCCGTGTTTCTAGCTGTAATGATAAGCTTGCTTCCTTTGCCAAACCATATGCGCTTCCCCAGGAGAGCATCCAGTTGAATCCTTTTGTCGACATCATCCAGTAGAAGTAGAACTCTTTTAGAGGATAACCTCTGCTTAATCATCGCAATCCCTTCATCCATATTATCGATGTCTAGCCCTTTCTTTCTAAGGAGCCTAGAGATGAGCTGATTCTGCAAATACTCAATACCCTTCTGCTGTGAAGTTTCTCGGATGTTGGAAAGGAAGCAACAATCCTCAAAATGATGGGAGAGTTGGTTGTAGACGATTTTGGCACACGTCGTCTTCCCAACACCACCCATGCCGTGGATTCCAACAATCGTAGTTTCATTGGTGTCAGCGCCTACCATTCTCATTATTTCACTCACATGATCGTCCATTTCAACCAAGCAATCAGATACTTCTAAGTAGGCCTTTTTCAACTCAATCAAAACCTTGTTGACAACTTCTTTTGCAAACTCACCTTTAGCCTCTGATATCATTAAAGGCAAAAGAACCTAGACGTTAGATTGAGTTTAAAAAAACAAAAAAAAACAAAACAAAAGCAAAAACAAAAAAAACCAAAAAAACAAAAAACAAAAAACAAGAAAAAGAAAATCATGTCTGGAGCATAACAGATAATACGCCATGATGAAGAATAAGACCTGTTCGGATTGCTTTGGAAATCCCATCCCTTTAATGCTCCAACCTCATTGAGGGCAGCTTTCCAACCATGGAGGGTGTTTTCATCAAACTGCTCCTTCTTCACGTGCGAAGCAAAGGCTACCCCATAATCCCCAGTTTGGTTTCGAACCTCAGATGGCCTGACGTCGAAGAAAATGGGCATGATCTTCTGCCCCGTAGCTCTCTTGCACTCCACCATCTGCACCAACTCCATAAGACACCACTTGCTGTCGGCATAACCTTTAGAGAAGATGGGCATCAAGATTTTCGACTGCTCAATCGCTTGGAGAAGCATTGGACCGATCTCTTCCCCGATACGAAGCTCTTCATCGTCTCTGTATGCTCGAATTCCAGCATCAATGAGACCGGTATACAGGATATCAGCAATGTCCGAGCGCGTATCTGGTCCTCTAAAGCTCAAGAACACTTCGTAACATGTCGACATGACTTCACAGCTTCCTGCGTTTGAGATGATATATCAGTACGCCAGCAGCAGCAGAATCGCCATCAGCATCCGTGATCCCGTCGTCAGTCTTCACCTCTCCACTGGATTGCAGAAGATGGAAACTCTGGAAGCTACTACCAACCTCGGTACACCCTCTAAGGTATGAAAACAATGCTCTGATGACTTCTGTTCGGGTCAATGACTACTGTCACTCTCTCGGTTAATGACTCTAAAAAGGAAGCTTCCTCTTCACTTCACTGGAGGTATACACGGCTCTTTTTTTCTTTTGTCCCAACGCGTACACGATCAAGACTCGGCCTTTGCTGTGCAGCCATGAAGGAGGGTGGAACATAGCAGGTTTGGTCAAATCCCTATTTCAACAACCACTTTTCTCACCAATAAGTCACTAGATTTGAGGAGTGGTTGCTAAACTACAATGATATGACCCAGAAAAACATACCTTCCGAGATCATTGCAGTCATCCTCTGAAAAATCTTATTAGCGTAATTCCTAGTATTCCATCATGTGCAGACAGACCCAATTAACATAATTGAATCGGCTATAGACATGCATTGTAATTATGCGAAGTGGAATAGAAGCAACTTAAAGCGTGAAGCAGTACCGCTAAACTTAAAACCGAGATGGAGACCACCAGACCCTGGTTTGCTGAAGATAAACATCGATGGATCTCACCTCCGGGCGACCATGGAAGGGGTAATTGCATGCAATGTCGCGATTCAGAAGGAAGATTGATGGAATCTAATTCCAAGCGACCAGCTCGAGCATCTTCTGCACTTCAAACCGAAGCCCTTGCCTGTCTTTATGCCCTCAAACACTTTGCTAATCAAGCCTCATTTAAAACTAGTGCTAGAGTCTGGCTATTCAACGTTGATAAACTGATTGAGAGATTCTTCCCTCTGTCCTTGGGATGTTGAGCCAATTATCACTGATTGTATTGGCCTCCTGGCTTTTATTGAGAGCTTAGAATTGGTCAAACCTGCAAGTGATTCAAATAGATTACAATCTCCCGGGTTGTAAAAGGCGTCAAGGTGTAAGACCCTCCCCGAAACTAGGTTTGTAACCCCCCTTCCCCTCGTTGGGAAATCCTGCATTTTGATGCCCCTTACTCTTGAGGTGGGCTCGGGTTTAAATGAAATGATATCTCTATTTCAACTTAAAAAAAAACAAAGGAGGGCGGAACACAGAACATGCCAAAAAAAAAATAGACAGCTTTTACTGCATCGCCGATGATCAAGCAAAAAAATTTACTTAGATGGTTGGTTGTTCTTCATTCGCAAAAGCTACTTGTCCCTGATTTGTTGATGAGTTCGTTAAAACTCAGAAAATTACTCATCACTTAGGGGTTACTCATTACAAACATTGATACATTAATTAAATGTTCTTATACTAATAGATAGGGCTTCGACCGAAGATCAAGCCCGGCCCGAAGATTTTAAGCAACAAATTCTGAGCCTCCAACCTGGGCTCGGCTCGAGACGATATGAAATGGCCCGTCCAGAAGTAATTCGGTGCAAACTGGGCTGATCGGGAGCCTGACTCGCTTTTCAACTTTTCTTCCCATAAAAACAAGTTGAATTTACCATCTAATTCCAAATAATATTCAGTTCTCAGCACGACCCCAGCACTCCTCAACCTGAAGCTCAATCTTTTAACTTCTCAAAAATTGTTCCTGATCATACAAGTTGGCTTCTTGAAGGTTGGGTAGCTTTCTCCGAGCCAGTCAATGGGATGCATCTCCAATTGTTCTACTCTGCCTCGAATCTCAACCGGTTTAGGGCAACTCCACGGGAGAAGTAGAGGACCACTTCTCCGGTGATGGCAAACCTGCAAGCATCAACAATAGTCCACGATCTCCCGCATCGAAATTGCTTATTTTTCTATTTCGATTCAAAAATTTCTATCAGCTCAATTAAATAGAGATAATGCTGGTATTTTGTCTGATATAGTATTGAGGGCCATGTTGCTGCCAAGTCGAAATGTACTATGTGGTATACATGTTCTTAGATACAACCAATTGAGACGAACTAAATTTAAGGCGAACAATTAAAAAACAGAGCTAGTGCAAAGTTTAGTTGTTGAACGTCCCGTCATTTTTATCCGTCCGAAGTTTGTGTTCTTTGGACTCTCTAGTTTCTTCCTGCGGTCGGAAATCCACGATCAATTCTTATACTTTTTCACTCTCTCTCAACCGCTCCAGGAAAGAATACGAACTTGGCGGAGAGAGAAGAAGACTTCACATCCGAAATATTGAGAGTCTGTACATGAGACAATGGTAGGAACAGAAGATCCACAGCAGTTATAAATGACCATAAAAAGTCTACTTAGCACTCTGATCCTGTCCATTCAAGATTCAAAATTGTACAGGATCAGAGTTCAAGGACATTTAGATTAGCATTTTGTAGATAGCTTTAAGGAAGCAGTTATAATTTTTTTTTCCATACATTTTTAGGTCGAATATTAAGTAGAACTCCATGCATTATATGTAAATGACCATAATTATGTGAGCAATGAATAAAATAGATGCACCGAGATAACATTCAGTTTAACACTCAAATGCATACAAATAAACGTACTAATCTCATGATGCGCAAATATCACATAGTAGCTCACCAATATACACCAATGAGTATTCATTCCCTAGTCATCACTAGCCATGACTCATCTCAACCAACGAGCCATCATCACCTCCAACTTTAGTGGACGAAATCATAAACACATCTTTGTTGCGCCTCGGTCATCCATCACAAAGCGTCCTTTACATCAATAAATACTCTACTGCACAACCGCATGATGATGGCCATCTCATACTTATTTTTATCAAGGTTCCCATTCATTTTATTTTCTTTTCGTTTCTCGATCTTGAACCTCAAGTTCATGACATAACAAGCTACTCAAATCATATTAGGCTACAAGCCATATCTTTTCATATATGAATCATAAGACTTCTATGTCCTCTCGACCCTCTAGAGACACATCTTAGACAAGAAAGCATCTGTTTATTTCCAGAATCTTGTATACACACTCAGGAAATTAATAATAGTGTTGGCATATTACTAACAACACTCTGTAGGATTTCAAAGGAGTCGGTAATTTAATGTTGGTTAATTCCTGATAGTGTTGGTAATTTTATTACGGCCCTGAAAAAATTTCAGAGAAGTTGATAATTTGTTACTTCATTGGAATGTTGATAATTACTTACGACAATAGTAAAATTTCATAGGAATTGGTAATTTACTACTTCATTGGTATGTTGGTAATTCCAAATAGTGTTGGTATTAAATACAACATCAATAAAATTCCACAATAGTTAGTAATTTACTGCTATGGCGATTTCTAATAGTATTGATAATTTATTACTGGTTTTACCTAACAAGCAGGTTACCGGTCATAAGGCACAATTGGAAAATTACCAACAAGATTGGAAATCTACCAACACGGAAATTTTTCAATTTTTCAACCCCTGGGAAAGTTTCATGCGTCTCTACCCCTGCAACAATAACTTAAAATCCCATTTGAAATTTCAAATGGCGAAACTTGAAACTCAGTCATAATTTCGGTCAGAAGTGCATGCAGAAATCTATTTGAAGTTAACAAAACCAAAAGCCTTTATAACCATTACACAGGATCATTAACTAGGACGTTATATTTATGCTAGACAAAATGTTTTGCTCCTACTTCTTCATTTCTTCAATGTGGAAATTCTATGGGAAATCAACAACAATTCTGTGAATGTGGTTGCTGATGTCTAATTGAATTCGTGACACTGAATGCAACACATTCTTGGGGTACTGCCTTAAGAACATTAATCTCTACGAATGAATTCTGGAGCAAGTCATCTTAAATACTTGATGAATTTCTTCCATGACAAGATTAATCTAAAATACACCCGCTAAATTTTTAGAAGGAGTAGGACCACAACAGACCAAAAAAAGAAGAAAGAAATTGTAGGACCAAACGATTATAGAAAGGTTTCATGCCTACGAGGACAATATTTTGCTTTTAGCTAGACCTTGATAAGCTCAGAAGAAGAATCGAATCCCAGTCGACTATATTGCATAAGATAAATGAAATCAGCTAATCCCCCCCAAACTGATTCCCCTTGTATGGTTTGGACTAGTTACTAAAGAGCAAAAACTCGTTTTCCCTAATTGGTGCATAAGTGAACTGATGCATAGGAGTTGCAATGTGTTGCAACAGCATGCGACTTGGTTAGGCTAAAGCTATTAAAATTAGAAGCAGATGGAAGAAATCAATCGAGTCAGCTCACGAGAGAATTCATTGAAAGGCTCTTTCCATTGCATATATAAATGATAAGTTATGACCGAAAATAAAAACTCAATCCATTCCAAATCTTTTCCTAATGTATCACTAGTTGCATCAAAATTTACAAACGGACCCAATTTATGCAAAACAGAAACAATGTAGAGAAAATTACCAAGAAAGGCACGGGTGACGAGGAAGAATTAAATTAGACAGCCACTGAGTCTGAATGAAATGCAGAAAACCAAATAAGGATGCAGCGAAGGAAGAACCCTTCTTGGCCTGACTCAGCTGCAACCAAAATGAAAAGGGAAGACTATTTAGACAATCTGCTGGTTCTGGGTGAGCACCTTGCTCGGGTCATCCTGATGATGGAGGAAGAAGAAAATAAAGTGAGAGGAGAGAGAGCAACGGGAGCAGAAAAAGAAAAGAGAAAAGTGGAATTTCTGAAGAGAGGGTGCCCCCTGTGGTCATTGGACTTAATCCACTATGAGAGTATGGGCACATTGTTGTGGATTACAAATTCTTGAAAAAAGTGGACCCCACAGCAATTGCTGATTGTTTGTTATCTTTTATTTTGTAGTTCAGAACATGCCATTAGTCTCACGGTGGATTAAGGACAGTCACATAATGATTCCTCATATTATGACTCTTTTCACTCTTTTCGGTACATGTACTCATTGGATTCTAGAGTCTCCTCGAACTTGTCACATTCATATATTTCCAAAAGCCCTAGCTTTTTGAAGCTTGAAGGATGAGATAACTTTCGCAGAGACCAGCAGCGATCAAATGAAGCCACAACAATGATTCTAGCCTACCTTGAATCTCAACCAAATGAGGACAACGCTTTAGATAAAGTTCCTTGAGCTTCTTTGAGTTGGTCAGGTCGGGGCAACTTCACTAGCCATGGAAGATCCCAAAAAGTTAAGCAATCCAAGTTCTCCATATCTTCAAGGCCTTGAATCTCTTTTTAGCCGACAGCCACTTATAATGAATATTTCTATATTCTTGAAGCTTAATGGATGAGGCAATTTTTTGGAAATATGGGATAAATTGATGGGTGAATGAATGAGAAATTGATGCTCAAAGAACACCCTTGAGTTGAAAGTGGGAAGTGAAAAGCACTAGTCCCACATTGGAAAAGAAGAAGGCTATTGAGTGCTTTATATGAGTTACACTTATTTGAAGTGGTAACTATCAAAGCACGAACTCCTCCAAAAACAAGTAACAGCGTTGGGGTGCAAATCCGATGCCCGACGAGCAAAACTTGGGCTTCCAAAGTCAAGCATCTATATTGACACGATTGTGGGACCGACAAGCCCAATTTTGCTAGCCTTCGATTAAATTTTCTTTTTTCAACTCAAGCTGTTACGGAATTGATTTTGTAACCGGCAGATTTAATTAGCCGTTATTTCTTACGGCGTATTGATTTTGTAACGGCTGATTTAATTGGCGTTATTATTCCCTAACGGCTCTCCCTCATTCTATTTTTAACGAAATCATTCTTCATTCTTTTTATCTCTCGGCGCGCCTTGAAGCTCTCTTTTTTCCTTCTGAAAAACAGTTCTATATTTTCTTTCCAAAAAACGTTGAGGCATTTTTGCATTGTTTTCGATAGTGTTCGTTCCAAGTTTGTTCAAGTTCCAGCTTGGAAGTGCGCGATCTCGAACCTTTGTCGGCCGTTGTATCGCAGGAAGCAGGGCGTTCCGCAAAACCTCAATTGGCGTCTTTGGAGGGGCGAATCTGTTTTAAGGAAGAAAGTCGAACATAGGCCTCGGTATTCGATTGTATCGATTCCATCTTTCTTATTGCAATCTCGTTTCTTTATAATTCTGTATTGTTTGTAATATTTAAGCTTATGCCCATTTGAATTTCTGTTCAGGACAACTTCTCAAGAGATTTACAGGACTCTAATTTAAGCTCCTTCAGCATTTCTAGCTGACCTCGGACCTCAACCAGTTTAGGACAATTTGATATCCAAATTCCCGTGAGCTTCTTCAAGTTGGTCAGTTCAGGCCACAACTTCACCAGCGATGGAAGACAACTAAGATGAAGCTTTTTCAGGTTTTTCAAACGTTCGAGGCCTTGAATCTCTATTAGCTGTTCACAATGATGGACTTCTAATTCTGATAACTTTTCCAAATATGAAAGATCGATCATTTTTTCCATTAAACTGCGCCCAAGAATACGAAAGTATGACAAATTCTGGGGAAGCCTAGGTAGGCATACTAGTTCATTTGCGAGGAGTTCAAGTTTCCTAAGCTTTGAAAGGAGATTAATATTTGAAGGTAGGGGGGCTGAACTAACACAACCCAACATCAAGGACTCTAGCTTTGTCAACCCCCCGATCCAATGTAGGCTTGGAGCTGTAGTTGTAAGGGATAGATTGGTCAAACTTTCAGGAAGCTTAGGTACTTCGGAAATTGTCATGTCCGATAATCTCAAGATTCTCAGAAATGATAGTCTTCCAATCTCACTTGGAATTTCCTCAAAATATTTTGAACCGTCAACATCTATCTCTTCAAGTTTCTCCAACATTCCAAGGGCGCTAGGTAGCTTTCTTAAGCGGCTGCTACACATCCTTAGTACCCTCAAATTCTTCATTTCCCTATTGAGTCGGGTAACTCTTGAATGCTCGAGTTAGAAAGATTCAACTCAACAAGAGATCCAAAATTTCCAAATGGAAGTTCAGTATTTCGTGCATCTTCCAAACTAAGAGTTAATAGTGATGTTAAGCAACCAGCAAAATTGCAAATATTCAGTAAACGACATCCAACTGCACTGAGAGTTTTCAATTTCTTCATTCCTTTCCATTCAGGAATTTTGGTAATAGATGTCCAATCAACAAGAAGTTCTGTTAAGGCTTCCAGTTCGTCCATCTCGTCCGGCAATGCCTGAAGCTTCGCACAATTTTGCAAGTTTAGGAACACTAAATGCTTTAATTTACCAATAGACCTATCAACTTGAATTAGTTCCCCACACCCTCCAAGAATCAGTTGCTCTAAATTTTCATGAGAAGAAAATTCAGGAGTTCCACACAAGTTTCTGCATCCAGTCAAATTTAGAACCTTCAAATTCTTTGCCATCTGTAATGGGAGAAGATGTTAATTTTGGATCATTTTGAGATACAGGACAGCAGAGTCAATACAGCAAATTCAGGTTGCTATAATACCATACCTTGAGGTGGTTCCATCCCTCCCAATCATCTGTAATTGCACTGTATGATAGATCAAGAATAGCTAGCTTCATAAGGGAAAATGCAGTGAATCGGAAAGAGATGGGGAACTTATGCCATGAGAGAAATCTCAACCCGGAAGGATGAGCAGATTCCTCTTGAGCCAGTTGGTTGAAGGAAAATGCTGAGCGAAGTTCAGCCTTGAGAGCCATCTCAACCGGAAGGACAGGTAGATAACTTTGGAACCAGTTGGTTGAAGAAAAATGCTGAATGTTAATTGTATCCAAGTGTACGTAATCCACTTGAAGAAACCTTAAATTTGATAGACTTGCAAATTCTTCCTTCTTAAAGAAGTGTTGAGATTGATGATCAAACTTGAGACGTATTGCTTCCACATTTTCTGTTCCCTGCCAAGCAAAGAAGGGAATAATTACCTACTGAAGGCATTCAAGTTGAACAAACTTGCGGAATGTACATCTTGTTCGCACTTGAAATTGTTTTTACAATATAATTGACAGATAGGCATGTCATGGAAGTAAGAACACAAGTAACAGTTCAGATAGAAGCAAATTAACAAAGTCAACGTGTATGACTCGTCTCTTTGAATAGAAATAACATTCCATACACTTTACCTTCTTTCCTATGAGAACATCAATTGCTTCCTCATGATTCCACACTCGACTTCGCTTCTCTGGTTCAAGACTACCATTTTGAAGAACGATATCTCGCCCAAGATCTCTTAGCTGATCATGCATCCACAATCGGTTTGCGTTCTGTAATCTTTATTAAGGACATCTGTTGGAGGACGTCAAGAGTATATTCAGGGAAAAACTTACTGCTGTCCCAGATATGAATCACAATTCTCAAATCAAACCCAACAAAGAAGCAACAAACATCGAGAAATATTTCCTTCTCTTGAGGTTCTAATGCCTCCAAACTAATGTTCAACTTACTTTTAACTTCTTTATTGGGAGTAGTTTCCAGCTTCTTTAACGTGGTCTCCCAAATTCTCCTGTCTTTTCCATTTAAAAATGAACCTATCACCTCAAGAGCCAAAGGAAGACCCGATATTTTTACCGCTTTTTTCGAGAGGGAATGGCTTCTGCTGGAGGATGATCTCTTCTAAAGGTATGTTTGCTAAACAGTTGAAGAGAATGATCAAAATCCATTTCAGTAAGTTCATGCGAAAATCAACATCTTTAAGAAGTTCCTGGTCTCTTGTTGTAATAATAACCTTACTTCCTCTGCCCAAACCGGCGTTCACCCACCCCAACAAGAGCATCCAGCTGAGTCTTTTGGTTTACATCATCAAGTACAAGTATGACCTTTTTAGGCGATAACCTCTCCTTGATCTCAGTAATTCCCTCATTAATATTAGTGATGGACAGGCATTTTCGTCCTTAGGACATCAGAGATGAGCTGATTCTGCAAACTCACAATCTTTGTATCTCGAATGTTAGACAGGAAGCAATGGTTATCAAAATTAGCCGACAGTTTTTATAGACAATTGTGGCAAGAGTTGTCTTTCCGACACCACCCATACCATAGATACCAATAATCTTTGTTTCAGAGGTATGTTCACCTATCTTGTCCATGATTTTTTCCACTTGATCGTCCATTTCAACCAAGCAATTAGATAATGCCAAGCAGTTCTTTTCAACTCGATCAAAAGCTTTTGAACAACTTCTTTCGTGAACTCGCCTTTGCCTCTGATAGTTTTGAAGGCAAAAGAACCAAACTGTTAAATCGAGATGAACAGAATAATATCTAAGGTACATACTAATCATGCACAATAATAAATTGAAGTACCTCTCCTTGAGTTCCCATCCTTTTAACGCTCCAACCTTGTTGAGAGCTGCCTTCGATTCTCAATAGTCTCATCTGTGGTACCGCTGCTTATTTATGTGTGAATTAATGGCCTCACCATAACTTGCAGTTTGGTAACGAACCTCGGATGGTGCAACGTCATAAGAAATTGACATGGTCTTTTGTCCCCATTTTTACTTGCACTCCACCATCTGGACCAACTCCATGAGGCACCATTTACTGGCAGCATATTCTTTAGAAAAGATAGGAATCGAGATTTTTGACTGCTTAATCGCTTTGAGAAGCTCCGGCCAATCTCTTCCCCAACATGAAGCTCTTCATTATCTCTATATGCTCGTATTCTGGCATCAATGAGGCTATGGTAAAGGTAATCAGTGATGTCATGGCGAGTATCTGGTCCTCTAAAACTCAAGAATACTTCATAATCATATTCCACCGACTTCTCCATTTCCTGAATTTTCAGAGGACTTGCAACGACTTGCTATCCAACCTGAAAAACATTTATTATGAAAGTGGAGTGATGATTATCATGTTTTCTCTCAGAAACTCTTCTGTTTTAAGTCATTCTAGAAAGAAACCTTGATGACAAATGCACGAGCTCCTTCGGGGGCATTGCACTAGGCACCAGAATACGTTCAATTATTTTAGTAACAATATAGTAGAGAAGTTGACCCATCTCAATTCTAAAGGAAGGGATGATCACTTATGGAGTTAATAAAATTTCAACAGAAAAAGAAGGCATGAATGCTATAACTGTGTTTCCAGTAAATAAGTTTGAACACACGGGAATGTAGGGATGAGAGCTGCATTTTACAAAAGCTGAGAGTTCCGGTTCACCACAGAGTGCAACATTATAGTCTACTCAGTCTGTCTCTACTGTTAAATACAGATTTGAGGATATCAATTTTCCGTCTAGGAGTGTTCTTTCTTACTGCTAATTTACCAGACAATAATGCATTAATTTGTCTCTTCTGTTAAACAAATGAAATCAACTGATTCCACTCAAACTAATTCAGCTTTGAGCGCTCCCCTTGTTCCTAAAGAGCGTAAGTTCGATCCCTAATTACATAAATCTCTGAGATTTATCAACGAGCTGATGCATAAGAGTGGAATTGTGTTTCAAGATGTGAGGCCTGACCGTTGCGTAGATGGAAGCAGATGAGCAGGGTTTACCATGTGACTAGAGTTAGAGGCTAAAGCTATTAGTGTTAGATACAAAGTGCAGTGATCGATCATGGAGTCAAATATAGAAAGAACTGATACTAATCTGAGTCCCTCTATTGTTTCCATCAAATTAATGAAAAGAGGCAATAAATGAGAGGAAATTACGGGAGATGGAGGAGTGAAGATGAAGAGTCCAAATCAAACGCTGAGAAGCAGACAAAGATCCCAAGAATAAACGTTCTTGGCTGTGAGCTCAGCTGAAGAAAGACTTCTATTAGACAGTGAATTCACCCTCCTTCGCCATGCTCTTCCGCTTCCAGGAAGGTGAGGACTTGCTAGTTGCAGGTACACTTCAAGCCGACCGTGAAAAAGTGAATACGCGTTGCTTTTGACTTTTGAGGTAATCGAGTTGAGTTGTTGTGAAATTTCTCGAAGTCCAAAGATTCTTTGCCACAAAAGGCGAGAGTGCAAGAGATTGTCATGCATTTTATTAGTTTAGAAATCACTCAATTATACTAATTGATATTCTTTTAAAGGATAAGTGCATTAAAAGTTCTAAAATTTATTATGAAAGTAAAATTGAGTCCTAAAACTTTGAAAAAAAGTGTAATTAAGTCTTAAAAGTTGTTACAAAGTGTAAATGGGTCCTAAAACTTTCAAAAAGTGCAAATGAATCCTAAAACTTTCAAAAAGTGCAATTGAGCCCTTAAACTTGTCAAATTGATCCAAACAAGTTCTTCTGTTGATTGCATTTTTTGAAAATTTTCAAACTCGATTGCATTTTTCGTGACAAGTTTTATGATTTCTAGTACACTTATCCATTCTTTTAATGATAATGAAACCCTTCTTTTGTAGGTGAAACCCGAGGCCCATTCAATTTGATATATTAACCTAAATATGTAGAATTATTATATTTTAAGTAATTGAGATAGATTATGTAAAAGTTATTCACAGTGACTTCATAAGATAAAAGTTAGGTTTTAGACTCCAAAAGTTGGGGAAAAAAACAGCACAAATGCCATAACTTTTGTACAACATTCAAGCTACAACTTTTTTTGGGGGACTTGAGTGACATTACTTTCGTTCGGCACTCACTTAAGTGTCATAATATTTTTTTGATCACTTGAATGTTATGTAACTTTTTGATCAATATGTTGTGCCATAATATTTTAAAATTGTTCACCTAAGTGCCGAAAATTCGACATGACATGACACTTGTGGCGAGCGTTTTTAAAAGTCATAGCACTTAAGTAATTGTTTAAAAGTTATGACATTTAAGTGAATCTTTTCTATGAGTTACGACACTCAATCCAGAAAAAAAAAAGTTATGACAATCAAGTAAAGTGGCACGAAAGTTATGACACGTGTGATACTCTTATCCCTTAGAAGTTGCATTTGGCCCGAAGAAATAAGGCTCCAAAAATAGTCGTAATACAAGTGAAAGGTTTCCAACTATAAATAGTTGAGATAAGTGCATTAGAAATCCTAAAATTTGTCACAAATGTGCAATTAAGTCTTGAAAATTTTTAAAAATGCAATTAAATCATAAAACTTATCAAGAAAGTGCAATTGAGTTCTAAAGTTTTCAAAAAGTGCAATCATATCCTAAAACTTGTCAAATTGGTCCAATCAAGTCATTCCATTGATTACATTATTTGAAAGTTTTAGATTTCGATTGCACTTCCGTGACAAGTTATATGACTTAATTGCACTTTTTGAAAGTTTTAGGACCCGATTACACTTTCACAACAAGTTTTAGAACTGTATTGCACTTTTGAAAATTTTATGATTCAATTACACTTTCACGATGAGTTTTAGGATTTGCAATACATTTATCGCTAGATAGTTTGAACAAACTTCCGGGGCCAAGGACTTCAATACGTGCAGCCATAATAGCGCGTTTGGTCGGCACTTAGCAGGTTGGCCAGTCACCCCACCTTTATGTAGTTGGTATATTTAGGGTCAAATGGTAATGTCCATATGATCACTAGAAGGAATCCTGAAATTTATTTTTTACCAAGGAAAAATTTAAGAAAAATTTAATTATCCTATAGTCCAATCATTGGAAATTATGACTGGCTATAGATATTTCAAAATTATAGGTAAATAATGAACTACAAAATATAAGTCAACTTAACTTATATTTATAAATTAGCTACGATTAAATATAAAATTAATAATAGGCTTATATGCATCGATGCTGACTAATCCACAAAAGAATTATGCCATTTGTAATTTTTGCTATTTTTTAAGCAATGACTGGTAATTTAATTTAAATTTCTACTATCATGATATTGTACTATAGATATCTAAATCTAAAGTAAATGCAATCATATAGTAAAATCTATGTTAAATATCAGTATTCTTATTGGATTATATCCTCAAAGTATTTTTCATAAAATCAATAAATAAATCTCTGTTTCATTTCATTACCTACATCTATATCAATGAAAGTAATGGGATTTAATGGTTCAGTTCATATACGCATTATATCTCTCTTGTCGTACCAAAGACAATGCAAGGGAGTAAGAAGCACAATTTTTTTATGCATTAAAATTGATTAATCCTCGCCCAACTACTTTTTTTGTTTTGGATTATCATTTGGTAATTGAGAAGGTAGCAGTTAGTACACTTATTTTTTTTCCAAGCTAATTAAAATTGTCAATATTAAAATAAACACTTGAAGGTCAATTGACTGTTACTTTTTATTTTTTAGTTTTTCTTAATCTAAACTATGCGGTCACGCACTTGGATCATTTTTAAAGATATAAGTGTATAAGAAGTTTTAAAACTTATCGTGAAAGTGTAATCGAATCTTAAAAATTTCAAAACAATACAATCAAGCATTAAAATTTGTTAATTAGTGCAATCAAATCTCTCCGTTAGCTTTGTCCAATTTGGCTAGGAAAAAGTTGACGAGCTTTTTTTTTTATTTTTTTAAGAGAGGCACTGATGCGGTGGCTACGTTGGTAATTTAAAAAAATAAAAATATAAAAGCAAAATGTTCTATCTTGTAATTAAGATATGAAAATTTGTTTTCAAAATTTTACAGAAATAAAAATCTTGAAAAAAAAGAGAAATCAAACAAAAAAATCATTCTAGAAAAGCGCATTCGTCTCCATCAGGCAGCTTTGAACATCATTCATAAAAATAAAAATAAAAAGCTCCTAACGATGTTCGAGCACCGCCAATCTTCGACGACATGGGTTGTGACCCTCGCCTTCAATTTGGGCGAGGGCCGCTAGTGGCAAGGTTGCAGCCGGTCTCGCCGGCAAGTGGCGAGGGCTGCCACCTCGACTGGTTCACTCACTGCACGCGTGTGCGCTCGCTCACGCACTTTGTTTCTTTCTCAGCATTGCAAAGGTGGTGGTGAGGGCCAACCCGACTTCGTATAAGTTCGGCAAGGAACGCCGGTCCCTCGCCAGTGTAAGGGTTGCCGTCACGCCGCACCACCTCAACTGGAGCTACCACTGTCCTTCTCGGCTACTCTTCTGTTTCACTCTTCCTCTATTTTTCAAATTTTAAGTTTTTCATATTTTTATATATGGAAATCTTAAATCAATTGTTTTTTCCTAAAATGGCTGACATGGCAACCATATCAGTGCCTCTATCTTTGAAAAAATAAAAAAAGAGTCGCGTCAACTTTTTTCGTCAGCCCAACTAGATAGAGTTAATAACGATAACGTACCGCACTAATTTGATAAATTTTAGGACTTAATTATACTCTTCTAACAAATTTTAATCATTTTTATCCCTTTCTTAAGAGATAGTAACACAAATGGTCCACGAATTTGAATTCAATATACAATGTCGTTCCTAAACCTTTAATCCGTTCAATATGCTCTTTAAACTATTAGTAAATATTCAATATAGTCCTTCCGTTTGCGTTATTTTCATATAATCTAAGGATTAGATTGAACATTTATTAATAGATCATGGACCATATTGAATAAATTAAAAGTTCATGGATGATCTTGCACATTGAGCCAAAGTTCAAAGATCATATTAAACAAATTAAAAATTTATGGATGACATCGTATATTGAACCAAAGTTCAAGGACCATTTGTATCATATATACAAACAAGCATGCATTTAAAAATAGACATAGAGATTCATATATACTCTTTTCATAATTTTCTAAAATTTGAACAATACTTCAAATTTTAACACACAAAAAAAAATACTTTTTGCTTTGTTGAGTCTGAACAAACATGCATCAAATCATTTAATTTTCACTTCGCGTGCCGGATGTTTAAGTGGTACATGTTGAGACTATAGAGAAGCCGGAAGGAGAAGTAGGAAGATTAAGAAGGCGAAGACAGAAGGAGAAGTGGGAAGATGAAGAAGAAACAAGTCTTTCAGACGTATTTGAGATTAGTTAATATTCTGTAACTAACTCTGTTCTTGAGCTAAGAGAAAAACAGAGTAGTTAGTATTCTGTTAAGATCAGTTGTATAAATTTGTTGCTTCTATTAGTGCAGTTATACAGTTGTACTCTCTAGTATATGAGAACAAAAACGTGATATATAGAAGATTGATACAGAGAGAGATATCATGCTCTCAGATTGAATTCAGCAGATAATTCTGTGTTCTTCAGTCGTAAATTTCTTTCTTCTTCTTCTTCAAGTTCTTCACATGGTATCAGAGCTTTTCTCTGAGAGCAAAGCTATAAATCTTGATCTGTTCACCTGAAGAATACAGCAATGGCAGCAAGAATACCAAGATATCCTTTTCCTATCCATGTAAACATTGTTAACTTTGTTACAATCAAACTTGCAGAAGATAATTTTCTTCTCTGGCAGACTCAATTTCTGAGATTTCTCCGGAGTCAAGAGCTGTTTGGTTTCGTCAGTGGAGAAATTCCACCACCAGGGAAGCTGCAACTTGATATTGAAGGGAATGAGACTGAAGCTGTGAATCCTGATTACAATGATTGGGTGAAAACCGATCAATGGTGTCATCATGGATTAGTGGTGCAGTTTCGAGCATATCTTTGGGGTTGATCATTGGCCCGGAAACATCTTCCGAGGTATGGCAAACACATTGAATCGTTTTACACGTAAATCAGTAGCTAGAGAGTTTGAACTAAGGGGAAACTTCAAGCATGGCGAAGTTTAAATCGAAAGCTTTACGAGTATCTTAGAGAATATAAACTGATTTGTGATCAGCTAGATGCAATTGGGATGCTGTTGATGAGATAACCAAAGTCTTTGGTGTTTTGGAGGGTTTAGGCTCGAGTATGAGAATTTTAGAACAACTATATAACGCTTGAAACCTCGGCCTGATTATGATGAGGTAATATCACAACTAGAAAGGTTTGAAACAAGGCGCAAAACTATTCTTCTAGTCAAGATAATCCTAACATGGCCTATTATGGAGAAAGAAGCCTAGAAATAGAGCCAAAGGTGATACTTGACTGAGAACTGCATCCACAGAGTTTTGCGTTTATAGGCCAAAAAGGGAGCAATCGTGGTGGACGTATCTATGGTCGAGGCTGTCCATTTGACAATCGAGTTCGTAGTTATGGATATCAAGGGAGAAGCCAGAATCGTAGACCTTTTAATCTGAACCAAGTTCAGGAGGTTCAATCCTTTAGTCCACGGACTAATTTCTCTGGTTCAAATCATGGCTTTCGACCTTTTGCTAGTTCATCACAACGGTTTCAAGACATGAAATCATATCCATCTCCCAACTTAGCAGTTCACAAGAACTTGCAGGATGAAAAAGCTACAGATGGAATTCGAGTAACTTGTCAAATTTGTCAACGTCCAGGGCATGATGCTCTTCAATGCTGGTATAGATTTGATAATTCTTATCAAGGTACATCTATTCCACAAGCTTTAACAGCAATGCATCTTGAGGATTCAATAGGCAATGAATGGTATCCTGACACAGGAGCCACAGCTCACATCACAGCTAATACGGGTATCATTCATAACTCATCCAAATACACTGGAACTGATTCTGTAATGATAGGAAATGGTTCATGTCTTCCTATTACTGAAATTGATGCACTACCGCTCAATGATGTGTTGGTAGTACCTGAAATCAAGAAAAATCTTCTTTCAGTTTCAAAATTAACTAATGACTTTCCTTGTTCCTTTGTGTTTGATAAATATGGTGTCTATGTTAAGGACAATCGAACCAACTCCACAGTGCAGCTCGGGCAGAAAATTGGGGGACTTTATCGAGTGGATCAGATGGCAACAAAAGCTCTGTTTACACAACGACATAGAGCTGTTGGAGAGGACGTATGGCATCAGCGACTTGCTCATACTAACACACAGATTTTGAAGTACCTTCAACAAAAGCAGTGGATTAGCTATAATAAGAAAGCTTCCTCTGTATGTGGCAGTTGTCAACTGGTCAAGAGTAAACATTTACCATTTTCTCTGTCTCATTCTGTAACTGAGTTTCCTCTGGAAAGGATACACTGTGACATCTGGGGTCCTTCACCAGTAACTTCTATTCGGGGATTCCGGTTTTATGTCATTTTTGTGGACAACTTCTCTCACTATAGTTGGATTTATCCAATGAAATACAAATCTGAGTTCTACAATATTTTCATTATGTTTCAGAAAAATGTAGAGACTCAGTTTGATCACAAAATCAAAGTCTTCCAAAGTGATGGTGGTGGTGAATTCACTAGCACAAGGTTTGAGACTCATCTAAACATTTGTGGTATTAAACAGTATATTTCATGCCCTTATACTCCTGAATAGAATGGAATTTCTGAAAGGAAGCATCATCATGTGGTCGAATTGGGTCTCACTATGCTCTATCATGCTCGAACACCATTACACTACTGGGTTGATGCATTCTTAACTGCCAATTATATCATTAATCTGCTTCCAACTCCCAAGCTGCAGATGAACTCCCCTTATAGCAAACTTTTTCAACAAGTGCCCAAGTATGATCATCTCAGGGTTTTTGGCTGTGCTTGTTATCCTTGTCTCAGACCATATACTCAACATAAATTTGACCCTCGATCTCTCACTTGTGTATTCTTGGGGTATAGTGAGAGACATAAAGGATATCGTTGTCTGGTACCTACTGATGGTAGAGTTTATATCAGTCGACATGTGACATTTGATGAAAATTTCTTCCTCTTTGCCAAGCAATTATCTGCAGATTATCCTCACTATACTTCTTTGTACCGAAAGTGGGTTGATGAGGTTGCTTTTCTAGAGTCTACCAGGGCAAATACAGTAAGACCACACCTAACTCCTTTCACACTGGCCATCTACACGAAAGTGCTGTTCTAGAGGTAGGCCAAATTTCTATACCATACAATTCGTCACAAGTTGTTGCTGTTCCTGGACAATCAACTTCTTCTGTTTCACATACTACAATAACCAGTATGCCTGTTCAAGAACATCAGTCTTCTGTTGCTGCTCCTGCACATCAGTCTTCTTCTTCTCCTCATGGTGATCTTTCTGTTCATCCTATGCAAACTCGACTTAAGTCTGGCATAGTCAAACCAAATCCCAAATATGCCTACTTAGTTAAGTCTACTATTCCTTCGGAACCGAAATCAATTAAGTCAGCCTTAGCTCACGAAGGCTGGACTCGTGCAATGCAAGAAGAAATGGCTGCCTTGTATGAAAATCAAACTTGGGTTTTAGTTCCACGTACTGCTCAGATGAATGTTATTGGCTGTAAATGGGTGTTTAAGACCAAGTTAGCATCCGATGGGAGTCTTGAAAGGTTAAAGGCTCGTCTGGTGGCTAAAGGTTTTCATCAAGAAGAAGGAGTAGACTATCTTGAAACTTTTAGCCCGGTTGTCAAACAAGCAACCATACGTATTGTCTTGTCAGTAGCTATGGTGCAGCATTGGCCTGTTCACCAACTCGATGTTAAAAATGCCTTCTTACATGGCACATTGAGTGAATCTGTTTATATGGAGCAGCCTCCTGGTTTCATTCATCCTACATTACCTCATCATGTTTGTTTCCTTCAAAAGTCTTTATATGAACTTCGACAGGCTCCGCGTGCATGGTTCGAGAAATTCAGCAATTTTTTACTTGAATCAGGCTTCTTCTGCAGCACCATAGATCCATCTCTCTTTGTGTATCATAGAGGTACAGACACAATTCTCTTACTTCTTTATGTTGATGACATTGTCCTGGCTGGCAATTCCTCCCAGCTTCTTGCTGACTTAATCAAGTCTCTGAGTCTTACTTTTCATATGAAAGACTTGGATTCTCTTCATTACTTTCTCGGAATTGAAGCCATACGTAGTTCTGATGATCTTTTTCTCTGCCAGACTAAGTATGCTTTTGACCTTCTTACACGAGCTCACATGCAAGATTGCAAACCCATCTCCACTCCTTTATCTGGCAGGTCTATTCCCACGACAAATGATACCATTCCTTTTCACAATCCACTTGAATATAGAAGTCTGGTAGGAGGCCTTCAATATCTCACTATTACTAGACCGGATCTTGCATATGCCACTAATCTTTTATGTCAGAAAATGCAGCATCCTACTATTGCTGATTTTCTTAAACTCAAGCGAGTACTTCGGTATGTAAAGGGCACACTTCATCTAGGTATCTTTCTTCACTCGAACAGTACTCTCAATTTGTATGGCTTCTCAGATGCTGACTGGGCAGGTTGTCTTGATACCAGACGTTCTACTACTGGTTTTTGCATATTTCTTGGGTCCAATCTTATTTCCTGGACAGCCAAGAAACAACCTACTGTTTCTCGTTCCTCTATTGAAGCAGAATATCGTGCACTTGCTTCTGCTACTGCTGATCTTAGTTGGATCAGCTTTGTCCTGCGTGACATTGGCATTTCTTTAACATCACCTACGATCCTTTTTTGTGATAATCAGTCTGCCATTTCACTTACTGCAAATCCCATTTTACATGCTCGAACTAAACATATCGAAGTTGATTTTCATTTTGTCAGAGAAAAAGTTTCCTTGGGATCATTATCTGTCCAATATGTTCCTAGTCATCGCTAACTTGCTGATATCTTCACTAAATCCTTATCACGACTTGATCACTCCACTTTTAGAACCAAACTGGGCTTGGGTTTCAAACCTACACCCAGTTTGCAGGGGGATGTTGAGACTATAGAGAAGCCAGAAGGAGAAGTAGGAAGATTAAGAAGACGAAGACAGAAGGAGAAGTAGGAAGATGAAGAAGAAACAAGTCTTCTGCACGTATCAGAGATTAGTTAATATTCTGTAACTAACTCTGTTCTTGAGCTAAGAGAAAAACAGAGTAGTTAGTATTCTGTTAAGATCAGTTGTATAAATCTGTTGCTTCTGTTAGTGCAGTTATACAGTTGTACTCTCTAGTATATGAGAACAAAAACGTGATATATAGAAGATTGATACAGAGAGAGATATCATGCTCTCAGATTGAATTCAGCAGATAATTCTGTGTTCTTCAGTCGTAAATTTCTTTCTTCTTCTTCTTCAAGTTCTTCACAGTACAATGCTGAGAGCAACATTTTCATGGGAGAGACGACCGGTCCAAACAAACATGCATTTAACCTTTTTTTTTTCCTCCTCGACTATGTTTCTGCTAATCATATCTTATGCGCATCCCAATTACGATTTCAATGTCGAAAATTTACAGGAAATCAAGGACGATTCTGTGAATATGGTTGCTGCTGTCTGATTGAATTCGCGACCTTGTATGCTAGACATTCTCAGGGTAGTACTGCCTCAAGAACATTTAATCTATGCGAATGAACTCTGGAGCAAGTCGTCTTGAATCCTCGATGAATTTTGCGGAAATTTCCATGACGAGACTAAAATTCTGAGTGCATACGACTTGGTTAAGGCTAAAGCTATTAAAGATTAGATGCAGATGGAAGACATCAATTGAGTCAGCTCACGAGACAGTTCATTGAAAGGCTGTTTTCATTGCATATATATAAATGATAAGTTTATGACTGAAATAAAAACTCAATTCATTCCAAATCTTTTCCTAATGTATCACTAGTCGCATACTCATGCAAAACAGAAACAATGTAGAGAGAAATCACCAGAAAAGGAACGGGTGAAGATGAAGGATCAAATTAGACAGCCACCGGGTCTGAATGAAATGCAGAAAACCAAATAACGATTCAGAGAAGGAAGAACCCTTCTTGGCCTCAGTCAGCTCAGCTGCAACCCAAATGGAAAAGGAAGACTTCTTAGACACATTCGTGGAACAGATGGGCGGGCAGGAAGACGGGGTCACAGTCCCGGAGGGAGATCTCCGCCAGGTGGAGTCGCATCTCGTGCTTCCGCTCGGGGTTGCCGTCGTGTTCCTTGACGGTTGGAGTCCGTTGCTGCTGGTTCTGGGAGAGCTTTTTCGCTTGGGTCGTCGCTGATGATGGAGGAAGAAGAAGAAAAAGAAAGTGAGGGACACGACAGAGAGAGAGAAACCGGAGGAGAAGAGAAAAAAGAAAGAGAAGAAAGTCGAAATATCTGAAGAATGGGTCTCACCTGTAAACGCAGCAATTAAATGATGGACTCAAGTATACCGAAAACCATAATCTTCCGATTTATCTAAAGGGCCTCGTCACTTTTTTCAAATCTCTGTACTCATCGGATTCTAGAGTCTCCTTGAACCTTTTACAGTCATCCATTTCCAAAAGCTCTAGCTTCTTGGCGCTTGAAGGATGAGATAACTTTCGCAGAGACCCGCAGCGAAAAATACGAAGCCTCCGCAATGATTCTAGCCTACCTGGAATTTCAACCAGACGAGGACAACCTTCTACACGAAGTTCCTCGAGCTTCTTGGAGTTGGTCAGGTCGGGCAACTTCTCTAGCAACGGAATATCCCCCACAGTCAAGCAACACAGGCTCTTCAAATCTTCCGGGCCTTGAATCTCTTTTAGCTCCCAACAGCCATATATAGTTATAGCCTTCAAGCTGAATGAATCAGGCCACTTTTTGAGAGATTTACAGGAGCCTATCCTAAGCGTCTCCAACGATTCTAGCCGACCTCGAACCTCAACCAGCATAGGACAATCTGATATAAAAAGCTGCGTGAGCTTCTTCAAGTTGGTCAAGTCAGGCAACTTCACCAGCCATGGAAGATCTTGAAGTTGAAGCCGTTTAAGGTTTTTTAAACGTTCGAGGCCTTGAATCTCTCTTAGCCGTTTACAATGATGGACATGCAATCCATTATCCTGCACCCATAAATTCGGAGGCGTGACAAATTCTGGGGAAGCCTAGGAAGGCATCCTAGTTTATCTACGTAAAGCACCAGCTCCCTGAGCTTAGAAAGGAGATTAAAATCTGAAGGTAGTTTGGAAGCACTCCCAGAACAAAACAACTCCAAGGTCTCTAGCTTTCTTAACCTTGAGATCCATCGGAGGCTTGGAGCTATAGCTGCAAGGGATAGATAGGTCAAACTTTCCGGAAGCTTAGGTACTTTGGAAATTCTCGTATCTGATAATCTCAAGTTCCTCAAAAAGGATAGTCTTCCAATCTCACTTGGTATTTCCTCCAAATATCTACAGCCCTCAGCATACAGCTCTTCAAGCTTCTCCAACATTCCAAGGGCGCAAGGTAGCTTTCTTAAGCTGGTGCAATATAATTTTAGTACTCTCAAATTCTTCATTTTCCCTATTGAATTGGGTAATTCTTGAATTCTCGAACTACAAAGATCCAACTCGACGAGAGATCCAAAATTTCCGAATGGAAGTTCAGTAATTTTTGTAGCATTAATCCTAAGTTTTGATAGTGATGTTAAGCAACCAGCAAAATTGCATATACTCAGTGATATACATTCAACTGCACTGAGAGTTTCCAATTTCTTCATTCCTTTCCATTCGGGAATTTTGGTAATAGAGGTCCCATCAACAATTAGTTCTGTTAAGGCTTCCAGTTCCCCCATCTCGTCCGGCAATGTCCGCAGATTATAACATCTTTCCAAGTTTAAGAACACCAAATGCTTTAACTTACCAATAGACTTATCAACTTGAACCAATCCCTCGCACTTTTGAAGAATCAGTTGCTCTAAATTTTCATGAGCAGAAAAGTCAGGAGTTTTACGCAAGTTTCTGCATTTAGTCAAATTTAGAACCTTCAAATCCTTTGCCATCTGTAATGAAGAGAAGATGTTGATTCTGGATCATTTTGAGATACAAGAGAGCTGAGTCAATACAGCAAATTCATGTTGAAATAATACCATACCTTGAGGTGGTTCCATCCCTCCCATTCATCTGTAATTTTACTATGTGATAGATCAAGAATCACTAGCTTTGTAAGGGAAAATGCGGTCAAATTGAAAAAGATGGGAAACTCATGCCATGAGAGAAATCTCAACTCCGGAAGGATGAGCAGATTTTTCTGGAAACACTTGTTGGAAGGAAAATGCTGAACAAAGTTATGCCATGAGAGCCATCTTGACTTTGGAAGGATGCATAGATTCCTCCGGAACCAGTTGGTTAAAGAAAAATGCTGGACGTTGTTCATATCCAAGTCTCCACAATTCACTTGAAGAAACCTTAAATTTGATAGGCTTTCAAGTTCTTCCTTCTTAAAGAAGCATTGAGATTGATGATCAAACTTGAGACATAGTGCTTCAACAGTTTTCTGTTCCCTGCCAAAGCAAACAAAGGAAACAGAAGCTAGTGATCACATAATTGCCTATTGAAAGGATTCAAGTTGAACATACTTTAGGAATGTACATTTTACTTACACTTTCAAATTAATTTACAATTGATTTACAGATGAGCATGTCATCATAGTAAGCAGACAAGTAATGACTTGGTTCAGATACAAGCAAATAGGCAAAGTCAACATGTATAACTCGTCCCTTTGAATAGGAATAACATTGCACACACTTTACCTTTGCTATGAGAACATCATTTGCTTGCTCATGATCCCACACCCGACTTTGCTTCTCTGGTTTAAAATTAGCTCTTTCACGGACGATATCTCGCCCTAGGTCTCTTAGCTGATCATGGACCCACAAGCGGTTACTATCAGCAATCTTTATTAACGACATCTGTTTGAGGACTTCAAGAGAATATTCAGGGAAAAACTCACAGCTGTCCCACATGTGAATCACATTTCTCACATCAAACCCAACAAAGAAGCAACAGATATCGAGAAATATTTCCTTCTCTTGAGGTTCTAATGCCTCGAAACTTATGTTCAACTTACTTTTAACCTCTTTATTGGGAATAGTTTCCAGCTTCTTTAACGTGGTCTCCCAAATTCTCCTGTCTTTCCCATTTAAAAATGAACCTATCACCTCAAGAGCTAAAGGAAGACCACCGCATATTTTTACTGCTTTTTTTGAGAGGGGAAGGTCTTCTGCTAGAGGATGATCTCTTCTAAAGGCATGTTTGCTAAACAGTTTAAGAGAACGATCAAAATCCATTTCAGTAAGTTCAAGCTGAAAATCAACATCTTTGAGAAGTTCCTTGTCTCTTGTGGTAATAATAACCTTACTTCCTCTACCGAACCGGCAATCACCCACCCCCACAATAGCATCCAGCTGAGTCTTTTGGTCGACATCATCAAGTACAAGAATGACCTTTTTAGAGGATAACCTCTCCTTGATCTCAGTAATTCCTTCATTAATATTAGTGATGGACAGGCATTTCGTTCTAAGGACATCAGAGATGAGGTGATTCTGCAAACTCTCAATCTTGGTATCTCGAATGTTAGACAGGAAGCAACGGCTATCAAAATCAGCCGACAGTTTATTATAGATGATTGTGGCAAGAGTTGTCTTTCCAACACCACCCATACCATGGATACCAACAATCTTTGTTTCAGTGGTCTGTTCACCTATCACTTCCATGATTTTGTCCACTTGATCGTCCATTTCAACCAAGCAATTAGATACTGCTAGGTAGTTCTTTTTCAACTCGATCAAAAGCTTTTGAACAACTTCTTTTGTGAACTCACCTTTCCCTCTGATAGTTTTGAAGGCAAAAGAACTAAACTGTTATATCAAGATGAACACAATAATATCTAAGGTACAAAAAAATCATGAGCAATAATAAATTGAAGTACCTCTCCTTGAGTTCCCATCCCTTTAACGCTCCAACCTTGCTGAGAGCCGCCTTCCAGTTCTCAATAGTCTCATAAGTGTACCACTGCTTTTTTATGTGTGAATTGATAGCCTCACCGTAACTTGCGGTTTGGTTACGGACCTCGAATGGTGCAACGTCATAGAAAATTGGCATGATCTTCTGTCCCCACTTTTCCTTGCACTCCACCATTTGGACCGACTCCATGAGGCACCATTTACTGGCAGCATATTCTTTAGAAAAGATAGGAATCGAGATTTTCGATTGCTTAATCACTTGGAGAAGCTCCGGGCCAATCTCTTCCCCAACACGAAGCTCTTCATCATCTCTATATGCTCGTATTCCAACATCAATGAGGCTATTGTAAAGGATATCAGTAATGTCGCGGCGAGTATCCGGTCCTCTAAAGCTCAAGAACACTTCATAATCAAATTTCACCGACTTCTCCATTTCCTGAATTTTGAGAGGGCTCGCAACGGCTTGATATCCCACCTGTAAAATATTTATTATGAAAGTGGAGTGATGATTATCATGATTTCTCTCAGAAACTCTTCTATTTTAAGTCATCCTAGAAAGAAACCTCCATGACAAATGCAAGAGCTCCTTCTGGGGCATTGCACTAGACTCAAAACACGTCTGATTATTTTAGTGACAATATAGTAGAGAAGTTGACCCATCTCAATTCTAAAGGAAGAAATCTCCAGATCGTTGTGGGATTATGGGTTCTAGTTCACTTGAAATTGATTAAAAAAGGAAAATTTCGAGAAGGTAATGTTGTATGTCCCTCTGCACATAAGCGCCTGTTGTGGCTTGTAGATTGACTAATAATCTTATTATCTCATAAGAAGTTATGCTGGAACCTTCCTCTTTTAGTTTTACCAAATTTTGACAAGACCAGTGCACAACACTCAATTAGTTGCTCACTTGACCTTAATGGACACAGGCAAAGAATCACATTCCCCTATGACTCTCATTAGAAAAATGAAATCAAGAAATGACACTGCAGCTAATTCAACCCCCAACGTCGCACTAGTTCTGAAAAGGGTAACCGATCCCTAATTGCAGCCATCTCTTAGGTTATCAACAAACAGATACAGGGTCAATGGGCGAGCATTAGTTAGGCTTGAAGCCGTTATTCACATTTGCCAGAAAGTACCAGCATATCAGAAAAAAGAGGTTTTATTTACTAATCAATTATTGAGTTAATAAGATTTCAACAGAAAATAGAAGCGTGAATACTATATAACTTTTTTTACAGAAAATAAGTTGGAACACACAGGAGTGTAGAGATGAGAGCTGCATTATTACTGAAGCGGAGAGTTCCGGTTCACCACAGAGTGCAACATTATAGTCTATTCAATCTGTCTCTACTGTTAAATACAGAGTTGATGGTATCAGTTTTCTCCCAAGGAGTGTTCTTACTGCTAATCACCCGACAATGATGTACGAATTTACCCTATCGAAGTCTCTTAGAGATACCACTATCTCTGTTCGCACAAGAAAAAAATCCCATCAAACAAATGAAATCAACAGATCCACTCAAACTAATTTAGCTTTTAGCGCCGGCCCAGTTCCTAAACAGCGTAAATCCAATTCCTAATTACAGAAATCTCTGAGATTTATCAACAAGCGGATGCATAGGAGTGGCGTTGCGTTTCAAGATTCGAGGGCTGACAGTTGCATGGATGGAAGCAGATGAGCAGGGTTTAGCATGTGACTAGAGTTAGAGGCTAAAGCTGTTAGTGTTTGATGCAAATGGCAGTGATCAATCATCGAGTCAACTGAGGAAAGAATAAAATACTGATCTGAGATTCCCTCTATTGTTTACATCAAATTCTGCACCTAGTTGCATTACAGAACAGACCCAATTCATTAAAAAAAAGAAGCAATAGACGAGAGGAAATTACCGGAGATGGAGGGGTGAAGATGAAGAGTCCGGATCAAATGCTGAGAAGCAGATAAAGAACCCAAGAACAAAAACGTTCTTGGCTTTTTTGAGTTACAGCTGAAGAAAGACTTCTATTAGATTAGTCTTCTCGCCCTCGCGTCCCATGCTCTTCCAGGAAGGTGAGGACTCGACTTGCTATGCTAGTCACCCTCACGTGCCGACCGTGGAAAATGAGTGAACACGCGTTTCTTTTGAGGTATTCGAGTTAAGTTAGGTTGAAATTTCTTGGAAGTCCAAAGACTTTTTGGCTCAAAAGGCTTATTAGTTTAGAAATTCATTTCATTATAGCTATTGACGTTCTTTTAATGACGATGAAACCCTTCTTTTGTGGGTGAAACCCCTAGGTCCATTTAAATTATTCATGAATTAAACCTACACATTTTAAGTATTTGAGATGGAATATGGCAAAGAGTTATTCACTGTTCATTTACAAAATCAAAGTTAGATTTCAAACGATAAAAGTTGCATCCAGCCAGAAATGAATAAAGTTCCATTTGTTTTACAAAAAATGAATGGTTTAAAACACATTTTCCTAAAAATAATTATTTACTTAAAATCATCAATCAATAAAAAATATTTTTATTATCAATAATATTTTACGTCTAAAAACTTTTGTAGATGATGAAAATAATTTTCGTTCATTCATTTTTGCAATCGATACAAACTATCATTTTTAGAAAATTATTTTTCAAATCATTTATTTTTCTCGAAATAATTGTATCATAAATCTCCAAAAAAGTTATTATGCAAATGAAAAATGATCAACCATGGATGGTTCGAGCAGAACTTCCAAGATATGTGCCGCTCTCTTTTTGTTTTGCAATGATTGAAGGCTCCTTTCGTATTTTTCGCAGGTTTACAAGTACCGGATGAGATTGCCTTGGATCGTACAGCTTTTAGCGATTCTCCTGCGTGCAAGCTTAGTTGAATTTTGGGGTGAAATGGGAATGTCCATATTATTACTAGGAGGAATTATGAAAATTATTGTTTGACCAAGGAATTTTTCTTCTAAAAAATTGAATTATCATATTATTTAGATTTGAATACTCGAATCATTAGAAATTAGGATTGATTGTATATATTACGAAATTAACAAATAATGATGAGCTACAAAATATAAGTCAACGTAAGTTATTTTTATATATTATCTATGATTAAAGTAAATAAAATAACATATTGATATTATTGATGCTATTTAATCAATTAAAAAACTACGCCACTATAATTTTCTTAATTTTGAAACAATGACCGGTAAATTAATTTGAATTTCTAGTATCACGATATAATGCTATGGAATATCTATAAAGTAAATGCAATTATACTGTGAATAATATATTAAAATTGGTACCTTTTTTCATGACATTCTCAAAGTTTTGTTTTTTATGCAATCAATAAAATGAGTATCTATTTCGTTCCGCTACCTACATCTATGTCAGCTCTTCTGGGAAATCATCAATTGAAAGTAATGTGAGTCCTCACTCCATTTGATTTCGTTAAATCCTCGTCCAACTATATTTATGTTTATGTGAGCATTTGGTAATTGATATAGTTATAGTCGGTACACCGTTTTTCTTTTACAAAAGTCAAGCTAATTAATAAAAGATATATTAAATTAAATATATTAGTTTGGATAGACTTTTACTTTTTTGATTTTTAAATTTTTTCCTTATTTAATTTACACTGCCCACGCACTTTAACTTCTTTCCAAAGTACCGAAACTTTCACAATAGCCAGATGTTAACACCTAAATTTGTATTTAATTTTTTTTCATAATTTTTTGAAATCTAAATAATATTTCAACTTTTAATAGAAAATAAAGTCTATATTATTTAAGACCAAACAAAGAGGCATTAATTTTCGCCATTTCTATTTACAATTGTCACTTCGCGTGCTGGATGTTGAGTGATAAAATGCAGAGCGCCCCATTTTCATGGGGGAGACGACTGGTGCATTGCCATGTTCTTCAGCGATGTCGTCCCAACCATCGATCGCTACGTCTCCCTCGTCACAGGATGCGTCGCCAAGAAACACCTGAAGCTCGGCATGACCCTCCAATCTCACCTCATCAAGACCGCACTCGCCGGCGACCCCTTTCATCGTCAACCATCTCATTGGCATGTACACCAAATGCTCTTCCATCCGAAGCGCCCACAAGGCTTTTGATGATCTTGATACGAGGAACGGTTGCTCTTGGAACACCATCGTATCTTCATATGCACGGATTGGCGATTTCAAGAAAGCGCTCGACTCGTTCGATGAAATGCCGCAGAGGGCTCTTGTCTCTTAAAATTCATTGATTTCTGGGTTGTCCCGTCATGGGTTTTATGTCGAGTCTCTGAGTATCTTCATGCGGATGCAAAACGAATATGATTGTCTGTTCATGGATGAATTTACTTTTGCGGGTGTTGTGGGTGCCTGTGCTCGGTTGGGTGCATTGAAGTTCTTGCGCCGGGTTCATGGAGTTGCCATCATAATGGGCTTGGAATTTACCAAGATTACTTATAATTCCCTGATTGATGCTTATGGGAAATGTGGCGGAGCCCATATATACCGTACCTTGTTTGACGTTATGCCTGAAAAGGATATTGTGTCGTGGACTTCCATGATTGTTGCTTATACTTGAGCTCATAACTTAGATGATGCTAGTGAGATATTCAACAATATGCCAGCAAAGAACACAGAATCTTGGACTGTACTGATCGCAGGCTTTGCGCAGATTGGCCGTGGTGATGAAGCTTTGGACCTTTTTGTTCAAATGTATGAGGAAGGAATACAGGCAAGTCCTCGTACTTTTGTCAGTGTTCTATGTGCTTGTGCTGATCAAGCACTTGCTTAAAGAGGCAAACAGATTCATGGTTGCATCGTTAGGACCTGCTTTAATAGAGTTATGGATAACATATTTATATGGAATGCTCTAATTGACATGTTTTGCAAGTGTAGCGACATGAGATCAGCTGAGATCTTATTCTTGAGGATGCTGGAAAGGGATGTTGTATCATGGAACTCGATGATAACTGGGTTTGCTCATAATGGTCTAGGGCATGAATCACTTGTTTTTCTCAAGAAGATGCTGGAGACAAATGTAAGACCCAACCATATCACATTTCTTGGCGCTCTATCTGCTTGCAGCCACGCCGGTCTAGATGTTGAAGCGCATCAGATTCTTAATGCAATGGAAAAGGGTTATACAGCCTTCAAAAGAGATCCGACCACTATGCTATTTTGGTCAATCTGCTCAGGAGGAAAAATAGACTTGAGGAAGCGATGGAGTTGATAGAGAGTGTCCCGAACAAATCAGACCATGTTGGAATGTGGGGTGCGCTTTTGGGTGCATGCAAAGTCCACGGTAATCTTGTCATTGCCAGAAAAGCTGTGGATGCTCTATTGAAGTTGGAACCCCAAAATGAGGCAAGTAATGTCATATTATCAAGAACATATGCTGCAACTAACAGATGGGTTGATTCCTACAGAGTAAGGAAGCAAATGGAGGAGAGAGACTTGATGAAAGATGTGGCAAACAGTTGGATTGAGGTAAAGAATGAAATGCACAAATTTCCAGCAAAGGACCAATTCCACTATCAGATAGGAGACATATACAAAGTGCTCGGGAAACTAGTATATCATATGAAGGAAGCTGGGTATGTTCCTGAACCCAACTTAAGGCTCATCTTAGATGATGATAATGATGGTGGGTAATGAATAAGAAGTGTTTAGATGGAAGATGCTGGAGAAAAATAAAAACGCTACAGCTCCCAGGTGATAGCTCTTCTACTAATGAAGAATTTATACCTTACTAGAGAACCTCATGTTAAAGATATTATTAAGTTCCAGGAAGGACTCATGGTCCACCGAAAATCAGGCATCATGAAAGCCTCTCACTGTACCTGGAGGCTTTACGTGAGGTAGGTGGAGATTGCTTAGATGCTATCTGGTGATGGCATTCTGTGTACATATTTTCAGATTTTGACCTCATTGTTGCTGGAAAAATGGATGCCGTCTACCTTGCCATTTTTGGTTCTTTTGGATGCTAAAGCATGACCAGATTGTTTTTTTTTTTTTTTGAAAATGGTTATGTCGATGATTGCGGAAGTTTTCCCTCAAGTTAAACATGATGTCCCTGACCAGGGCGTGACCTGGAACTTCTCTCAGAACTATATACAGCTTGAAGCTCCATACTTGTCATTGTTCCCGTGATTTCTTGTCAGGCTTCTGCTTCAGCAAGGAAGCAGTTTGGAGCTAACGATTTTCCACAAAGTGGTGGCGAAAGGTAACTTATACAAATCTGGGATGTAGTTATATTCTCTGTTTTCTTCTCAATGAGCGTTTATTGTTCTTCAGGAATTCAGGAAAGTATGTGCATGGTCAAATAGAGGTTGTGGCCTATGATTCTTTTAGTTGTGGCTAATGGTTTCATCATTGTCCTGTGGGATTGGTTAGGAGCGACCTGTATTTGCGGTGTTGGTCTGCTTCAAACAATAGAAATTACCTCAGGATTTAACTGTACACGGGCAACTCATGGTATTTCTTCTACATCTTGACATAACTACACCTAAAAACCAGAGTGGAATTTTGAATCATGCTAAGAAGAGATGTATTTGTTGACAGAAGATGTAAAATAACTTTGCATGCAAAGCATTGTGCGGGCATCATTGCATCAGTTGATTGAAGAAATTGGAAGTGCCATCTCTAATGCAGTTGATCCAACATTCCTGATTTTCTTTTTGGCCCCTACTTATGCCATGCTGCAGTTGCTTCCTTAGCAGCTGAACTACTTTTTCTGTTTGACAGTGAGTACTCTCTTTCCGATGTAAGAAACAAACAGCTTTAGAGGTGACGATTCTTTGAGGGTAATCTCCTAGCATGTGAAAAAATAGAATTCACTAACAAATTTGGGAAATTATCATCATCAACTGAAAACTATAAATTTAAGATAAAATATCATAGGCTTTAGCTCATGGATTTATGGAATTTTCGCTATAAGATATGTACATGCATATAATGTTTTTGGTTTGGATAAATCCTAGGACAACACTTATTCTCTACAAGGTCAATCCTTAATTTTCTTAGTAAGTGATGTGTCCAGCACTCTAGTATTGTGAATTTGATATACAGATCTAAGAAGATTATCATGTTAGATTATTCCTCGCAAGAATGGAGCTAGATTTTTATAGGTGATATGTCTCTTTCTTATGTTTGTGGTCAAGACAATTCCTTATTAAAAAAATCCTGTGGATATCATAATAATCTTGGGTTTCAGTTTCAAAATTCAAACAATTACATCTTTCATGGCCGTCCACGACCATTTGATCTTGCTATATATATAATTTGTACGATCTATAACCCTTATGGTGCCTTTGGTTATATTTACTTTATTCTAATTTGTACAATCTATAACCCCTATGGTGCCTTTGATTACAGATTTGAAATGAGCCTGCAATATGATAACCATTTGCTGTTAGCATGCTATAAGTTACTAGTTTACTTGGTTTGATACTAGAATGATAAAGGCTTAATATGATAACCATTTGCTGTTAGCATGCTATAAGTTACTATTTTTCTTGGTTTGATACTAGAATGATAAAGGCTTGATAACATCCAAAATGTTCTATCATTGTATCTATTCTTTCTCCATCTGCCAGGACCCCCACCGTGGCTAGTGATTGCGCATGGAGGGTTGCCTCTTTGTCACCTTATAGGCAGTGGTCACTAGAAGGGTTGGTAATGGTGGGCCAATACCGGTAAGCCGGCATGAGGCGACGATGGCCGTTAATGTTGATTAGCGGAAGACTAATAGACTAAAGACCATTTATATGGAAATATATTGCTCACATGAAAATACTAGTAAGTGATAGACATGCACTTGCTTTTAGGAGTAACTACTAATCATGTTGAAAAGATCCCTCCTTAAACTTATTGACATATAGGTAAAAAAATTTTATGAAGAGTTACTGACTAGTGGAAGACTAATAGACTAAAGACTACTTATCCTTATGCAAACATAGAATAAAGGCTAACTACTGATGATTACTTATCTTCTTCTAATCACTGCGGAAAAGTTACCAATAAAAGTACCTAGTTCATTGACACTTACTGTTTGGAGTGATTTGATATCAACCAAGTGGAGGTGTTACTAACTGATAAAAACCTATTATGTCATAAATGAAATCTTACTAATCATGTGAAAAATAACTTCTCACGAATATCTATATATTCTCTTCTCCAAAGTCTAGCATATATATCAGTTATAATGCATAGTGTTTTAACAATAATTAGTAAATTTTAGGCCAATTACCATACGAAAAAACCTTCCAACGTTACACTTACGTCAACTTTTTTTTTTTTGCGAAATACGAAACATATGAAAGAGACGCTAGAACTTATTCTTTTGTGTACCCCTCTGTTAGTCCGTTAGTTAGCAAGGAAAACATGGTCGTTGCCTTATGGATGTGGCTATACTAATGTGACTAATTATCACCATTAAGCGCCATTAATAAGTAATTAATAGAAGTAAGTGGTAGAAGTTATTTTATAAATTGATAGTAAATGAAGTTACTTTTAAAGATTAGAGAAAAAGGCAACGTAGGAAAAAGGTGCGGTAGAAATGAGAGAGAGGGAGAGATGAAAATATGATGATTCAAGGGAAATTATCAAAAAGTCTTAAACCTATTGCAATTATGCCAATTCAGTCATAAACCTTTTTTTTTTTTTACAAATTCAGTCCTAAATCTTTTGTAATTGTGCAAATTCAGTCCATTCGGTCAGATGGTGCTTTACGTGGATGCTAACCGGCTAACATGGCATTATTTTAATATATTTTTATTTTTTTTTTTTTTTTTTGATTTTTTGATTTTTGATTTTTTTTTTCTTTCCTTCTTCCCCCTAACCGCACCAGCCAAGGGAGGCTTGCTGGGCCAAGGTGACCTCGCCGGCCACTAGGGGGAGGCTCGTCCCTCGCCGACACTAGCAAGGGTGAGCCTCACCCTAGCTCCAAGGAGAGCCGGTGAGGGCAAAGCTCGCCATGGATGGACGAGCTCTACCCCGCGCACCGTTGGCTAGCTCGATCTCACCTAGATTTGGCGAGGTCGAGCTTCACCATGGCTGTGGGCAAGGTTGAGTTCTTGCCAGCCATGGTGAGCTCCGCCCTCACCTCACCCGGTGATGGAGAGCCTCCCGGTGGGCGGCGAGTCGGCCCTAACCCCGGCTGCTGGTTTGGCCACTAAGGGAAAAAAAAAAAAAAAAAAAGAAAAAAAAAAAAAAAATTTTCGCGCCATCACCAGCCCTCGCCGTCACACAACGTTTGGCATGGCTCGATCTTGCTAGATCCGGGCGAGGTTGAGCTCGCCTAGCCATAGCAAGATCCGCCTCGTTGGAGCCGGGCGAGGCTCGCCATCGCCGATGCCGATGGGGGTGAGCCTCCCCCTAGTGGCAAAGTAGTTCACCTGGTTGGCAAGCCGCCCCCATTTTGGATCGGCAAGGGGAAGAAGGAAAGAAAAAAAAAAGAGAAAGGAAAAAAAATTATTAAAAATTCGAAAAATATATTAAAATATTAAAAAATAATGCCACATCAATCGGTCGGCGCCAATTGCTGTCCATGTTAGCACTAGTTAGCCAAAAGTGGCCGAATGGACTGAATTGGTACAATTACAAAAAGTTTAGGACTGAATTGACAAAAAAAAAAAAAGGTTTATGATTGAATTGGTATAATTGCAATGAGTTTAGGACTTTTTTGTTAATTTTTCCCGATTCAATCATCATGCAATCACAAACGGTAACGAAAGCAGATCAATGTACATTAGTTGAAGTTACTGACCAATTCCAAATAGTATTCAGGTCTCAGCACGACCACATCACTACTCAATCTCAAGCTCAATCTTTTAGCTTCTAAGAATTGTTCATGATCAAACACATCGGCTTCTTGAAGCTGGTAAGGTCGGGTAGCTTTTCCGAGCTAGTCAATATGACGCATCTCCAGTTGTTCTGCTCTGCCTTGAATCTCAAACAGTTTAGGACGACTCCATGGGAGCAGTTTAGTACAACGTCTCCACTGATGGCAGACCTGCTAGCATTAACACCAATATACAATCTCTGGCGTTGAAATTGTTTAGTGTTCCTTTCAATTCTGGAATTTCTATCAGCTCAATTCGATAGAGATGCTTCTGTTATTTTGCCTGCTATAGTATTGATGGCCGTGATGCTGCCATGTTGAAAGGTACTGAGTGGTACACATGGTGAAGTTCTTAGATACAATCAATTGAGACAAACTAAATTTAAGACAGAAAAAAGAGCTAGCGGAAAGTTTAGTCATAGAATTTTCTATCAACTTTATCCCTCGAAAGTTTGTGTTCTTTGGACTCTTTAGTTTGTTACTACATTTGGGAAATTTGCGATCAATGTTTACTCTTTTACTCTCTCACACAACTGCTATAAGAAAGAATATGAACTGCGGAGAGGAAGAATTCATATCTGAAATATCGACAGTCTGTACCTGAGGCAATGATAGGAACAGATGATTCATAGCAGAAGCAATATGAAAAAACCTTCTGCGTTGGAAGCTTAGCATGGATACAATAGTAACAAAATTGAGAGAAGAAATGTTTGTACTACATTTTCCGATTATTACATGAGTATAAGGAGCTTGCAACATATAGAGTTTTGAGTTGCTGGCCAACTACTGAAATCAGGTACGCAACCAACATTTACATTCTAGAATGATTCTAACATTAACCAAACTCTGAAATCCAAGAGAGTAAAAGTTTCCTAAAAAAAATAAAATAAAAAAATACCCAGACAAGTCGGATTCCGCAAGATCAGACTGAGTCTCTTCCTTCAAGTCCTCCACTGATCATCAGAAGTCAGAGAATCTTCTACCTTCTCATGCTTTGTGTACATAAAAAGATTTTAGCTTCTTGAAGCTCGATGGATGCGGTAACTTTTCTAAAGATTTAAAGGAACCTATCCAAAGTGCCTCCAACGATATTAGTCTGCCTTCGATCTCGACCACTTTAGGACATCACTGCAGAAAGAATTTCTGAAGGTTCTTCAAGTTGGTCAGGTCAGGCAACTTGTCCAAAGATGGAACTCCTTCAAGCTTCAAGGCACTCAGGTTCTCCAAAACTTGGAGGCCACCGAACTCTCTCACTTTAGGGCAATGAGAAACTTCCAAATCTGACACCGCTTTCAAATTTGAAAGGTCTAGTGATGTTTTTATTTCCCTGCATGATTCGAAATTCAAGTACAACAAATTTGGGGGAAGGCTAGGTAGGCGTTGCAGCTTCTTGGAGGGGACCAGTTCAGGTTCATTGAGCTGGGAAAGAAGAATGATGTCTGAAGATGGGGGGGTGAAATAAGGAGATTCCAACCGCAAGGATCCCAGCTTGCCTAACCTTCCGAGTTACCAAGGACTTGGAGCTTCAATGAATTTAGAAGCATCCTCGAAATTGTCAAAACCTGAATTTTCCACACAATTTGAATATCGAATTAATAAGTAATTCAACATCAAATGAATGTACATAAATTTTTAATTACTTTACGTGATCAAACCCTCATACGGAAGATCCACCTTAAAAAGATTTGTAGAAGCGCTAGTCTAAATGTCCCTAAACTTCAAAGCCGACCAATATGTATAATATTTTAAAGGGGTGAGTCTAAGCTTAGTAAATGAAAGCTTTGTGTCCAAAATAGGAGGCCTACTCACCACTCGACTCCAAAACGCAATAGTATAGTGACAATTAGCGAGTAAGGTCATATATTATTTTCAATAGGAAAACTAATATCCACCTAAGATAATGTAATATAATGCATTGTATAAAAATGACTACAAATTACCATGGAACAAACCAATGAACAAAATAGATGCAATGTATGACATACACAAGTAAATATTTTAACATCACTTTAACAATGACTCAAATCGCACCATGGAACAAACCAATCTCATGTATGACATTAACTTAAGATATCAGTAGATATCAGTAGCTCATCGATATACACAAGCAAATAGTACTGTACCACCACATGATGATGGCTATCCCAGACTCATCCCCATTAAGATTCATACCTTCTTTCTTTTTTCCATCCCGAACCTCAAGTTCATAATATCACATACATGCTATTTAAGTCACATCAGGCCACACAGGTCGTAATATATAAATCATTGTACTTTATTTCTTCTCAACCCTATAGAGAACGGTAGAATATCTATATTTTCCTAGAGTCTTATATACGTACTCATAAAAATTAATTGTAGTGTTGGTATATTGCTAAGAACACTTGTAGAATTTCAATGGAGTTGGTAAACTACTTAATATAGGGACAAGCACACTTGGAGAGCCCAGTACAATGGAGAGTCGTATGCTGCGTTCAGAAGTAGTGTTGTTAATTTACTTACGACAATGATAAAATTTCAAATAAGTTGATAATTTACTACTTCATTGAAATACTAATAAATTTCTGATGTAGTAATTCACTTACGACACAGGAAAAATTTCAGAAGAGTTGGGTAATTTACCAATTTAGTAAGAATTGGTAAATTTCTTATAGTTTTGGTAATTTACTACAGCTTGACCTAACAACCAAGCGACCAGTCATTTTTTTTTTTTTACTTTGCTGGCAATCCCACCCAAAAATTTCAAATGGTGAAACTTGAAACGCAGTCATGAATTCACTCAGAAACGACAGTAGAAATCTGTTTTAAGTTATCAAAACTAAAGAACCTTTTTGACCATTGCACATGATCATTAACTAGGGAGCGTTATGTTTATGCTAGACACAATGTTTTGCCCCTACTTCTTCGTTTCTTCAATGTAGAAATTTTCATGGGAAACCAACAACAATTTCGTGAATGTGGTTGCTGATGTCTAATTAATTTCGTGACACTGAATGAAACTCATTCTCAGAGTACTGCCTCAAGAACATTAATCACTACGAATGAATTCTGGAGCAAGTCATCTCGAATCCTTGATGAATTACTTCCCTAACGAGATTAATCACTAAGTACACCCGCTAAAATTTTAGAAGTAGGACCACAGCAGACCAAAAAAAAAAAAAAAAAAAGAAGAAGAAAGAAATTGCAGAACCAAATGATTATAGTAAGGTTTCATGCCTTCGAGGACAAATTTTGCTTTTAGCAGGACCTTGATAAGCTCAGAAGAAGAATCGAGTCCCGGTCGACTATATTGGATAAGATAAATGAAATCAGCTAATCCCCCTCAAACTATTCCACCTGAAAGGTTTGCACTAGTTCCTAAAGAGCGAAAATCGATCTTCCCTAATTGGTGCAGAAGTGAAAAATTGCGAAGGAGTTGGTTAAGGCTTAAAGCTAATAAAGATATAGATGCAGATGGAAGAAATCAATTGAGTCGTCAGCTCAGGAGTGAGTTCACTGAAAGGCTGTTTTCAAAGCATATATATAAATGATAAGTCATGACTGAAACGAAAACTCAATTCAATTCCAAATCTTTGTCCTAATGCATCACTAGTTGCATCAGAATTCGCAAGCAGACCCAAATTATGCAAAACAGAAACAAGGTAGAGAGAAATCACCGGAAAAGGAATGGGCGAAGATGAAGAGAATCAAAGTAGACAGCTGCCGGGTCTGAACGAAATGCAGAAAACCAAATAAAGATGCAGCGAAGAAGGAAGAACCCTTCTCGGCCTCAGTCAGCTCAGCTGCAACCCAAAATGCAGAAAGGAAGACTTCTTAGACATTCGTGGAACAGATGGACGGGCAGGAAGACGTGGGTAGGTCGCTGTCCCGGAGGGAGATCTCCGCCAGGTGGGGTCGCATCTCGTGCTTCCGCTCGGGGCCGCCGTCGCGTTCCCTCGACGGTCGGAGCCCGTCGCTGCTGGTTCTGGGCAAGCTTTTTCGCTCGGGTCGTCGCTGATGATGGAGGAAGAAGAAGAAGAAGAAAAGAAAGTGAGAGAGACGAGAGAGAGAGAGAGAGAGCGCAACTGGAGAAGAAGAAGAAAGAAAAAGAGGAGAGAAGAAAGTCGAAATATCTAAAGAGTGGGTCTCACCTGCACACGTGGCAATTAAACGATGCACTCAATCAAATAGACGCACTTTTTGCAAATCTTCGGCAATGGATGCATCCATTACTAATCACTTTTTCAAGATGGAAGTGTCTCCTCGTCACTTTTTTCAAATCTCTGTACTCGTCGGATTCCAGAGTCTCCTCAAACTGTTTACAGCCACCTACATATAAACACTCTAGCTTCTTGGCGCTTAAAGGATGAGATAACTTTCGCAAAGACCCGCAGCGATCAAAATAAAGCCTCTCCAATGATTCTAGCCTACCTGGAATTTCAACCACACGAGGACAACTTGCTAGATAAAGTTCCTTGAGCTTCTTGGAGTTGGTCAGGTCGGGCAACTTCTCTAGCAACGGAAGATCCTCCAAAAACAAGTAACACAAGTTCTTCGAATCTTCGCGCCTTGAATCTCTTTTAGCTTCCAACAGCCTTTATATCTCTATATGCTCCACCCTGAATGAATGAGGACATTTTTGAGAGATTCACAGGACGTTATAAAAAGCCTCTCCAACGATTCTAGCTGACCTCGAACCTCAACCAGCATAGGACACTTTGCTATCCAAAGCCCCGTGAGCTTCTTCAAGCTGGTCAGGTCAGGCAACTTCACCATCAATGGAAGATCATAAAGTCGAAGCATTTTCAAGTTTTTCAAACGTTTGAGGCCTTGAATCTCTATTAGCTGTTCACAATTCCAGATCCTCAATTCTGATAACTTTTCCAAATATGAAAGATTTATTGACTTTTCCATTATCCCAGGCCCAAACATACGGAGGTGTGACAAATTCTGGGGAAGCCTAGGTAGGCATTCGAGGTTATCTACTTCGAGCACCAGCTCCCTGAGCTTAGAAAGGAGATTAAAATCTGAAGGTAGTTGGGAAGCACTCCCATAACAAGACAACTCCAAGGACTCTAGCTTTCTTAACCTTGAGATCCACTGGAGGCTTGGAGCTCTAGCTGTAAGGAATAGATTGGTCAAACTTTCAGGAAGCTTAGGAACTTCAGAAATTCTCGTATTTGATAATCTCAAGATCCTCAGGAAATGACAGTCTTCCAATCTCACTTGGAAGTTCCTCCAAATATTCACAGCCTCCAGCATCTATCTCTTCAAGCTTCTCCAACATTCCAAGGGCGCTAGGTAGCTTTCTTAAGCTGGTGTGAGACATCCTTAGTACTCTCAAATTCTTCATTTTCCCAATTGAATTGGGTAATTCTCCAATTCTTGATTCAGAAATATTCAACTCAACAAGAGATCCAAAATTTCCAAATGGAAGTTTAGTAATTTGTGTATTTTTCAACCTAAGATTTGATAGTGATGTTGAGCAACCAGCAAAATTGCATATACTCAGTGATTTGCAATTAACCGCACTGAGAGTTTCCAATTTCTTCATTCCTTTCCATTCGGGAATTTTGGCAATAGGGGTCCCATCAACAATCAGTTCTATTAAGGCTTCCAGTTCCCCCATCTCGTCCGGCAATGTCCGCAGCTTATAACATCTTTCCAAATTTAAGAACTCTAAATGCTTTAACTTACCAATAGACTTATCAACTTGAACCAGTCCCCAGCACCTTTGAAGAATCAGTCGCTCTAAATTTTCAAGAGCAGAAATGTCAGGAGTTCTACGCAAATTTCCGCATTCAGTCAAATTTAGAACCTTCAAATTCTTTGCCATCTGTAATGAAGAGAAGAGGTTAATTCCGGATCATTTTGAGATATAGGACAACAAAGTTAATATAGCAAATTCATGTTGAAATAATACCATACCTTGAGTTGGTTCCATCCCTCCCAATAATGTGTAATTTCACTCCGTGATAGATCAAGAATCACTAGCTTCATAAGGCAAAATGCGGTCAATCGGAAAAAGATGGGAAACTCATGCCATGAGAGAAATCTCAACTCCGGAAGGATGAGCAGATTTTTCTGGAAACACTTGGTTGAAGGAAAATGCTGAAAAAAGTTATGCCATGAGAGCCATCTCGACTTTGGAAGGATGCATAGATTCTTCCGGAACCAGTTAGTTAAAGAAAAATGGTGGACATTGTTCGTTTCCAAGTCTCTACAATCCACTTGAAGGAAACCTTAAATTTGATAGGCTTTCAAGTTCTTCCTTCTTAAAGAAGCGTTGAGATTGATGACCAAACTTGAGACGTAGTGCTTCAATGTTTTTTGTTCCCTGCCAAAGCGAACAAGGGAAACAGAAGCTAATAATCACATAATTGCCTATTGAAGGGATTCAAGTTGAACATACTTCAGGAATGTACATTTTATTTATACTTTCAAATTAATTTAGAATATGATTTACAGATGAGCATGTCATCATAGTAAGCAGACAAGTAATGACTCGGTTCAGATAGAAGCAAATAAGCAAAGTCAACGTGCATAACTTGTCTCTTGAAGAGGAATGACATTGCATACACTTTACCTTGGCTATAAGAACATCATTTGCTTGCTCATGATCCCACACCCGACTTTGCTTCTCTGGTTTAAAGTTACCACTCCGACGAACAAAATGTTGCCCAAAGTCTCTCAGCAAATCATGCACCCACAATTCATCACGTTCTGTAATCTTTATTAACGACATCTGTTGGAGGACATCAAGATAATAGTCAGGGAAAAACTCACAGCTATTCCACATGTGCCTCACAATTCTCCAATCACACCCAACGAAGAAGCAACAAACATCAAGAAATATTTCCTTCGCATGTGGATGTAATGCCTCGATACTGATGTTTAACTTTTCTTCAACATTTTCATCGGGAATAGTTTCCAGCTTCTCTAATGTGGTCTCCCAAAATTTTTTGTCTCTTCCAGCTAAAAATGAACCTATGATCTCAAGAGCCAAAGGAAGACGACCACAGATTTTTACTGCTTTTTCTGAGAGGGGGATGTATTCTGCTGGTGGATGATCTCTTCTAAAGGCATGTCTGCTAAACAGTTGAAGCGAATGATCAAAATCCATTTCAGTATGTTCGTGCTTCAAATCAACATCCTTGAGAACTTCCTTGTTTCTTGTGGTAATAATAACCTTACTTCCTCTGCCGAACCAGCATTTGGCCATCCCCACGAGATCATCCAGCTGAGTCTTTTGGACGACATCATCAAGTAGAAGTATGACCTTCCTAGAGGATAACCTCTTCTTGATCTCAGTAATCCCTTCTGCGCTATTATGGATGGGCAGACATGTCTCTTTTAGGATACCGGAGATGAGTTGATTCTGCAAAATCTCAATCTTTGTGTCTTTGAAGTTAGACAGGAAGCAACAGTTAGTGGAATTGGCCAACAGTTTATTATAGATGATTGTGGCAAGAGTTGTCTTGCCGACACCGCCCATACCATAAATACCAACGATCTTTGTTTTGATTGGTCTGTTCACCTATCACTTCCATGATTTTGTCCACGTGATCATCCATTTCAACCAAGTAATCGAGATCGCCAAGTAGTTCTTTTCAACTCGATCAACAGCGTCCGAACAACTTCTTCTGTGAACTCACCTTTGCCTCTGATAGTATTGAAGGCAAAAGGACCAAATTGTTAAATTGAGATGAACAGAATAGTATCTAAGCTACAAACAATTCATGAACAACAATAAATTCAAGTACCTCTCTTTGAGTTCCCATCCTCTTAACGCTCCAACCTTGCTGAGAGCTGCCTTCCAGTTCTGAATAGTCTCATCAGTGTACCGCCGCTTATTTATGTGTAAATTAATGGCCTCACCGTAACTTCCAGTTTGGCGAAGAACATCGGATGGTGCTACGTCATAGAAAACTGGCATGATCTTACGTCCCCGGTTTTCCTTGCACTCCACCATATGGACCAACTCCATGAGGCACCATGGACTGGCAGCATATCCTTTAGATAAGATAGGAATCGAGATTTCCGACTGCTTAATCGCATGGACAAGCTCCGGGCCAATCTCTTCCCCAATGGGAAGCTCTTCATTATCTCTATATGCCCGTATTCCGGCACGAATGAGGCTGTTGTAAAGGTAATCAGCGATGTCATGGCGAGTGTCCGGTCCTCTAAAGCTCAAGAATACTTCATAATCAGATTCTATTGGCTTCTCCATTTCCTTAACTTTCAGAGGACTTGCAATGGCTTGATATCCCACCTGAAAAACCTTTACTATGAAAGTGGAGTGATGACTATCATGATTTCTCTCAGAAACTCTTCTGTTTCAAGTCATTCTAGAAAGAAATGAAGATGGCAAATGCACGAGCTCCTTCTGGGGCATTGCACTATACTCAAAACATGTCCGGTTGTTTTAATAACAATATGGTAGAGAAGTGGACCCATCTCAATTCTGAAGGAAGAAATTTCTAAAGTAATGTGGAATTATGGGTTTTAATTCACAACCGAAATAGATTCGAGAGAATAATATTTCGAGAAGATAAATCACTGTCAACCTATTTTTGTGTTAAACTCTTATTTTAGGTGATAAAATTTCTCTTGAAAGGTGACATTGAATGTCCTCTGCACATAAGTGCCTGCTGTTGCTTGTAGGTTGACTAATTATCTTATTGTCTGATAAGAAATTAAGATGGAACCTTCCTCTTTTAGTTCTACCAAATTAGATTTGACAAAGACATTCCACAACACTCAATTAGTAGCTCCCTTGACCTTAACGGATGCTGGCGAAGAATCACACTCCCCAATGACTATCTCATCAGAAAAATGAAATCAAGAAATTAATCTGAAGCTAACTCAACCCTCATCATTGGACTATTTTCTTAAAAGCATAAACCAATCCCTAATCACAGCCATCTCTTAGATTATTAACAAACAGATAAAGGGTCAACGGGCGAGCATTAGTCAGGTATGAAGCTATCATTCACATCAGCCAGAAATATCAGCATATCAGAAAAAGAGGAGTGGATTACTAATCAATTATGGAGTAAATAAAATTTCAACAGAAAAAGAAGGCATGAATGCTATAACTGTTTTTCCGGTAAATAAGTTGGAACACACAGGAGTGTAGGGATTAGGGCTGCATTGTACAAAAGCTTTGAGTTCCGGTTCACCACAGAGTGCAACATTATAGTCTATTCAGTTTGTATCTACCGTCAATTTTCTGTCTAGGAATGTTCTTACTGCTAATTTACCAGACAATAATGTGCTAATTTGCCTCTACTGTTAAACAAATGAAATCAACCGATTCCACTCAAACAAAGTCAGCTTTTAGCGCTAAGCCCTGTTCCTAAAGAGCGTAAGTTTGATCCCTAATTGCAGAAATCTCTGAGATTTATCAACCATCTGATGCATCTGAGTGGGATTGTGTTTCAAGATCTGAGGCTTGACAGGTGCATTGATGGAAGCAGCTGAGCAGGGTTTAGCGCGTGACTAGAGCTAGGCCAAAACTATTAGTGTTAGATACAAATTGCAGAGAGATCGACCCTGGAGTCAACTATGGAAAGAAATGATACTGATCTGAGAGTCCCTCTATTGTTTCCATCAAATTAATGAAAAAAACCAATAGATGTGAGGAAATTACCGGAGATGGAGGGGTGAAGATGCGGAGTCCGGATCAAACGCTGAGAAGCAGATACAGATCCCCAGAAGAAACGTTCCTGGCATTGAGCTCAGCTGAAGAAAGACTTTTTATTAGACAGTCAATCCATCCTCCTTCGCCATGCTCTTCCAGGAAGGTGAGGACTCGCTAGTTGCAGGTACACGTCAATCCGACCGTGAAAAGTGAATCCGCGTTGCTTTTGACTTTTGAGGTAATCGAGTCGAGTTACTGTGAAATTTCCCCTGGTCCAAAGATTCCTTGGCACGAAAGGCGAGAGTACAAGAGATTTTCATGCAGGTTATTAGTTTAGAAATCATTCAAATTATACTTATTGATAGTCTTTTAATGACGACGAAACCCTTCTTGTAGGTGAACCCCCCAGGCCCATTCAAATTTTACATATATTAAACCTAAAAATGTAGAATTCATATATTTTAAGTAATTGAGATGGATTATGTCAGAGTTATTCACATGAGTTTGTAAGACTAAAGTTAGGTTTCAAACTTCAAATGTTCGGAAAAATAATACCACAAATGATATACTTTTCGTATATCACTCATTTGAGTGCTATAACATATTTTGGATCGCTTGAGTGATATGATTTTTGTGCGGCGCTCATTTAATTGTTATAACTTTTTTTTTTGATTACTTGAATATCATATAATTTTTTGATCATTCGATCGCTTGTACCATAACTTTTTAAAATTACCACTCGTTGCACGTGTACGTGCACACTCGCTCACTTCGTTTCTTTCTTGGCATGCGAAGGTAGTAGCGAGGGCCATGCTAACTTCGCCCAAGTCTAACGAACGACGCCGGTCCCTCGCCGATGCAACGGTGGCTGCCACGTCGCACCACCTCAACCGCAGCTCTATCCTTCTTGTTCCCTATTGTTTGACTCGTCCTCTTTTTCCCAAATTTTTACTTTTTTTTTCAGATTTTTATATTTAGAAATCTTGAAATCAATTTTTTTTCCTTTTTATTTTTTATAATTTTTCTTAAAATGTCCGACATGGAAACCATATTAATGCCCCTATCTTTGGAAAAAAAAAGTTAGGTCAGCTGTTTCCATTAGTGCGATAAGATAGAGTTAATAGTTGGGATAGACTGCACCAATTTGATAAATTTTAAGATTTGAAGTCTTAATACTCGATTACACTTTTACAACAATTTTTAAGACTTATGGTGCATTTATCCCATTTTAAGGGATAATAGCACAAATAGTCCGTGAAACTTTGGCCCAATGTGTCATGTCATTCATACATTTTCAATTTGTTTAATGTAGTCTCTAAAATATTGATAAATGTTCAATTTAGTCCTTAGACTAAATACGTCATTTCCATATAGTTTAAGGACTAGATTGACTATTTATTAATAGTTCATAGACCACATTAAACAAATTGAAAAGTTTAAAAACGACATAACACATTTTGCCAAAGTTTAAGGATCACATTAAACAATTAAAAATTTAGGGACAACGTTGCATATAGAATGAAAGTTTGAAGATTATTTGTGTTATTCTCCCAATTTTTATATCTAAAACTCCTTAAGCGAAGACACATAGATTCGCAAATAATTTTTTGATAATTTTCCGAAATTTGAACAGTAATTTTAATTTAAACAAAAAAAATAAAAAAAAATTACTATTAACTTTTTTAAGTCCAAACAAACATGCATTAAGTCAATTTATTTTCGCCATTTCTTTACAATGTCACTTCGCGCGCTGGACGCTAAGTGATAAGATGCAGAGCCCCCCATTTTCATGGGAGGGACGACTGGTGCATTGCCATGTTCTTCAGCGATGTCGTCCCAACCATCGATCGCTACGTCTCTCTCATCACAAGATGCGTCGCCAAGAAACACTTGAAGCTCGGCATGACCCTCCACTCTCACCTCATCAAGACCGCGCTCGCCAGCGACCCTTTCATCGTCAACCATCTAATTGGTATGTACTCCAAATGCTCTTCCATCCGAAGCGCCCACAAGGCTTTTGATGATCTTGATACGAAGAACGGTTACTCTTGGAACACCATCGTATCTGCGTATGCCCGGATTGGCGATTTCAAGAAAGCGCTCGGCTTGTTCGATGAAATGCCGCAGAGGGCTCTTGTCTCTTATAATTCATTGATTTCTGGGTTGTCCCGTCATGGGTTTTATGTGGAGTCTCTGAGTATCTTCATGCAGATGCAAAAGGAATATGATTGTCTGTTCATGGATGAATTTACTTTTGTGGGTGTTGTGGGTGCCTGTGCTCACTTGGGTGCATTTAAGTTCTTGCGCCAGGTTCATGGAGTTGCCATCATAATGGGCTTGGAATTTACTAAGATAACTTACAATTCCCTCATTGATGCTTATGGTAAATGTGGTGGAGCTGATATATGCCGTACCTTGTTTGACGTTATGCCTGAAAAGGATATTGTGTCGTGGACTTCCATGGTTGTTGCTTATATGCGGGCTCATAACTTAGATGATGCTTGTGCAATATTCAACAATATGCCAGCAAAGAACACAGTCTCTTGGACTGCACTGATTGCAGGCTTTGCGCAGAATGGACGTGGTGCTGAAGCTTTGGACCTTTTTGTTCAAATGCATGAGGAAGGAATACAGCCAAGTCCTCATACTTTTGTCAGTGTTCTATGCGCTTGTGCTGATCGAGCACTTGCTGAAAGAGGCAAACAGATTCATGGTTGCATCATTAGGACCTGCTTTAATAGAGATTTGGATAATGTATTTATATGGAATGCTCTAATTGACATGTATTGCAAGTGTGGCGACATGAGATCAGCTGAGATCTTATTCTTGAGGATGCCGGAAAGGGATATTGTATCATGGAACTCGATGATAACTGGGTTTGCGCAAAACGGTCTAGGGCATGAATCACTTGTTTTTCTCAAGACGATGCTAGAGACAAATGTAAGACCCAACCATGTCACATTTCTTGGTGCTCTATCTGCTTGCAGCCACACAGGTCTAGATGTTGAAGCGCTTTGGATTTTCAATATAATGGAAAAGGATTACAGCCTTCAACCAAGATCCGATCACTATGCTATTTTGGTTGATCTGCTCGGGAGGAAAAACAGACTTGAGGAAGCCATGGAGTTAATAGAGAGTGTCTCGAACAAATCAAACCATGTTGGAATGTGGGGTGCACTTTTGGGTGCATGCAAAGTCCATGGTAATCTAGTTATTGCCCGAAAAGCTGTGGATGCTCTATTGAATTTGGAACCCCGAAATGCTGCGAGGTATGTGATGTTATCAAGCATATATGCTGCAACTAAAAGATGGGATGATTCCTGCGGAGTAAGGAAGCAAATGGAGGAGAGAGATTTGACAAAAGATGTGGCAAACAGTTGGATTGAGGTAAAGAATGAAATGCACAAATTTCCAGCAAAGGACCAATTCCACTATCAGATAGGAGACATATACAAAGTGCTTGGGAAACTAGCATATCATATGAAGGAAGCCGGGTATGTTCCTGAACCCAACTTAAGGCTCATCTTAGATGATGATAATGATGGTGGGTAATGAATAAGAAGTGTTTAGATGAAAGATGCTGGAGAAAAATAGAAGGCTACAGCTCCCAGGCGATAGCTCTTCTACTAATGAACAATTTATACCTTACTATAGAACCTCATGTTAAAGATATTATAAAGTTTCAGGAAGGATTCATGGTCCACCGAAAATCGGGCATCATGAAAGCCTCTCATTGTACCTGGAGGTTTTGCTTGAGGTTGGTGGAGATTGCTTGGATGCTATCTGGTAATGGCATTCTGTGTACATATTTTCAGATTCTGACCTCATTGTTGCTTGAAAAATGGATCCCCTTTACCTTGCCATTTTTCGTTCTTTTGGATGCTAAAGCATGATCAGATCGTTTTTTTTTTTTTTTTTTAAATGGTTATGTCCATGATTGCGGAAGTTTTCCCTCAAGTTAAACATGATGTCCCTGACCAGGGCATGACCTGGAACTTCTCTCAGAACTATATACAGCTCGAAGCTCCATACTTGTCATTGTTCCTGTGATTTCTTGTCAGGCTTCTGCTTCAGCAAGGAAGCAGTTTAGAGCCAACGATTTTCCACAAAGTGGTGACGAAAGGTCTAACTTGTACAGATCTGGGATGGAGTTCCATTCTTTGTTTTGTTCTCAGTGAGTGTTTATTGTTCTTCAAGAATTCAGGAAAGTATGTGCATGGTCAAAAGAGGTTGTGGCCTATGATTCTTATAGTTGTAGCTGATGGTTTCATCATTTTCCTGTGGGATTGGTTAGGAGTGACCTGTATTTGTGGTGTTGGTCTGCTTCCAACAATAGAAATTACCTCAGGATTTGACTGTAGACGTACAACTCATTGTATTTCTTCTACATCTTGACATAACTACATAAAAAAAACCGGAGTGGATTTTTGAATCGTGCTAAGAAGAGATGAATATGTTAACAGAAGATGTAAAACAATTTTGCATGCAAAGCATTGTGCGAGTGCCATTGCATCAGTTGATCGAGGCAATTGGAAGTACTATCCCTGATGCAGTTGATCCAACATCCCTGATTTTTTTTTGGCCCCTACTTATGCCATGCTTGAGTTGCTTCCATTGCATCCAAACTACTTTTTCTGTTTTGACAATTGAACTCTCTTTTTGATGTAAGAAACAAACAGCTGTAGAGGTGACGATTCTTTGAGGGTAATCTCCTAGCATGTGAAATAATATAATTTACTAACACATTTGGGAAATTACCATCATCAACTGAAAACTACAAATGTAAGATAAAATATCATTGGCTTTAGCTCATGAATTTATGGAATTTTTGTGAGAAGATGTATACCTGTATATAATGTTTTTTTGGTTGGAAGAATCCTAGGACAACACTTATTCTCTGCAAGGTCAATCCTTAATTTTCTTAATAAGTGATGTGTCGCACTTGAGTACTGTGAATTTGATATACTGATCTAAGAAGATTATCAAGTTAAATTAGTCTTCGCGATAATGGAGCTAGATTTTAATAGGTGATATGTCTCTTTCTTATGTTTGTGGTCAAGACAAATCCTTATTAAAAGATCCCGTGGATGTCATGAGAATCTTGGGTTTCAATTTCAAAATTCAAATAATTACATCTTTCATGGCCGTCCACAACCATTTGATCTTGCTATTTATATGCACTTTATTATGATTTGTACGATCTATAACCCTTATGGTGCCTTTGGTTACATATTGGAAATGAGCCCGCAATATCATAAATATTTGGTGTTAGTAATGCTATAAGTTACTATTTAACTTGGTTTCATACTAGAATGATAAAGGAATGACAACATCCAAAATGCTCTGTCGTCGTATCTATTCTTTCTCCCTCTACCAAGACCACCACCGTGGCTAGTGATTGCTCATGGAAGGTAGCCGCCCGGTCGCCTTGTACGCAGGGGGTCACTAGGATGGTGAGCCAATAACGGTAAGCCGGCATGGGGTGATGATGGTCGTTCATGTTGAGTAGCAATGGTCATTGGTCGTGTGCGGGCAGACCCAATATCCACCGAGTAGGTAAGGGAGGGAGAATGATATTCTCGAACTACTCTATCCCATTTAGGTCATAAACGGTACGCCGTAGATACAGTCATGACTCATGAGCAACTATAACTGTAAGCACACAATGTAAATACGTAGTGACGTTCGATCGATGTCCTTCTCTATTCTTTTAAGAAATCAAATTCGTATTGAATTCCGGCGAGAATAAAGGACAAAAAAATCCCATTGGCAAGAAAGTGCCGAATTCGATGTCGTGTGATCGTTTGGACGCGACTGACAGAGAAAATATGGGATGACTTTCTGGAAGACGTACGTTGTGGGGATCCATGTAAGTCCATGAAAAACTCAGTCCTGAAGATGTTTTCCTTCATTTCAACATGGCGATCCTCAAATTTCTGTTACTTCTGATTTACTCCTCGTAGGTCAATGTTTCTCCTGTATTGGATTTGACATTTGACATTCAAGAGATCAGGAAAGAAGATGGGACTCGGTCAGCCTAGTTATAGCATGGATCAAAGCTCCAGAGAGACTATTTTAGCATTGTTTTCGCCTCTCCTTTTTTTTTTTTCTAATGATGTTTGGAGGGTAATTTGATTAAAAATATTTTGAATCGATAAATAAAGAGGACTTTCTTTTATCAAGGCCATGTTCATTTATTGTACTTTTTCTCTGCAAAGTGAAATGTATGTATACACATACCTCTGTAGTTTCATGCACGAAACAAGCATGAGCATATCGCAACAGTGATTTTTCCCAATATTGTCGTACTTTTTACAATTATGCGTTGTAAATTAAAGTTAAGTAATTTTCGAATCAAATGTGATAATGATAATGAAACCAAATATATATCCAATTTAGACGTATCTAGCCCATGTCACGTCTATTTGGGCAGGTATCATTAGCCATATCTAACAATTTCACCGGCTAAGCCTATGTGGGGGACACAATCCAGTTGTTCCCATAACTTTGATTGAACCCACTAAATTAGCATCAAACATTGATTTATCTATTTTGCTAGTTGTTGGGACCTGATTTAGGGCATACAGTAGGGTAAATGATCCATCTTGGTGTATTAAATCGAGGGTTGAAGAAAATTCTCCCTAAATTTAATTTAATTTATTGTTATCATGAGATACCCAATATTCCTATTCCTATATTAGTTATGATGATAAGGATGGGTACTCAATTATTTTTCCGTCCCACGAATTTAGGGAAGAGGGCACTTGCCATCTGTGAGCTGGTGAAGCCTAGCAAAAACGTGTGGAGCTAGGAAGAGTCCAAAAGATTTGTGAACTTGACAAGGCCAGTTCGATGGGAGCACAAATTTCCAACTTCTAGAAGCCAACAGCGCTGACAACGATCCCCTTTGCTTCATAGCTTACAATCAACAACATGCCCTGACTAAACCCTAAACGTGTCCAATTTTTTTTGTTTTTTTTATTAGTGGCAGAAAATGACCATTTAAGTATTATAGTGGGTTTCGACCAAAAAAAAAGTATTATAGTGGGTTCCTTTTGCCTAACCAGTGAAAAGCAAAGTGATTGAAGTCTCTCTTTTCGGATCTTTACGCGGAAACAAAGGCATGAAAAAGAAGGAAAAAGAAAACATGTTCATCTAGAATTACTTTATTGATACTGTTCAAATTCCGTAATTTCATTTGGTAAATCCATCGTATCGAGCGATGACATGGTGTTCTTTGATTATATTATAATATTTCGATGGAATCGCTAATTATAAAGTTTCGGGTATTTCTTTTCTTTTTCGTTTTCGTTTTACCTTTGGCTTTTGCACTTGTAATATATGGACTAACCATGCAAGAGTTAGACGAATGAGTTTTTTTTTTTGGGTCGAAAGACGAACGAGTTGAAATGTGTAAGTTTGGACAAACGGAGAAAAAAGAGGGCTCGTTTGAATCAAGTCGCTTGACCTCCCCCCATCAAAGACGGCAATGACTTTTGTTGCATTTGAACCTTATAACACCACACACGACACATGCTTCCCATGCCCCATGAACATCGCTCTCCAACAACTCCCTCTCTCAAGCCATGTTTGCTCAGAACCACATCTTCTCTTTCACTCCCAAATCCCTCAACACTCTTGAGAAGAGCAGAGATCTTGAGTTTGATTTCTGGGTTCCGAGTAAAATGAGGAACCACCACAGCAGAAGCTGTGATCCTGACTCGCCAACCCTTTGGAAGCGCGAAAACATGTCGGTAAAAAATTGCCAAAGATGTGGACACATCCCCACTTCTTCCCCAAGATCACCACTACAGCAGTCTCTCTCCCTCGTCTAGGACTCGAAGGATCGAAGAAGGAAGAAGAGAGATGATGGAGATGATCCGGAACTTGCCCGAGTCGAGTTACGAGCTTTCCCTTAAAGATATCGTGGATGAGCAGCTATCTTCTCAGGTAATAGTACACTCGATTCGGTTCGGTTTGGCTTGGTTCGCCCCTTGTTTGATCTTGAAATCTGATCTTATTTCTGTAATCATATAGTAGACATAACAGAGTATCATACCGATGTGCTTTATAAGTGCTCTTCATCTGTTGTATATGCCTTGAAACCAATCTGGGCAAAAAGTTCTGCTGATTAAGGAAATTATGTTTTATTAATGGAGGACAAATAATTAAACTTTGGATTGCTTTGCAGGAAAATCAAGAGGAGGAAGAGAGAAAATTTGAGTTTCCAAGTGCTGAGGCAGAGTCAAATAAAAACCAGAAGAGGAAAAAGAGGAAGAAAGTCACGAGGACCACTAGTCATCAGCATCATCAGGTGTCAAGATGTAATAGCATGGAGACCGGAACTTTCCTGATCAAGATGTTTTTCCCGTCTTTCCTGGCATCGAATAAGAAACCTGCAACATCACGGAACACCAGGTCGAAGATTTCGCCAAGGACGTCGTTTGAAGGGCCTGAACAGAGGAATCTGGACATGGTGTCGAGGATTAAAATGAGTCCTGTTGCGAAAGATCAGGGGAGTCGCGATCGAGTTAGAACTGAAAGCAGTACCAGCAGGAGCAAGAGCTATTCCAGCAGGTAAGAACTCGAATATTTTCAATATGACATCCTATTTATGGATTTTCGGATATTCACCTTTCTGCTGACTCGGCAATTTCCTAATCATATTGCAAGAAAAGGTAATACTTATTGGAGAAATTGCACATGGTTTCATTTGGATCAAGTAAAATCGTATCTTTGTTGAGCCCCAAAACAGAATTTCCACTTGTTAGCCTAAAATAACATGCTGATTTGGTACGCAAATAACAGAAAATGTTTCGAACCGAACAATACCAGTTCGAACCTTTCGATCTATCTTTTTTTTTGTCTGTTCGATTTGAGATTGAAACTTCCATGTTAGTGAGAAATTACACTCTTAAGGAGCAGTTGCAAAAGCTTATGATCCGTATCTTTATGCAGGAATAATGACCACGATCCTTTCCTGGGTTGCTGGCCTTTCGCCGGACCGAAGGGGAAAATGAGAAGGCAGAGAACATGTGTTTTCTGATTTCCTCTGCCTCCTGCACACGAAGGTAGAATCAAAGATTGAATTTGCTTTCAGAACCTAGAAATATACTCGAACAGCAGAAGGGTGTGTCCACAGTTGATAAGCCGGTTTTATTATCTCGGCTCTGATGAAGATTTCGCTAATCAGTCCAAGGAAAATCTAATGCAGAGATGCCAACAGCATTTGATACTTGTCCACTGGGCATCTTGTTAAATACTAAACTTCTCAGGAGACAAAGCTAGTGTAAGTTTTAGATTTCTGTAGAGACTATGCAGGCCATAGCTCGCCTCATCGTGATCACGAGAGCGCGAGCTATTAGCAACTGAGAATATGTATTATCATAATGTAACAGAGCTAAGGATCAAATAAACTGAATGCTGTTGGTATTTTTTTCATTCATTGCTTCTTGTGCGGTGCGCTAAGGATGTAACAGATGAACAAGAACCATGCAAAGTGATCAGGTGGACCTTGCGTACCAGAAACGAAAAACAATTGAAGATATGCTTGTAATGGAGGGGACGAATTGGCGAGGCAGGGACGCTTGTAATGAGTGGTGGGGGCTAATGCCGCCGCTGGCCACTTTTGATTATGATTTATGGCAAATTCTGTCCTCCAGCGCCCATTTGCATGGATATTATACTCGAGCAATTTGGGAGTTCATTTAGAAAGAAAGGAGGAGAACCCTACCATCAAATAAGTACAAATTAATTGAAATTCCGTTGTGTGGTGTTCAAGTAAGTTTCGTCAAGTAATTTTCGGAAAACTCACTACTAATGTAATGAAAATTGTTACTTACCTTACCAAAAAAAAAAATGTAATGAAAATTGTGATTGTGCAACCGGATAGGCTCTACCTGGGAATTAGACCGGACCACTCTCAGAGCCAATCATGTACCAGATTTCTATTGGAACCGGTCCGGTTCTTGGTTTCAAATTTTTGGAATCGGTGGAAATTGTTTCAAGTCCCAATTGCGAGCGAAGAACTACCCAGGAACAGAACCAATCGGACCGAATTTACAACCGATTTCATAAAACTACCACTCTCTCTTGCGCTCGCGACTCACCCTTCTCCTTGTGGCTTGCTCTCTCTCATTTCTGACTCGACTTCGCTCACTCGCTCTTGTTCATATTTTATTTTTGAACCCGTTAACACCTAAATTTTGACTAATCATTTAATATTAAATTGCATTGAAAATTAGCGATTAATTTTAACCCCTAAACAAAAATGTTTAGAATTGCATAGCATATAGTCTAAGTTCATATAGGTTAATTGCATTCTACATCGGACCGGTGGTGGCGAGTAAGCTGAAAATCCATCGCATAAACTGAGCTTGGGCACCGAACGAAACTCGGCTCACTTAGGAGATATGGGCCGGAAATCACAAGTCTAAAAGGCATTGGTTATCTTAATTTGAACTTAAATTAGCCCATTAAGCTTAATTAGAGAAAAGCCCAAATTAATTCAGCCCATTTGGAATTAAAATTAAATTAAATGATAAAGCCTAGGCCAAAGCCACTAGGATTAGGAAATCCTAGCCAAATAATATAGGTATGCGGTATAAGTATGTCGTTATATCTCATAATTTAGGGAGTTTTCATAATTTTCGGATTAGAATTTTCAAACAGCACAAATGTGAGTGAGAGCAAAACGTGGGAGAGAGGGAGAGGTGATTGCGGGTCAGTTCAACCGTGTCTGTCCTGTCCCACCGCGCTCCCGTACCGCCACGTCGTGCCCGACTCACAACTCTCCGCCGTGCCGCCATTCCCGCGCCGTGTCCAAGTCATCGCCCGTCCTGCTCTCGGCGACCCGAGCTGCCACTCCGCCTGCTGCCCATCGCCGCACCTTCCGCTCACGGCCAGACCTGTGGCCGTGAACCTCTGCGGGGCGCCTGAACCGACCAACTCTCCAGCTTGCTCTGTCGTGCCCAACCGAGTCGCACTCCCCTCCGGCAAAGCAGTTCAGCGGACGAATTTTCAGCGAACTCCAGTAACGTCCACGCGGCCTCCTCCCTAGTCCAGCGAATTGCAGTGTCCACGCTCTCAAGTTGACCTTCAAGTCTTGTTGCTGAGTTTCCACGATCTGCATAAGAAATAGCCGAAGAAAAGAATGTAAGAGGTGGTGGAATTTGTCCCTTCTTGGCTGGTGAAACATGGAATGTTGACTGTAAGTTCCCATGGAGAGACCACGTGGAATTGAAGACAAAAGGAGATCGTGACTTTGTGGTTCAATCGAGGATCAACAGGTTACTTGTTACATTATCAACACTTCTGAATCCCTACAAAGTATACTCGGCGTCCACTGCCTCGTTCTTCACCGCCACGGAGGCACCCCTTTGCCTTGTTCGAATGCTCTTTTGCAGGTGTCTTAACAACTTTTCCGGTGATTCCGACGAGCTTGGTTTCGAGCCATAGCTTTCCCTCATCGGTGGCCATAAAACTTCTTGCTGCCACTCCTTCGCGAAGCCGGAGAAGTCCACGCTACTACAAGCCACCATCAACCACCATCCCGATCTATTGCAAATTCAAATTTGGAAGTTATCCACGAAATTAGGTAAGATCATTGTCCGAATATTTTCCGAAATATTTAATTTACTAAGTTTTCTGTGTTTGAATATTTCGTAAATATTCTTTAGTGGTTAGCTAGATATGTTAGGATAATATTTGTGATATCCGCTATATCCTAAAATACCCCGAATTAAGAGTTTTGCCTAATTTAGCAACATACTTAGACGACTATCTGACCTTAGCCCTAATGTACGATACACAGCGATACGGAAAGATCGTTATCTTATCTATAACCACTTAGGTACGATAATAAATCTTATCTACTTTCCAAATTCAAACAATCGACTTTCTGTCGATATCTATAACCCTATAGATATGATCGTTAGTTTGATTCTCTTTCCTAATTTGAGCATGATAAGAAAGATCTTGCAGATCGCGTGGATGATTGATCTTTGATTGTTATTTTGCGTGTGATTTATTTCCCTTTTAAAAAGAAAATCAAAATATATATTAGTTAGGATTTAAATTAGAAGTTTTGCATGTTTAGGGAATCCTAAATATATCCAAAAAATAAGATAATTATCTGATTTAAATTGAGATTTAGGGTAGCATATTTCCTAGTTTAAATTAGAGATTGTTTTAATCTTAGTGGATTATTTAGGATATTAATTACTTCGAATTTTCATAATATACCCAAAAAGAGTCACTTTAGGATAGAATAAATCATTTTCCCTAGGATAGAATGCACTGTTAATTTGAGTAATTTTTAATTTCGAATTTTAATAAAAAAATTCCAAAAAAAGTTGTTAGATTGCAAGTTAATATAGGCATTTTACTTATTCCGAATTTCATTGGAAAAATACCAAAAATAAGTCATTTACTCATCATTAGAAATAGGTTATATTGTCGCATGTCATATAGTTTCGCATGCTAGGATTAATTAATCGCATGTCATGTTCTGAACGTCATTGCACTTAGGCTGGTTTCATTACTATGAAGAGAAAATCCAAAAATATGCTAAGTGGACTGCTTTATTAATTAGAAATCATATTAGGACTATCTGCATGATTTTCTAACTAACGATGCAGATACTTTCGTTGCTTTAAGGTACGTTATTCTCCTAATCTAGTAATCTATTTACCACTTTTCTTATTGGGTGTTAAATTGGTGGATTGTGCATCCACATGGTCATCTCACCTGTTAGTATTTAAGTAATAAAATGGATATAGACTGCCTACTTAAAGATTTTTTTTTAAAGAAAAGGTACCAAAAAGGCCTTAGACCAGGTCTAGCGTAATCAAGTTCTCGAACTTAGAATTTCCGGTTTATAGAAATAAAACATATCTCCCTATGTTTTATTTAGGTTTCTAATCGATTTACCGCAAATAGATTAGTGGCGACTCCCAAGCATGAAAACATTTGCACGTTAAGAGCTAAAATCCTAAGTCGCGAATTGAAAGGGATTAGGAGAGGCCCAAATTAGGCTTAGTCTTAATAATCCATTAATCGAATCGTTAGGTGGTGCACCCGTGAGAGGTTTAGGTCATGACAGAACCGTTTTGTTACTCATATTATTTTGCCGTAAAAACTAAGACCATAAAAAGGAAATAAAAAAAGTTTTCGGGATAGATCCTAAAACGAGACCGGAAAAAAATGTGGTAGGTTTAAAACTGAGAGCCGATTTTAACATGACAGATTTCAAGTTGCTCACCTTGTAATCAATTGCCTATAATAAAAATTACTTTCTTGTAAGACGATGCAATCCAAGGTTTTTACAGCAATACCAAGCTTGAATCCGTCAAACAATAAGATTATGAATAATGAAAAGGGAGGGTTCACTGTGGGCTTGTTGGGATTAATCAGCGTAGTATTCTTTTTTCTAGCCCATCCATGTACATTTCAGGCCCTAGCCCCAGGGATAGAAATTGACTTACCATATCTGAATTTAATTTAATTTAAGATTGTTCAATGATATAACTGAAATTAAATTATACTTCGCTCGATAAAATAATTAGAAACGGGTCGGACGACAAAGAGATACGATTGGGAGGGCCTGGTGGATACACTTAGGGGGATGTGCCGCGCAGTAAATTCTCTGGGAAACTCTACAAACGACATAAAAAGTGTGCTGCGGTGTTGCTTTCCTTTCGCGATTCCTAATCACAACGAAAGTACATAAACTATCACACATCGGCGGGGAGATCGATTTAGTTGGCCTCTCCCTGGTCAACGTCTTCTGGCTTGACAATAGAGGCAAAGGGCCCGGCAGTTCCCAACTTTTAAATGGCGATACAATCGAGGGTCCAAATCTTTCTGATGATTTGATGGAGGGAGAATGATTAAAAGAAGCTGTTGAGAATAATGACAAGGGACTTTGGTCCCCCTTTAAAATCGTGGGGACTATTAACTAAACCTAATCATGACGACCCAATCTTAATCTTTGGTGGAGTAGGCCGGATTGAAAGTTGAGATCCACGTGAAGAAACCTAAGCTGTTTGGATCATTATTTTCTAGACTTTCAATTGGTTTAATAATAGGTCCTTCGTAGTATTTAGAGTTGACTTGCCCGTTTGACTTTTTTCCACACACCGATGAGCAATTAGTTACTTCTTAAGAATAAAACTACCCACCATGTCATTGGCATCGGATGTGTGATGTGTAAAATCACACAGTTTGTGAACCATATATTCATCCAAAATAAAACATCACACAGTTTGTGAACCATATATTCATCCAAAATAAAACAATCTGCCTCATAGAAAGAACCCACAAATAGCAACTAGGAAACGAATGACTGATCACCCGACCGCCTCGTTGGTCTCCACTGATAATTTTATTTTATGTATGTGGGCTATCATATTCTGGATAAAGAATCTCTTAACATATTATTTTACCGGTCTTTCCGGTGTCCAGTTAATCGACCAAAGGAATGCAGTCATCGCAAGCATATGAACATTCAAGGAAACCTCCTCCCAAGATACACGTCGCCCACGAAACATGCGGAAAGAAATACTGTAATACAAGAATAATTACACAGACAATCCCTGAACTTTAAATTAATATGAAATATTTTCTTTAAATTTTTAATTTATTCAATGTGATCCCTGAACTTTGGCCTAATGTGTAATGTCGTCTCTGAATTTTTAATTTGTTCAATGTGATCCATGAACTTTTGGTAAATATTTGATCTAATCTCTAAACTATATGAAAATATCCCATATTATTCTTCAATTGATTCAAGTTTAGGGACAACATTGAACATTTTCATATAATTTAGGGACTAAATTGAACATCTACCAAAAATCGAATGATCATATTGAACAAATTAAAAGTTAAAGAATAACATCATATATTATGCTAAAATTCATGGACCACATTAACCAAATTAAAAGTTCGAAGATGACATTACATATTAGATTAAAGTTTATGAATTATTTATGTTATTACTGGTCTCTGCACCCAAGCAAAACCAAGCCTCATCTCTCTCTATAAGGCACGGGGAAGATATCTCTCACACATTCATTCTCTCTCTCTCTCTCTCTCTCTCTCTCTCTCTCTCTCTCTCTCTCAATGGCTACTTAATCTCCTTGAAAAATTCGAATGCAATGGGATGATTGGAGAATGATCTTCTCAAGACTATACAATGGCTAAATTGGAAATGGATGAGTATAAAAGAAAATTTTGGTGAAAGAAGTCATGAATCTGAAATTCCAAAGTTCAAGAGAAATTCTACCTTACATATTTGAGAGTGATTCTGAAATAGTGAGAAGAGTGAGAAGAGTGACTTTGAAATAGTGAGACCTATCAAGATTGAGTATTATCACTCTCATATGTAACCTATGATTGATTTGCTAGTGAAATTCAGCCTTTAGGTTGTCTATGTGGAGAGTGGACGTAGGCTTGCAATAAGCCGAATTACTATAACTTCTGTGTGCAATTTCTCTAGCCCTTAACTCCTTATTATCTTTGATAGTGTTTGTATGCATGTGAATATGATTATAGCATAATCTCACTTCCGACTCTGTCTTCGCATAATATTAATATCGACGGTTTAATTCCATTTTAATTTGTCAAATTCAGTTATAACCACCTATAGTGCTAGCAATCTCAGGGAGGAGAACCGAGTTCTGAACAGTTCCGCGGAGCGAAGGTCCCCAACCAACGCCGCTACAGTCCATGGCGCAACTTGGACAGTAATTTTCATGTAAGACAATGCAACCCAAGAGACCCACGGGAATGCCTAGCTTGAACTTGTGAAAAAGATCAAATATTAAAAGATAAAAACAAGGTTTCAATCTGGGCTTCGTTGGGTCATTCAGTGCAGCGCCCTTTTCTAGCCCGTCCATTAACATTGCAGGCCCTAGCCCCCAGGGAAAAAAGTGACCACTATATCTGAATCTAGTTCAGTTTACAATCGTTCAATGACATAACTGAAATTAAATTATCCTTCGCTCAATAAGATAATTAGAAATGGGTCGGACGACAAAGAGATTCAATTGGGAGGGTTAAATGATACAATTAGGGGGATGCACGAAACCGTAAATTCTCTAGGGAACTCTGCAAACAATGTATGCGTTACTGGGTGCAGCACTTATTTTTTGCCAAAGCTACAATGTATATCTTCTTAGAATAGCATTGGCCGTAAACAGGTCAGACCTTTGATGAAGAGCGGAAATTACCCAATGTGGAGGACGAGGGATTAAAATCTTGTCAAGATTAATCGGAAACTCAAAATAAATCCAAAAAATAAAGTTGGAAAGAGGATAACTAAGAGGTTCTATTTTGGGGATGAACAAGTGATTTGGATTCTTGATTTAGTGATCGTCCCTAAGTTTCTCTATATTAAGGATCCCATGAGAAACCAAAGACCCGAATAGAATATTATTTCTTTTAACTTTAGTAAAAGAGAAGCCCAATTATTTAGTGTGACGACGTATTGATGACGAGGGGGGGTGCGAACTTAGAGGAAAAAAAACAAACGAGGGTATTAAGTGACTAAATTTGTATCCACAATAAGTTTACTATAGGGGTGTTGAACTTCACTCCCAAGATTCGAAGATTAGCATGAGGGTGTGATGCAAAAAATGATTTACGAGATTAATCCATAAAATGACCCGACAAGATCAATGAGCATGAGAACAAGCGAGTCAAATCGAACAGACATCCACGGGACATCACAAATCAATTTCAATTTCTTGGGAGAAGCAAATGCACGACCCTGTGATACGCAAGTTATGGAAGACGAATGCCCATGACTTACTAGAATTAAAATATATGAAAGTCGTGGCAAGGGGTCAAGCAACGTATTCGAGTTGATGTCGAGGAGAGGTTTGCGTGGAATGACGCCGACAAGTAGAAAGTCCGCTTGGGGATCCTTCAAGGAACCTTCGCCTCGGCTCCGCCGCGTGTGGATACATAACATCGACCGAACACCAGGGTCGTGAGTCACTTCTCGGGCGAGGACGGCCTTTTCGATCCCTAATCATGACAGGAAGTACATCAGCCGGCACATGTTGATGGGCGATCTTTCTTGTCGGCACTTTTTGTCAACGTCGTCTCATGGACCACGAAGGAAAGAGGACACTTATTGTTTCCCAAGGCAAACCTATAGGTCTAATCTTTCTGTTTTTGTTGTGTTGGGAGAATGACGGAGAACCGTTGTGAATAATGGTCAGAGACTTAGGGTTCGTTTATAAATCATGGGAAGCGTATCATTTTTCATGAGCCGACCCTTTTCACGTACGACTTTTTCATGTACGATTTCTTTCATGAACAGTCATATCATTTTTTTAACATTTTAGCTTGCAAAATCATTTCCCATAGCATGTTGTGAATGCTTTAGTCCGAGCATGATCTATCGTGTAAACCCAGTCTAAATTGTAAGTGGAGTTGGTCTCATTGAATGTTGTATTATCGTGAAAAACCTAAGCTATTTGGACCATTGGGGTTAGGACTCACAATTAGTTAAATAATAGGTCCATCATAATATCAGAGTTGACATACTTGCGTAATTTTTTTCATACACATTCCATGTTTTTGGCCATTGAGATCAACCGTTTGTTACTTGTTAAAAATAAAAATATCCACCGTCTCAATGGCATTAGAAGAGTTACATGGCCTACGTACCCGATATTTATCCAAAACAAAACTGCCGGTCTGAATGGACAATGTTAGATGTAGGATGTGTAAAAAAAGGGGTTACACCATCTGTGTACCTAATATTTTTCCATGAAACAAATTAGAGTTGTCTCCAGAACCTGTGGTTTCCACACCTAGTTCTAGTCTCAACAGGAAAGAACTAAGAAAGAACCAACAAAAAAGGACTAGGAAGCGAAGGATCACTTGCGCACGTCAGCAGGCCGTCATTCTCCATCGATAACTTCTTGATTGGTGTTTCTGCTGACGACAACCTTTTAGAATAATTCAGGGACATCCTGAACTAACGTACTGATCGATAAACAAAGTGACTGGGGATGGGATGGATTGTCTTTTTCAGTCGTCGCAAGTTTTCCAATTTATCTTTTTGGCGACGACTTAATCGAATTGGCAGGATATGCCAGGAACCTTCAAGGAAACCTCCTCCGCTACCAACACGCACATTCCGACCAGACAGCCGGAGACCAACGGCCATATGTATAAATACCACATCGCTCCACCACCCAAGCAAGATCAGACCTCCTCTCTCTCTCTCTCTCTCTCTCGCTCTCTCTCTAAAAAGCACGACAAAGAAAGCCCGATGGCTCCCATGCAGGAAGACATGAAAGAGAAGGAATCAGCATTGAAGAGGCAAGAGGTGCTTGTTCCTCCTCCCCGGCGCGGGCGCATAAAGCGCCTCGTGTTCGCCTGTGTATTCCGGAGCTTGAAAGCCCTTGTGGGTAAAACCTTCGGCTTTCTTCTCAGCCGCGAGGCCATGTGCACCCCCGCATCAAATCACAAGTCACCTCTCTTGGCTTCGCTGACTGGTTGGGGTTGCAAGAAGAAATCGTCTCAGGTCGGTCGATAATGTTGCCGGGTTGCTGTGTTCGATTCCTGAGTTCTGTGTCCTGTTCTGCTTTTTGTAGTAGTTTTCGGCGGGAAAATGGCTCCGTCTTTTTCGTCTGATGTTCTGTTATCTTCTGCCATTTGTTTTCAATCTTTCACTGCTTCAGTTGTACATCGTGTCCTAAAATCGTCGGTGATATGAGCGACCCATTTTGGAAAGCCACGTCTTCCTCCGGTACCACAGGCTCGATTTTCAATTCTTGTACATGAGAAAAAAAGATCGATAGCATGTAATTCATGCGATATTTTCAGCAGGGTATTTGCTTTTTCAGCTTTCAAGTGGCCATTGTTTTTGTTTGTACAAGTCTCAATCGGCATCAATTTTTTTGACATTTGGTTTAGAAAAAGGACCATGTGGACACGCATCAATCATTTCAATTCCAATTTGGTACCAGATAAGATACCAAGAGATGTACGCATGTTGTGCTTTAGAATTTATTTTTGGAAGGAGGAGGACGACGAGGAAATTGATTATCATTGACCCCCCAAACAAGAAAATTGATCCTCATAAGTTCTGCCACATTAATTGATCACTTATGGGGAGAGTTTCTATCCTTGTGCGGTGGATGTTGCTCCCAAGGTACAAAGGTCCTCGTACGATTGGACCCGGTTGACTTTCCAGAGACAAAATCAAATGCATCAATTAGTAACGATAAGCATACTTATTCATAACCCGAACGGCCCTGGCTGGATAAGCCGGTGCAACTTACGTGTAAATTGGTGGCCTTGACCAGTTATTGCAGTTTCAGTTGGCCCAATAATCTCGTGAGCCCCTCGTGGGGTCCACATGATCCGATGGATGACATGCACTTGACTTGTACGATCGGACGCAGCCAACAAATTTCCCTTGATCGAGGATCCCATGAGAAGCTAAAACCCCAAATAAGATACTATTTCTTTTTCGACAATTCAACCACTATTTCGGTATTCGGTGCGGGTGCGCGGAATGTTGTCCGCCCAATTTTGTTGGCTCACGCGCCATTTTTCTTTCATTTAATGAATGAAGCTAAGGGAGCTGACACTAGCGGGAGAAATGTTTATTGCATGGTTTTACGAAGTAGCATCAGCTCTCTGGAGTTTACTTGGAAGGGGACTGTGCTGTAGGTTAGGTCCTATAGTTGAACTGAGATCCAAAAGAAAAAAAAATAAAATGAGGGTATTAACTTATAAGATTTATAGGGTTAATACCACGAAAAACTCCAAATCTAGTAATCCCTGTAATAAATTTATCCCGAATTAATTTTTTGACTACAAAAAATCTCAAATTTGTACATCCATGACAAATTTACCTCGAAATAATTTTTTAACCATCAAAAACAAAAAATGGTACACTTGTGATAATTTTACCTTCCGTTAAATTAGATTAATGCCACAAAAAATCAAAAATTGGTACGCATGTGATAAACGGAGGGTAAAACCCCAAACTGGTACACCCGTCAACTGTCACGGGTCATCAAACTTAGCAAATTAATGGTAAAATTTAATGAAAACTAATGGAGGGTAAATTTATCACAGGTGTACCAATTTGGGATTTTTGGTGGTCAAAAAATTAGTTTAGGGTAAATTTATCACGGATGTACCAATTTAGGGTTATTCGTGGTATTATCCCGAGATTTATATCAACAATAAAATCAGTCAGTATCCTATTCTCTGGGTTAAATGCGGCTATCAGTATTCTCTAGGAGTACCTGTGTCCAGCTTGTGTGGTCCACCAGCTAATCGTTGAAAACAACTCCCCTTGAACTTATCCTAGAAAGAGTTTAGAGAACTTGTGGCTTGATGATTGGTTTGGATGGGGCATATAGGGCGATGAGATGGTGATTCAAGTTACTGGATACTCAAAGTTTCCCATTGTAAGATCCATGTGTATTTGAATTCTTAAACCATGCTGCTGATTCAATGCGAACATTGCTCGTCATAGAGCACGAAATTTCATATCTCATTTGACAGTTGCATGGAACTCGTTAATATCTCTAATTATTTTTCCCTCCATCTGGTAAATGATACTGAACTCCGATCTACCATTTTTTTCAGTTGAGTTTGGATTGTCAGTGAGAAAAAGCAGGTTCAGGTTTCTATGTAGGGCCATTTTTTTTATTCTATGGATGGGGCAGTGAAAATTTAGCTTTTAGCATATGGAATCGAGCGAACCTCAATATTAAAGAAGACATATATAATATCACTAGAGTATAAATTATGTAGAATTTTTCATAATTTGAAAGATTGGAACAATATTTCATTTCAAGGCATCAAACAGAAAGTCCTTTCTTAAGGCTTAACGAACATAAGTGTTCCATTTATTTAATTTCCTGTCTTTCGCCCCCAAATTCCTGTAACATGGTTTTGTGATATAAAACCAGCCGTTATTGCCAAATATCTTCATTAACTTTTCCTCTCTAAAACCACAAAATTTCATCCATAAGATTATATAAACCCTTTTCAATGCGTCAATTATATTAACTTGTCTCTGTTGTTTCTGCAGCTTAAAGTACATAAATGTTGCCAGTGTTACTGTCCTGAAGAATGTTATGAATGTGATTACAGCAGTTGGGGAGATGTATCTATTTAATAAGCATCATAATGATAGAGTATGGGCTGCTTGTTCTTGATGGTCTGTTTCTGACTGTTCATTTCATTTCATGAGGACCAAGATCAAGATTGACAATTTCCAGTTACAGAGAGAGCTTATAGTTGCATAACAGAATGTATATAAGCTAAAAATTGGTCCACCTGATGGAAGCATCGACTCATCTCGCTGAGTTGTTTTTTACAAATGTAGCGAGCATTATTCTGGTGTACTGAATCTTCTGTTAAGTCCATGAGAGAATGTGGATGTCCATGCATCTTCTATTGGCAAACTGATCTGTGAGGTGCTTAATAATTAATAGCATGGTTGTAGCTGCATACTCTTACTGTCGGTTCTTCTGCACTTTAACGGCGGAAAATGGCTCCGTCCTTTCGTCCGTCTGGTGTTCCGTTATCTCGGCCGACATCTCCTGCCGCTTGTTTTCAGTCTTTCACTGCTTCAGTTTGTATATACATCTGTGTTATAAAATTGCCGATTTGGAAAGCCACGTCATCCTACGGTGGTACCACAGGCTCGATTTCAATTCCTGTACATTAGAAAAAAGATATATAATATGTATTTTATTCGGTCTTTTCGGCAGGGTATTTGCTTTCTCAGCTTTCTAGTGGCCACCGTATTTAGGTTTGTATCAGTCACAATCAGCATTAACTTTTGACATTTACAGTGCGTTTGTTTTAGTAAAAGTACCGTTTGAGAATCCGTTTTCCGAACTTTCACTTGTTTGGTTTGCGAAAATAATTAGTCAACCGAAAATACTTTTTCGATCAAGGAAAAAATTTCATGTATAAAATTAGGAAAGTAAATTCCCTAATCTAAAAAGTAAAAACAATTTTCAGAATTGCTTCCTTTTACTTTTTTTAATATTTTATCCTTTTCTTTCTTTTCTTTATTTATTTATTTTTAAAATAAAAATATTTAAAAATTCGAAAAAAAAATTTTGCTTGAGATAAAATCATGGGATTGAAATCGTTTTTCAATTGAGATCCAAACACCAGAAAATATTTTCAATCACATATCACCAAACAAAGAGAAACTAATTATTTTCCTGAAAAATGATTTTTCAAAAAATATTTTTCAAAAACGTTGCATTTTTGTAAAACAAATGCACCCTTAATATAGGAAAAAGGACCATGTCGACACGTATCACTCATTTCTGTTCCAATTGGGTGCTAGACAAGATCTAGGCATGTCGTGGTGCTTCAGAACTTATTTTTGGGTGGAGGAGGAGGACGAGATTTATTATCATTGACCCCCCATAAAAAGAAAATTGATCCTGACAAATTCTGCTACATTAATTAACCACCTATGGGGAAGGTTTATCTCCAAAGGGTACCAAGGTACACGATGCTCGTTGTGGAGTTGGCTGACTTTTGCAGAGATAAAAAAAAATGCATTGGCTGGTAAAAAAAGAACCAAGGGCTAATCGTGACCCTAACGACCCCACCGATCAAGCTAGTACAGCTTACGTGCAAATTGGTGGGCTTGACATTGCGAGTTCAATTGGCCCAATGATCTTGTGGGCCCCACATGCGGTCCACACATGCAACGGACGACATGCACTAGACTTATGTGGTTCGGGTGCAACTAATAATTTCCCCTCAATTGGGACCGCATGAAAAGCCGAAAACCCTACACTTTGGGCTTAGTTGGGCTATTCAATGTAGCACCCTTTTTCTAGCCCATCCATATACATTGCAGGCCCGAGCCCCGAGGGATAGAAGTGATTAAGGCTGCGTTTGGGAAGACTTTTGGGAAAAGCCTTTGGAGAAAAGCAAAGACCTTTGGTTTAAAGGGTTTTGGTGAAATGCAAAAACTGTTTGGTAAACTGTAATTGAAAAGTGCCTTTGGAAGTAACTTTGGGGAAATGCTGTTTGGTAAATATATATTTGGAGAAAGTCCTTGATTTGACCAATTTAAGTTTTTTAATTTTAATATTTTTAAAATTGGAAAAAAAAATAATGATCGTAACTTTTATATTTTCGCGTTTCGAATAATGTAAAAGAGATATATTAACAAATTAATGAATATGTAAACCACATCTTTGCAAAAAGAGAGTACTTTAATTATAATAAACATTGTCACGTATGCATCGAGGAACAAAATAAATTGTCATTGAAATTTATAAGCATCTTAAGTATTTACTAAACTCATGGCTATTTGATCACGTAAACGTGCCATGTCAGAAAATAAATTATCATGTGAAGAACTAGCCCCATCATTCACATCATCAAGATCAACTGAATATCCATAATTGGGATCTAAATATGCTCTTGCAAAATGTCCGACGACAGCGTTTCTTCGTATATAATTGTGCAAGGTCATTGTTGCTATAACAATTTTCACTTGCTTCTCAAATGGATAACTTGGCATATGCTTTAGAATCTTCCACTTCTTCTTCAATACACCAAAGGCTCGCTCAATTTCTGATCTTAGCGATGAATGATGACGGTTGAATACCTCCCGATAACCTGAAGGTGCAGGACCTTGTTGAAATTCTGGCAAATGATATCTAACTTCTTTGTATGGCCCCAAATAACCTGTTTGATTTGGATATCCGGCATCTACTAAATAATATTTACCTACACAAATATTATGTAAATTTAATCAACATATACCATATTGATACATATTAATGCTCTAATGCACAAAAACCATTAATAACAAACCTGGAGGAGGATGAGGAAATTGTACATCAAATCTTCTGAGGGCTTCGTAAAAAATACGAGTATCATGAGCTTGTCCCTCCCAACCCGCATAAACATAAGTAAATTCCATGTTAAAATTACACACCGCTAATACATTTTGAGTCGGTGTTCCTTTTCGACCAATAAAACGAATCTGATCGTGCAAAGGTACCACCGCTGGGATATGTGTGCCATCAATAGCTCCAATGCAATCCTGAAACGAAAATCCAAACATTATTGTATAATCGAAATTTATATTTAATTATTCATTTATATTGTATAATCTAAACGTACCTTAAAATATGGATAAAATCTTCGATTATTTCTAATCTTCTTTGGAACTTCCCTAAATTGCCAATCAATTGGTTGGATCAAATCTTTTCCCATTTCACATACTTTATTTAATACTAAGCTAAAGTACCTACTCACGGTTTTCCCGGAACGTTGAAAACGCTCCTGTGTTAACCTGTTACCTACACCGTGTCCTAAAATGTGAAGAAACATCCCAAGCATTTCTGTAACATCAATATTCCTAGTTCCTTGAAGATGATAGTGTGTCACTAAGTCATGCATTAAACTATTAAATACAATCTTATCCATTCTAAACATTTGATAGCACCTTATTGGATTAGCATCTTCACTCATCAGCTCTTCTAACCATGCATTTCCAGTATGTGAAGATGTCATACAAGGTACTTTGTAACTGTATATTGCCTGATAAGCGACTGCACATTGACCAACTCCCACAAGTTGCCAATATTCCTCTTCCCCATTTTCATGGTTTTCCCATTCAGGAGAATCATCCATAACTGTCAAAGTAACAAAATATAGAGTTACAATAAGAAAAGTGATGAATAATATAGATCATCCATCGATGGAACAATTATATCATCCATCATATATATGCAAACTTTACTCAATAAAAAAAAAACACCAACTGAAAACATGTCTAACATTAGAACATAAATAGAAATAGAGTTCACAAGTAGTGCACAAACACAGTGCAAAACACCAATTGAAAATATGTGTCACGTTACAATGATGTAAAAAGAGTTCAAACAAGTAGCTACATTCTAGCGATGACTATTGTGCTCTTCCAACTTAAACTTGAGCCACTCGACCTTTTCTTCATCTCCATCCAAGTTCATGAAAATTTGCCTGTTGTCTTTCTTTTCAGCAAAATGTGAGAGTGCAAAGAAGTATAACTTTCGGTCTTGCTTAATCTCAGGGATGGCTTTCAATGTTTGCATAATTTCTTTGTAAGGATCAAACTCCCTTGCAATAGATGTCGCATTGCTCCTACTTTCAACAGCTGAACAAAGTCTGTCAATTTGCGATGCTAACTTGGCCGGTCCAATCACTTTTTTTTCTTTCTTCCCTCGAGCTTGCCTTATTGAACTCTCCGCCGCTCTTTTATGGCTATTACTTTGACTTGGTTCAACTACCTTTTCACCTACATTGCACTCTAAAGTATCATCGGTAGATCCTGCACAATCACCAATATCAGCTTGTGTGGCCTCAATATCCTCATCATTGCATAAACCTTGGGTAGGATTCCATGTGATACTTCCAGTAGCAACTGTACCCTCAAACATTCTATCCAACAAAGCTTTAAGCTCCGGATGTATTCCTTTCGTTCGAAAAACTTTAAGTTTAGGATTGGCCTGTTATAATAAAACATTTTCATGAGTTATATCATAAAATATGAACTTACCAAAAAGTAACAAAAGAAGAGACAAACACCTTAATTTTCCTCTCCCACCATTCATCACTCGCATCAATGGTTTTCTTCCTTGGATCCCATCCTAGTCCCGTTTCCTTTTGAATCAATTGCTTCCACTTTTTCCATTCTTCCTTCAGATTATCCCACTTACTCTTCATTTGATTTTTATCAAACTTTTTGCCCCTTAGCTCCTCAAACTTGTTAATTATGGCTGTCCATCCATCCCTTTTATTGCTTGCCGGCCGATTACCTTTTTCAATTTGTTCAATGCACAATTGACAAAAAGTTTCTACATCTTCCGAGCTCCAATACGCCTTTTCCTTTGATGAACTTGCCATCTTCCAATAAAATAACCACAAACAGATTTGAAAAATGCAAACAAACGAGATTAAAGTATGACCCAATTCAAGGACAAAGTCATGACATCAGGTTAAGGAATTAAACAAAGGGTTATGGACATGATGGAGAAAAGGAGTAACAACAAAAGATTTTATTGCAGAGTCCAAGATCCTAGTGGTTGGAATAACGTTCAATCTTAGCTGAACTGGAAATTTGGCTGCATTATCTTCCTAAAAAATGCTCAGTCCCAGAGGGAAGCTTCCCTCACCGCTTTGCTCATCTCAAACTCAAATGCAGTCAAGTTGATGCTGGTCTGATACAGACAATGCAGAAAGAGATGTGCATTTGATTGAACCTATCACTCAAAGCGCTTGCTTTTAAATGAGAAGACGCGCATTCCACTAAATTAAAGGCCAATTGCGATGAAGGCACAGTTCTATTATACTACTTTGGGCCATCCTACGTTCTATCGGTTTGTGTCACCGAGCTTTTTTTCTCTCTACATAATCAAGCGGGTTATTGACTTTTCTCACATCATTCAACACAGAAAAAAGACGCCATTCATAAGTCTCCTCTGTCAAATGTCATTTATCTTGCAACCTAAAACAGAAGACTCCAGCTACTTATTCCAAGTTCTAGGAGCATAGAAACTGGTAATGATAAATTTTGCTCTCGATTTGATGGAATCCCCATTCTGTTTCAAAATTGACACAAACCCACGACGGTTTCTTGGTTCTAAAAGCATTACCCAAGAGAATTCATTCAAGCTTCTCTCTAAACTGGGCTTTGGAAAAAATTATGACTTCGTTCAGAGAAGCCGCTGATCTCCCCATAGATCTCGAGCCAGCATCAACATGGTCAAAAGGAAATCTAGTAATGTGCATTCTTTGGAAGATTTAGATCTGAGGTTCTCACGCCCAACCACGGTTCAGCATAACATTGCTGCCATTGCAATGGCTAAAAACCTCAACTCCAAAAACCAAAACTGCAAGCAGAAGCAGAGGAGCAACGCAACAATCCGAAAACCACAAGCACCAAATCAAAAGCTGCTGAGGCACACCAAACATAATCGAGCGAGATGGAGTGCGTGCATGCGAGTGAGAGAGATTACCGTCACGAAGCAGCGTGCAGATGCCTAAAGAGGGCTGGTCGGTGGGTGCAAGCGCGGGAGCCGGTGCGACGCAGAGGGACGGACCAGCGGGAGAACAAGAAACGAAGGCCACAGGGGAGAGAGCGCGAGCGCAGAGAGGCGATTTGAGGATTAGGGTTTGCTCTTCTTCTTCTTTTTTTCCTTGGTTTTGGGAGGGAAGCTCTACGCAGCGGCGTTTCTCTGGAAGGAGGTGAAGGGCGTGGGGTTGCGGCTGAGGCATAAGGGATGGCTTTTTAGGGTTAGAAGTAAAGAAGGGTTAAAGTGGAAATTAGGTAAATTTATGAGGGCAATTTCGACAATAAAAAAAATTCTTTATTCCCTCCTTCAGCTTGCCGAGAATGCTGAAATGCCCAATGCTCCTCTCCTGCTGCCTTGGGCTTTTGGCCTTTTGAAGGCCAACTTTCCTTCAATGGGGTTTCTAAAAAATTTTCCCAAACACCAATTTTTAGCCCAAAGAGCTTTAGATGCCTAAAGTCACTTGCCAAAGCTACTCCCAAACGCAGCCTAAATATATCGAATGGACTTTAGTTTTATATTGCTACACTACATAATTGAAATTACCATTTTATGAGATTTGTTGAGCCTAATAATTTTAGAATTATTTGTTGGGTTTGGCTCTGAGAAGAAAAACTATATCCTTCAATCAATGAGATAATTAGAAATGGGTTGAACAACACAGAGGATACGATTGAGGGGATGTACGACGTAGTAAATTTTCTAGGTAACTATGCAAACGATGTATACGTTATTTTGTCTGGCACTTACTTTGGCTGAAGCTACAATGTGTATCTTCTTAGACTAGCAATGGCCATAAACGGGTCGGGCATTATATGAAGAGCGCTAATTACCCAATGTGGAGGAAGAATGATTGAAATCTTGTAAAAATTAGTCGGATGCTCGAAAAAGTCCGAGGAAAAGTTGGAAAGAGGTTGACTTAAGAGACTCGTCTTTTAGGATATATATATAAAAGTGATTTGGATTCTTGAGTTAGTCATCGTCCGTGAGTTTATGTAGATCAAAGATTCCATGAAAAGCCAAAACCCAATTTAGGATATTATTTCCTTTAACTTACTTAAAAAAGAAGCCGAATTTTTTGGTGTGCGTGCTCGGAATGTTTTCGGTCCAATTTTGTCGGCTCCAGTGTCATTTTCCTTGATTTAATTAGTGAAGCTAAGAGAGCATACACTGGCGGGAGCAATATTTAATGTATGGTTCCAAGAAGTAGTATCAACTATCTGGAGTTTACTTAGAATTGGGAGTTGCTGCAGGTTAGGTCCTACAGTTGAACTGAGATCCAAAAGAAGAGGAAGAAAAAAACGAACAAGTGAGGGTATTAAGCAATTAAATTTGTGTCCACAATAAGATTACTATGGGGTGTTGAACTTTGTACCCGCGATTCGAAAATTGGTGTTAAGGGCGTAATGGTCAAGAATGATTTACGAGATTAATTTAAGAAATGATCCGATGAAATCAATAAGTATGTGGACAGCGAGTTACAATGAACAATCAACACTGGGACATTACAGATCAATTTCCACAAATCAAATCAGTCCTTTCAATTTCTTGTACGAGAAGCAAATGCACGACTAGATGAAACACGACTCATTAGAATAAAATATATGGAAGTCGGGGGAAGGGTCAAGCAACGTATTCGAGTCGATGCGGTGGAAGAGGAAGCATTGACTGACGCCGCCGAGGACAAGTCCTCTTGGGATCCTTCGAGGAAACCTTCGGCTCCGCTGCGTGTGGATACAGAACATCATCCGAACACCAGAAGTGCATCAGCCGGCACATGTTGATGGGCGATCCCCTTGTCGGCCCTTTTTGTCAACGATCGTCTGATTTTGTCATGTTGGGAGAATGATAGAGAACTGTTGGGAATAATGGTTATAGACTTGGGGTTCGTTTCTAAATTGTGGGAAGTATTACTATTTTTCATGCGCCGACTTTTTTCCGTGCAATTCCTTTCGTGAATAGTCAGATCGTTTATTTTTTTTTTTGAGCTTATAAAATCATTTCACATAGCATGTTGTGAATGCTTTAGCCCGAGCATTGGCAAGGATCAACTGTGTAAATCCAGTCTAAATCTTAAGAGGAGTAGGCCTCATCGAAAGTTGACGTTGCACGAAACAACCTAAGCTATTTGGGCCGTTGAGGTCAGGACTCACTATTGGTTTGATAATAGGGTCCATCATATTACTAGAGTTGACATGCCCGACTTTTTTCCTACACATTCCACATTTCTCATCATTGAGATGAACCATTAATTACTTATTAAAAAAATAAAACTATCCACAGACTTGATGGTATCAGAAGAGTTACACGGCCTATGTACCCGATATTTGTCCAAAACAAAACTACCGTGTTAGATATAGGATGTGTAAAAAAGGCGTTACATCATCTGCGTACCTAGTCTTTTTTCCATAAAACGTACTAGAGTCTTCTCCAGAGACTGGTTTCTGCAAGTAGTTGTAGTTTTAGCAAGAAAGAACCAGGAAAGAACCAACAAATAACAACTAGGAAGGTGCAAACAGAGCGAAGAATCGCTTGCGCGCGTGAGCAGGCCGTTGATCTCCGTCGATGACTTATAAATTCGTGCTTCTGTTGACGACCACTTAGAATAATTCAGAGATATACTGAACTGACGTACTAATCGATAAACAAAGTGACTGCGGAGGGGATGGATTGTCTCTTTTAGTCGTCACACGTAATCGAATTTTGTTATATCTTTGTTAACCGCTCTTTCTGTCGACGACTTAATCGTATTAGCAGCATGCCAGGAGCCTTCAAGGAAACCTCCTCGACCAACACGCACATTCCACCGACCAGACAGCCAAAGACGGAAGACTACGTATAAATATCACATCTCTCCACCAAGTAAGACCAGACCTCATTTCTCTCTCTCTCTCTCTCTCTCTCTCTAAAAAGCACGACAAAGAAAGCCCGATGGCTCCCATGCAGGAAGCCATGAAAGAGAAGGAATCGGCAGGGAAGAGGCAAGAGCTGCTTCTTCATCCTCCTTCCCGGCGCGGGCGCATAAAGCGTCTCGTGTTGGCCTGTGTGTTACAGAGCTTCAAAGCCCTTGTGGGTAAAATCTTCGGCTTTCTTCTCGGCCGCAACCGATGCGCACCCCCACATCAAATCACTAGCCGCCTCTCTTGTCTTCGCTAACTCGTTGGGGTTGCAGGAAGAAATCATCCTAAGCCGCTCAATAGTGTTGATGGGTAGTCTGCTTTTGTAGTAGTTTTCGGCGGGACGATGGCTCGGTCTTTTTCGTCTGATGTTCCGTTATCTGATCCGACACGTTCTGCCACTTGTTTTCAATCTGTCACTGCTTCAGCTTCAGTTTTACGGGAATCAATGGGACAAAGTAGGGTAAAAAAAGCTTCTTTACAAATTTCCACGCATTGCTCAATCAAATTAAACAAGTCATGCCCGACGTCTTTGACCTCCAAGTCCCGCGAATCCACGAAAGAGAAGAGAATATGCCATCAATCAATTAAAGCATATTCCTCCGGCAAATTTGGAAGCAAGAATCTTCTTATTGCCCATCTTGTTCATCAATAAACAGAACCATCTATTTCTTACCTTCGTTTCTTGGCCAAAGCACAAGATTCTTCCATGTATCACTCTTTCTTGCAGCAGCCCTCAACATCTAGAATTCTATATTTTAATTGAAGTCTCATTCCTTTTTTTTTTGCCCTATATATCTCTTACAATGGGAAACCTTTTGTACTAAAAAAAAAAAATCATAAACTATTATATAGTTCTTCCGGTAATTAAGGTTTTTAGTCATAAATTTATGATTTTTAATTACTAATCTAGTCCTAAACCTTTTAATTTTGCCAAATTAGTCCTAAATCTTTTGACGATTTATCGATATAGTTCTTCCGACCAATTATCAAAAAAATAGGTTTATGATTAAATTGAAAAATTTCAAAAGGTTTAATACTGAATTGACACAATTGAAAGATTTATGATTAAATTGACAAATCATTAAAATATTTAGGACTAAATTGGTACAATTGAAAGATTTAGGACATAATTGGCCGCTATATAATAGGTTTATGAATTGACACAATTGAAAGATTTATGGCTAAATTTGCAAATCGTTAAAATGTTTAGGACTAAATTGGCACAATTGAAAGATTTATGACATAATTAGCCACCGTATAATAGATTTATGATTTTTTGGATAATTATACCATTTTTCAATATTGTGTGTTTCTTTTAGTTGCAAGACCTCGTCGTGAATAGTTATGCACGAGTGGGTGGAACCTTACGGGGGACCACGGCAAAAGAAACTAAAATAAAAAAACATCTGGGGTACCAGATTTCACTTTTCTCATTTTTCGAACCGAAAAGCAATTTCGATTTCGTGACATGATCGGAAAAACTCGAATTTTTGATTAAATTAATGGACGGGCGAAAAAGCTGCTTCTTTCTATAAAATCCCAGAACTCACTCGAAGCAGTCGGCCTGTACTTCATTTCTCTACCAAGCAAGCAAGACCAGACCTCATTTCTCTCTCTCTCTCTCTCTCTCTCTCTCTCTAAAAAGCACGACAAAGAAAGCCTGATGGCTCCCATGCAGGAAGCCATGAAAGAGAAGGAATCGGCAGGGAAGAGGCAAGAGCTGTTTCTTCATCCTCCTTCCCGGCGCGGACGCATAAAGCGTCTCGTGTTCGCCTGTGTGTTCCGGAGCTTCAAAGCCCTTGTGGGTAAAATCTTCGGCTTTCTTCTCGGCCGCAACCCGATGCGCACCCCCACATCAAATCACTAGCCGCCTCTCTTGTCTTCGCTACCTCGTTGGGGTTGCAGGAAGAAATCATCCTAAACCGCTCAATAGTGCTGATGGGTAGTCTGCTTTTGTAGTTGTTTTCGACGGGAAGATGGCTCGGTCTTTTTCGTCTGATGTTCCGTTATCTGATCCGACATTTCTGCCACTTGTTTTCAATCTGTCACTGCTTCAGCTTCAGTTGTACATCGTGTCCTAAAATCATCGGTGATATGAGCGACCCGTTTTGGAAAGCCACGTCATCCTACGGAGTACATAAGAAAAAAGATGAAATTATGTATTTTATTCCGTCTTTTCAGCATGGTATTTGCTTTTTCAGCTTTCGAGTGGCCATGTTTTAGTTTGTATCAGTCTCAATCAGTATCAATTTTTGACATTTAGTTTAGGAAAAAGGACCATGCGGACACGCATCAATCACTTATGGAAACTGAGATGTAGGCAAGTCGTGTTCAAGAACTTACTTTTGGATGGAGGAGGAGGAGATTGATTATAATTGACCGCCCAAAAAAGAATATTGATCTTGATAAATTCTCCTGCATTAATTAATCACTTATGGAGAAAGTTTATATCCTTGTGCGGTGGATGTTGTTTGAAAGGTACACAGGCACTCAATCCTCACGCTGTCGTATGATTGGACTCAGTTGACTTTCACAGAGATAAAATCAAATGCATCGATTATTAACAATAAACAGAGTTATTTGTAATCCGAGCGGCTTGGCTGGTCAAGCCAGTGCAGGTTATGTGCAAATTGGCGGGCTTGACGAGTTATTGCAATTTCAGTTGGCCCATTGATCTTGTGGGCCACATGTGGGGTCCACACGATCCAATAGATGACATGCACCGGACCTATATGATTCGGACGCAGCTAACAATTTTCCCTTGATCAAGGATCCTGTGAGAAGCCAAAACCCTAAATAAGATACTATTTCTTTTTGACAATTTATCCACTACTTCGGTATTCGGTGCAGGCGCGCGGAATGTTGTCCGCCCAATTTTGTTGGCTCACGCGTCGATTTTCTTTCATTTAGTGAGTGAAGCTAATGAGGGGATTAACTTATAAGATTTATATCAAAAATAAAATTACTCAGTATTCTATTCTCTGGGTTAAATGCAGCTGTCAGTATTCTCTAGGAGTACCTGTCTTGTGAGGTCCACCACCTAATCTTTGGTAACAACTGCCCTTGAACTTATCCTAGAGAGAGTTTAGAGTCGCTCGATGATTGGTATGGATGAGGCATATAGGGCACTGAAATGGTGATTTGAGTTCCTGAATACACGAAGTTTCCCATTGTAAGATCCATTTGAATTCTTAAACCATGCTGCTAATTCAATGCGAACATTGCTCATCATAGAACACAGAATTTCATATCTCGTTTGATAGTTGCACGGAGCTCGTTAATTTCTCTAATTGTTTTTCCCTCCACCTGGTAAATGATACTTGTTCAAAGCAAATGCCAAAAAAACAAAGACATAATGCAAGAATTTACGTGGTTCGATCATAAGGTGATCTGCATCCACGAGCGAGGTAAAACAATATTCCACTATAATCAAAGAAAGTACAGTTTTTAGAAGTCGAAAAAACGATTTAACAAAACCTCATGGCTCACCAATCTCTCTCAAAACGAAAATTTCTCTTTTTCAATAAAAAAACCTAACTGCAGTATAAATAGGACTCCCCAAAAAATTTCCTTGGGGGCTACGCCCCCGAATCCCCCGAGACATTTGTTCACTTGCTTCAGCTTGGGCAAACCGCCATAGAGATTTGTTCGCTTGCTCCGAATCGGACCTGTCGGCCCAATTCTCTGCGTCACGAACTAATTCTCAGTTTTTTCTCCACTTTTGGGTCACACAAAAAATATGTCGAGTCGGATGATGAACCGGACCAAGTACATAAAATTCAAGACACATTTAACTATACTGAACTCCGATCTACTTTTTTTTCTGTTGAGTTTGGATTATCAGTGAGAAAAAGTAGGTTTATGTCTCTATGCAGGGCCATTTATTTTATTCTATGGATGGGGCAGCGAAAATTTAGCTTTTAGCATATGGAATCGAGCGAACCTCAATATTAAAGAACACATATATAATATCATTAGAGTATAAATTATATAGATTTTTTCATAATTTGAAAGATTGGAACAATATTTCATTTCAAGGCATCAAACAGAAAGTCCTTTCTTAAGGCTTAACGAACATAAGTGTTCCATTTATTTCCTGTCTTTCGCCCCCAAATTCTTGTCACATGGTCTTGTGATATAAAACCAGCTGTTATTACCAAATATCTTCATTAACTTTTCCTCTCTAAAACCACAAAATTTCATCCATAAGATTATATAAAACCTTTTTTCGATGAGTCAATTAGATTGACTTGTCTCTGCTGTTTCTGCAGCTTAAAGTACATAAATGTTGCCATGATTACTGTCCTGAAGAATGTTATGAATGTGATTACAGCAGTTGGGGAGATGTATCTATTTAATAAGCATCATAATGATAGAGTTTGGGCTGCCTTGTTCTTGATGGTCTGTTTCTGACTTTTCATTTCTGACTTTTAAGATCAAGATTGACAAATTCCAGTTGCAGAGAAAGCTTATAGTTGCATAAAAGAACATATATAAGCTAAAATTTGGTCCACCCGATGGAAGCGTTGACTCATCTTGCTGATTTGTTCTTACAAATGTAGCGAGCATTATTCTGGTGTACTGAATCTTCTGTTAAGTCCATGAGAGAATGTGGATGTCAATACATCTTTTATTGGCAAACTGATCTGTGAGGTGCTTAATGATTAAGTGCATAGTTGTAACTGCAAACTCTTACAGTTCTTCTGCACTTTAAATTTCTACAGTAGTCTCTGCAGAAAGAGTAGCTGTCCTGCATGATTATGCTTCATTTTCCTCTTTCGGACAGATTGCTACTTTAGGACATTTCATGAATTTAGAAATGTTTCTCTAGTGAAAGTTCTGATTGATTTGGCAGATCATTTCAGAAACTTCTGGAGGGATTACCGATATTTCTTTCCATGCAATTGGCCATGAATGGCAGATTACTAATTGTTACTTAACAGCGTCATATTCGGCAAGTATGCTCAAGGTTCCTTAATGTCACGTGGAAGCTTCAATTACCTTTTTTTAAATGTTTGACATAGAGTGTAGATTTGCATTGATAATACTGTAATGAGAACTATCGAGATCAGATAAACTTTTTAAGTTTCAAATGAAATCTGCAAAAGTACTTCTTACTAGTTATTTCAAATAAGTACTGCTAAGGGTTTCATTGCATCTAATTTGATTTGCCAAATGCTTATACAAACTGCTATAACTTCTAAATATTTAGAACAGACTCCCTTAGCAACCATCCCAAACAGGTGGGCTGTCTCTAGATGAACAGATGAAATTGCATATTTTGTGCATGAATTAGCTAGATGACAAGTTGGCCTTAAGTTGGTTGTAAGTGCTGTGAAGTCTGCATACTGCCACTCCTCTATTATTGATCCAAGTGGTTGTTAAAACTACACGAGACATCCTGAATGGGTTATGGGATCTGTCATCCTTTTATCTCACCAATCTCTTCTACGAGTTTGAGTAGCCAATTGAAATTGAACTGGTGTGCATCCATTTATCTACTTACTCGTTTTTTTCAATGCAGCTAAAACTGCGTAAAGTCATGGATACAGCATAGCAAGTCACAAAATCTGGAAACTTGAATGATTTCTATATGGTCCTTATAAGCAATACCCTCTCTTTGCCTCTTGGAGTTATTCTTATATGTGTTTTTAATGAGATGGACTATCTGATTAAAAAAGTGAGTTTTCTCTTCCTTCCTTTCATGATTATTTATATGCCCCGTAATCTTGTTAAAATTATTTTCCTTTGGTTTATGTATTATTGATATGTTTGTAAAATCTTCTGCTGATCGGTGACTGAGTTTAAGCTTTATATCTTGATTATCCTTTAGTATATTGGGCGCCTTGAACCTGGTAGCGATGTATTTGTCCTTGACCATTAGCTGGAATCTCATGTGGCTGTATATAGTATATATTTTTTTTCAGTTTTAAGTAGCCTCTCACTTCATGTCATTGTCATTTGCTAATTATTCTCTGACGGCTGAATGTGTTCTTTTGACAATGAGTAATGTTGACATTCATATTAAACCAGTAGATACCTATCACTCGTGATCGTAAGTAAGATGAGAATGGTCTGTCTAATATGAAGAAACAATGTTTTCACGATCTTGCTGTTTCAATTGATTAAATGTTAATAAGCTTCTATTCTTTTCTAATCAAGAAAACGTGCTTGCGTAATAGGTGCAATATGTAGTTTTAAAACTGTTATATTTAAGCTTATGATATTTTCTTTGTAATTATGTAGTCGCGGGTCTCTTTTAATGTTACCAACCTTTTGGTTGGTGATGACATTTAGTGGGATTCTTGGGTTAACCATCAGCTTCACTTCTATGTGGTTTCTTCATCAAACAGGGCCACCACGTACAGGTTTGAACATCAAGTTTGCTCTGTCTGATATCAATACAATATATATTGCGCAAGCTTAGAGTTTCTTGGACGGTGATTACTTCTTCTTGTGGTTTGCTAAAGGAATCCTGTTTTTGGCCAATAAATAGACTTTAAGCAGCTAGTGGACGAACTGTGAATTTTTGTCCACAGGAACATGGGTGTGACTTCTTGTTAGTTGAACCCTGATTGCTCCCTGAAGGGTGACTAAGAAAATTTCTATCCATGGCTTTAGGAAGAAATTAGGAAAAACATGAATCGTGAGTACATGTTGACTACAGAAATTTTTGCTCTTATGTTGGCATTTTTCAGTTGTCTTTCCTACTCATTTTCAGTTTAAACACCTGAGTCCTAGTTGACAAAATCTTCAGACGAAGAGTATCTTGTTCGCTCTAGTCATGTGTGAATTGTCACATGTCAGTAAAAGTGTACTGCTTCTTGCACCTTTTGTTTCACGTGTACTCCTATCAGGTTTAGTTCTTCTTAGACAATTATACTATGTTTCACTTGTCTTGTATGTTGTGTTTTTAATTAAATGCCTTACCATCTTGTGGGCTTGGAAGCTGAGCAAACAATATTTCCAAATATCTTGATCTGAATTTTAATTCTGTGTGGTTCCATCTTGTTGCATGGAGTTATGTTAGGCTGAGGTTGGAGATAGCTTGCTTTCTTACACTTTTAGATATGCCGATATCTGGAGGTTAAATCTTTTTGCCAACTTGCATGTACCTTCTATACTCAGACGATTATCTAAAATCATTTGCACTGTCAAGCTATCATTAGTTCTTCTGTCGATTTCATGTTTTCCTTCTTAAAAGGTTTGTGTGTTTTCCAAGTTGCATGATCAAATAATATCAAACACTAAAACCCATAAATAAGTTTGGAATACTTGGACGATGGCCTAAGTTTCTATTTTTGATTGAGTCGTGCAGTCGTCATCACTGTTTATAGCGTCTAAAAATGATTTGGTTTTAGCAATTTATGCAGCCAAGGTTTGGTGCATTTATGTGTACAGAATAAAAGAAAAAAAAGGGAAGATGCGGGATTCGTAAATTACCAACATCATACTTTTGTTACTGGCGAACTATTTAGCTGAAGATTTGTGAAGTCTAATAAGAAATTGTCCCATTTTTTATTTTCCTTTTCTCTACTCAAACACTCCCCCTCTCCCCCGTCTTGATCATAATTATCAAAGGATTCAAAAACTAAAAATTGTCCTTCTTGGTCTTGACCCATGAAAGAGTTGAATACAAGTGTAGGAGATAATTAATTTTCACAATATGACTTTCAAAGAGGCATTTTAATGTGATAAGATGGTCCTTGGGTACAATGGATTCTCATCATCTAAACAGCATGTGGATGACCCAGACGCCGGGTTCATGGCATAAGATCCCATTGTCTATTCCTGGCATCCTCCTATACAAACTACCAACTAGTTTGGAAAACTTTGCAAGCATCCTGAGGTAAATTTTCTCCCTCTAGCCTTATATTTGAATTATAAAATGATTATGCATAGTCATATTGATGATAAATGATATTAGAATTATAAATGATTATGCATAGTCTTTACAATTAAATGGAACATTTTTTTAAATAGGAAAGACAAAAATAAGATTTTTTGTGTGAAAAAGGTCAGGGGGGAGCACTTGCACACATGGAGCCACGTGTCACTTCCTGATTAAGCGAGGGCCACGTTGACGTGGAGGGGCCAATCTACCCAATATTTTCTCCTCCCCTCTTGAGGCTAACTATAAAAAAAAATTAAAAACTAAAAATTGTCATTGGTCTTGATCATCAAAGAGTTGATTATGCAAGGATGAGATAATTGATTTTCGCATTTTCACTTTCGTAGAGGCATATTAATAGGATGTGCATCTCACGTGCAACTTTCGTGCACGTGACATGCACGCACTCATTGGCTGCTAAAATTTATGATAAATAAAATATTATTGAAAAGACCTACTACTATTCTGTTGAGTTTTAAGAAAAAATATATTCCACGACATCAAATATGGATGCATGCTCTTTCCTTGAAGTTCGCATCATTCGGATTGAAGCACCACCTGAACCGGTCTTAAGAAGGTCCACACAGCTGACAAGATCACTTGAGAGGTATACCCTATTTGCTAGTAATGAGAATTGTGCTATGACTGTTATAGGTGATGATCCAAGTACTGTCAAGAAAGCTAGAAGCGCAGAGGATTCCAAACAGTGGGAGAAAGTCATGAAAGGTGAGATGGACTAACTAGATAAAAATGGAACGTGGAGCTTGGTAAAACTTCCCTCAAATTGAAAGGCAATTGGTTGCAAGTGAGTGTTCAAGAAGAAGATGTCAGCAGATGGAGAGATAGAATGATACAAAAGCTTGTTTGGTTGCGAAGGGATACTCACAAATAGGAAGAGTCGATTATGGTGAGACTTTTTCCCCGTTGCTAAATTGAATTCCTTAAGACCTATCTTATTTGTAGCAACTGCATACAATTTGGAGGTAGAGCAGCTTGATGTGAAGGCATCAACTCTCCATGGTGACTTGGAGGAGAATATTTACATGAAACAATTAGAAGGGTTTGTGGTCAAAGGAAAAAAAGATCTTGTTTGCAAACCGAACAAGTCTTTGTATAACTTGAAGCAATCTCCAAGGATGTGGTACCATAAATTCGACTCATATGTCTTGAAACTTGGCTTTATTTGTTGTGATGCTGATCATTGTGTCTATGTGCAAAGGTTACAAAATGATTTTATTATCTTAACCTTATACTTTGATGATATGCTGCTAGTAGGGAACGATTAGTGAATGATTAGCACTATAACAAGAATGTTGGCAAAACAGTTGGAAATGAAAGATTTAGGCACAGCAAACTTCATCTTAGGCATGCAGATAAAAAAGAAGCCTGAGAATGAAAGTTGTGGTTAAGTTAGAAGAAATATATTGAAAGTGTGCCAAAGAAGTTCAACATGGTTGACTATAAACCAATAAGACCCTCATGTCCAGAAGTTCCAAGTTATCGATACTTAATTGTCCTAAGACGAAAGAAGAGATGGTAACAATCCCATATGCAAGCACAATTGGGAGCTTGACGTATGTCATGGTGTGTAGTCATCCAAATATTGACCAAGCAGTGGGAGTATTAAGCTAGTTATTTGTCCAATCCGGGGAAAGAACAAAGTGGGTGCTTCATTATCTTTACAATACATCTGACTTTGAGCTATATTATGAATGTATGAAAAGCTCAAAGAGACAACCAACGTTAGAACTCAAGTCTTTTGTGGATGTTGATTGGGGAGGTAACATTGATAGTTGGAAGACATGTTGTTTCCTTATTCGGCGGAGCTGTGAGTTGGATGAGTAAGAGGCAAAGCACTATTGTTTTATCCACTACTAAGGCAGAGTACATGGCCCTTGCTCCTGTTACCAAAGAAGCAATATGGATGCGCAGATTGTGTAAAGAGCTTGGTTTTACGTAAGGAGGAGTGAAGATTGGGTGTGATAACCAGAATGTTATATTCTTGGCTAAAAATCCTGAATTTCATGCAAGAACAAAGCATATCAGCGTACAATATCGCTTTATGCGAGAGAAAGTGGAACAAAAGGTTGTAATGCTAGAGAAAATTGATACATAGATAAATAGTGCATCTTTTTTGACTAAGAGAGTGAGTGCAGAAAAATTTGAATGGTGTACAACTCTGTTAGGATTAAAGAAGTGTGTGAAGTATTTACCAAGTGGGAGAATGTTGGGGTGTAGTTCATACTCTCCATCAACTGCGTTTGAGCCCGAAAAAGGAAAGTTTCCTAATTCAAGTAAATTTCCTATTTTGAATATGTTTTTTAATTGAATGATTTTCTAGAAAGAGGTTTCCTATTTCAGATCAAATTATTGCCTATATATATTTTCTTTCTCTTCTAATTGAGGAATATATCAAAAAGATGCGAGGTGCTAATTATAGTAAAATCCTTTGCTGGACGTAACCTTAGTATTAGGGTAAACTAAGATAAAAACCTTGTGTCTTAATTTTTTTTCTCACTTTTACTCTCTATTTCCTTGAAATTGTGCATCGAATCCTAACAATTACAATATCAAACCTATATGAAAATTTATATTTTCTTATTGGGACTCGACGTGGATTGAACTAGTTTCAATAAGTGATTGGCATAATTTATTAAACTCTCTCATATGACAACTTCTTCATAACACTCTTTCCTAGATGAGCCAATCTAGCTTTAGCTTCTTCTCTTTTCACTTATAAGACTTCGAAGGCTCTTGCTCCAATTTCGATGGGCCTCTAGACCTCTAGATAAGGTGAAAAAAAGTGCTGTGCAGGAGCTATACAAGGGGCTGTGCTATTAGGTGAAGCGATCCGAGTGATGCGTTGTAGTATTTGATGATCGAGTTGAGTAGTGTTGACACTTAAATTTTGTCCAAATCATTTAGGGTTTTATCGCATAAAAATTAGGGTTTAATTTTAACCCCTAAACCAAAAATATTTTCATTAAAACTACATGGCATATAGTTATTAGGTACATTTGCATTAATAGGGCCTATTAGAACATATTTTCCATTTTCATTTTTAAAAATTAAATTTAAAAATTATTTTTAAAAAAAAAAAAAAGGGGGGGGGGGCAGCGTTGAATTAGTCAACGCTGGCCCACTCACCTGGCCTACTTCCCTTTCTTAGCCCTGCGGTGGCCTGGGGAAGGGAAGAGGGCAGCAGACAGAAGCCAAAAAAAAAGAAGAAGGCAGCAGAGAAGCCCAAAAAAAAAAAAAAAAAAAGTGCGGAGAGTGGACGAACTGTGAATTTTTGTCCACAGGAACATGGGTGTGACTTCTTGTTAGTTGAACCCTGATTGCTCCCTGAAGGGTGACTAAGAAAATTTCTATCCATGGCTTTAGGAAGAAATTAGGAAAAACATGAATCGTGAGTACATGTTGACTACAGAAATTTTTGCTCTTATGTTGGCATTTTTCAGTTGTCTTTCCTACTCATTTTCAGTTTAAACACCTGAGTCCTAGTTGACAAAATCTTCAGACGAAGAGTATCTTGTTCGCTCTAGTCATGTGTGAATTGTCACATGTCAGTAAAAGTGTACTGCTTCTTGCACCTTTTGTTTCACGTGTACTCCTATCAGGTTTAGTTCTTCTTAGACAATTATACTATGTTTCACTTGTCTTGTATGCTGTGTTTTTAATTAAATGCCTTACCATCCTGTGGGCTTGGAAGCCGAACAAACAATATTTCCAAATATCTTGATCTGAATTTTTATTTTGTGTGGTTCCATCTTGTTGCATGGAGTTATGTTAGGCTGAGGTTGGAGATAGCTTGCTTTCTTACACTTTTAGATATGCCGATATCTGGAGGTTAAATCTTTTTGCCAACTTGCATGTACCTTCTATACCAGACGATTATCTAAAATCATTTGCACTGTCAAGCTATCATCAGTTCTTCTGTCGATTTCATGTTTTCCTTCTTAAAAGGTTTGTGTGTTTTCCAAGTTGCATGATCAAATAATATCAAACACTAACACCCATAAATAAGTTTGGAATACTTGGACGATGGCCTAAGTTTCTATTTTTGATTGAGTCGTGCAGTCGTCATCACTGTTTTTAGTGTCTAAAAATGATTTGGTTTTAGCAATTTGTACAGTCAGGGTTTGGTGCATGTGTGTGTACAGAATAAAAGAAAAAAAAGGGAAGATGTGGGATTCGTAAATTACCAACGTCATACTTTTGTTACTGGCGAACTATTTAGCTGAAGATTTGTGAAGTCTAATAAGAAATTGTCCCATTTTTATTTTCCTTTTCTCTACTCAAACACTCCCCCTCTCCCCCGTCTTGATCATAATTATCAAAGGATTCAAAAACTAAAAATTGTCCTTCTTGGTCTTGACCCATGAAAGAGTTGAATACAAGTGTAGGAGAAAATTAATTTTCGCAATATAACTTTCAAAGAGGCATTTTAATGTGATAAGATGGTCCTTGGGAACAATGGATTCTCATCATCTAAACAGCATGTGGATGACCTAGACGCCGGGTTCATGGAATAAGATCCCTTTGTCTATTCCTGGCATCCTCCTATACAAACTACCAACTAGTTTGGAAAACTTTGCAAGCATGTAAATTTTCTCCCTCTAGCCTTAACTAAACCAGGCACAGCCTCAGAATAGCATGTCATGTGGTATTTGTCTTGCAAGTCTTTTGGCTGGAGTATTTTTTTTCTAGAGCCAAAATTCGGGAGGGATCATGATTCCAAATTTTTTAACCAAACACTTGTTGCACGGCTGTTCTACTCTTTTCGCCCATCAAAGACTATCGTCTCCATTTCACAGTTTGGTGAGACAGAAACTAACTGCACTACATTGATCATCAGCTCAATTTCTTCCTATTGCTGAGGCTTTGTGCTCTACTTCTCTTTGCTTGAAAGAGAAGACTTTTGTGGGCTTGGTCAGTCGGGATATTTTTGTTGTATTCTGAAAGAGGTCACTCGCTAATCATGGAATTAGGAAATATATCAGATATATACTGTGTCGCTCTAGAGTGACTTTCATTTTGGCTGTATTGATGAAGAGAGCGACCCCTCTCTCCCTTCTTGGTCTTGATCCATCAAAGAGTTGATTATGCAAGGAGGAGATAATGAATTTTCACATTTTCACTTCTATAGAGGCATATTAATAGTAGGGGTGTCAATGGGTCGGGTCGGGTCGGGCTTTCTTGATACCTGACCCAACTCGAAACCTACAGGGTCATACTTGACCCGCCCAGACCCGCCCAAGACCCTATTCATTGTACACCCCAAGGCCCGGGTCGGGTCAGGCCGGGCCGGGCCCGGCTTCGGGTTTTTTTTTTTTTTTGCGCAGATAGTAATGTCAAAAGGCAGAAGACAATTCTTTTAAAGAAAAATTTCTACATAGAGTAATCACCATCACGGAGAGTATTTACTATCAAAGGTCAGTTGCGGTCTCAAACGAAGTTGAGGAAATGGACTCTTTCAATGTAATCTAGGATACCATTGCGATAACATTGCAACTGCTGACGACCAGCAAAGGGAATATAATCTAGGATACCAAACTCATCGTACGATACAAAAAAAGACTGCAATATGTCTCTCCTATACTGGAAAGAGAGATCAGAAAAGACATGCCAGTATGAAAATTGTCAAAGCTCTTTCATGTGATTTAACAAAAGAATCAATTTCACTGTCGCTTCTCTCCCCAAAGGTCTTGAAAAGCTCATCAAAACACAGTGATTCAAAACTGAGGCACGAATTATCAACTAAAGCAAACTCATCAGAGACTTTCTTTAGAGAATATGAAATAATTGGCTTCAAAAGACACATTACTGAATCTAACAAAAGCACATCACAGTACGAGGCTCTGCAAAGAGAAACCACCATATACACACCATAGCTTCCATATGCTCACTCCTAATTGCTCAATACCTATCTCATCATCTTCTCTCTTAAACTTTATCTCCCATGGACAGATCATCGAAGAAAATGGATAATAAATATGTCAACTCAGTTAAATCTGAGACAAGGAAAAGATGGTCCTTCACATATTGCTTTGCATTGCGTGATACTGCCATCCAACCAAGGAATCGGACAAGAGGAGAAGCAGAAATTGAAAATGTCGATATTTTTTTGCATCCGCGCAGAAGGTGGGAGCAAATATCCACAGTTGGTATTATTGATGCTAATTTTGAGCTCTGAACCTTGAGTACCAGCACTTGTGGCAACTACCAATTTCCTAAGCAATATCCAGCGCCGTTGAAGCTCGTACACTCTTTCAGCATCCAAATGTAGATTACCTTCCTTTAACTAAAAATAGAAGGAGGTCAGCATACTATTGAAGTACTCAGCAGAACCTAAGATGATATTAATCACAAGACCGGGGTCACAACAGAGCTTGGTGGATGAGTGTAACGAGAACAGAAGGCCTTCCATTAAACTCTTTCAAATTGCTTCACTCGATCTTTTATTTCTTGCACTGATAGTGGAGGTTTATCCGCATTTACTGCTGAAATTTCGAAACATGGCTATGTAGTAAAAATAGGTCCCAAGTCATTTAGAGTCTTAAGTAAAAACTGACAAGTTACCTAAAATGGCAATCTCCAACTTCATCAATCATCTAGAGAAATTGATATCGAGTTTGGCTCCATGGTTGTAGTTAACAACTCTGCATTAAATTCATGATGAAAATGAGAATTAACGTATCCATTGAAACATAGAAGGGTATTAATATTCTACAACTATATTTTTTCACCTGACTCAAAGATTTCGAGTTCTTCTAAGTCCTCTTCAATCGAACATGAAAGTGGCGCAGATCGTAACCAATCTTGAGCACATATAAGAGCCTCCACCATGTTTGGGGTTAAAGAGCTACGAAACACATCAAGCACACGGCCTCCTGTACTAAATGCAGCCTCTGATGCTACAGTTGAGACGGACACGACTAAAATATCTCGAGTAATGGAAGAAAGGATAGGATATCTTGAAGAATTTATTTTCCACCAACTTAAAGATGTCAAACTCAACGCTATAACATTCACATTCTTCCTCCAAATACTTGTCCAATTCAGATTTTTCTTCCAAATATTGTTGTCCGGTTTCGCTAAGATACATTACAGTCATAATATCAGCACCAACCACAGGAGACTTTGACACATTAATCATCCTTGTGCTCTTTAGCCTCAAGTTGCTTTGGGGGCATACACCAGTGCGGTATTGCTTAAACAAAGACGTCAGAGATGCTATTACTTTATCTTGTAAAGTTTCCGCCTGCTTGCTTTCATAAACACGATTAATCATCCACTTCACATATTCCAACTTATGTCGTGCGTCAAGTATGCAAGCAATGAATAAAGTAAGATTGATGTTGTTCACATTGCCAAAATACTTATTGAATTTGATCTTCATTCTCTTAGCCATTTCCAGTAAAGTCGAGTCCTCATTTTCACAATATCTATCAATCATGATATAAATCCCATACACATCCTTCGCCATATCATTACTAGTGACATAGGAAGAACCCGAAACTTTTAAAGTCGTATCAAAGAACTACTTCAGAAAAGGAAAAAAGTGACGGGCATACTCCCAATCATCACTAGTGGGCAATCCTTTCACCTTGGAAAGCTCCTCAACAAATTTTCCATCTTGAAATTCCAATGAGCTAAAAGCTGTTTGAAACTTCAAAGCTGCTTCCAACATTATATATGTTGAGTTCCAACGAGTCTCAACATCCAAACATACAAGACTCTTGGACTCAATTTTCTCTAGCTCAATACAACCTTTAAACCGTCTCAACCTCGCAGGAGAAGATCTCACATAACGCACGGCTGAACGTATTCTAACAATCGAATCATTTATATCTTTTAACCCCTCTCTCACAATCAAACTCAATATGTGAGCACAACACCTCATGTGAAGCAACTCAGCTCTCAATACCAGAGAATTCCGAGAGTTAAATCTTTTCTTCAAATATTGAATTCCCAAGTCATTTGAGCTAGCATTATCTACGGTGATAGAAAAAATGCTTTGAATCCCCCAATCAATTAAGCATTTCTCAACCGCTTTTCTTATTATCTCGGCAAAATGACCCGGGATTTGACAAAAATTTAATATTTTCTTATGTAGCTTCCAATCGGCATCAACAAAATGAGCAGTGAAACACATATAGCTCAAATTTTGACAAGAAGTCCATGTGTCTGTTGTAAGACACACTCTTGGAGATGTCTCCAAGAAATATTTCTTCAACTTACTTCTTTCATCCGTGTATAAATCATAACATTTGCGCCTCAAAGTGTTGCGCGATGGGATTAAGAAATTTGGCTGGATTTTGTTTACAAATCGCCGAAATCCCTCATGCTCTACCAACTTGAAAGGCAATTCATCAAGAATAAACATGATTGCCAATTCTTTTCCACTATCATCTTGGTCAAATTTCCAAGGACCCGAGTCACTTTTTTGCCTTTTCTCGACATTTGCATATGGGAATTCCTTACATCTAGCTAAATGACAATGCATCGAATCGGTCCCTTGACCACTAGCACAACCAATACAAGCCCCACAAAGATATACATTCAGCCTTTTCTTCATCAGGAATATGTTTAAAGTGTTCCCATACCGAAGATCTTGTCTTCCTTTGTGTCACACTAGAAGCACTTGTCTCAAACATTTAGCAATCTTTTTATCTATGACACTTAGAACCTGGAAAGTATCACTATAATCAGAAATCAATCAAACGAGCACCATAAAGCCGTAAAAGAAAGTAAGAGAAAGAAGTAAATCTAATAATTTCATTATATGGAAGACATTCTCTTCAAGCTGATGATTCTGCAATCCGCAAGAGATAAGGTAAAATCAAGACCAAACACTGCTCCATAACTTCCCCAAACAGTAAACTTCTTGAACCCAGTGGCATGCATGATGTATATAGTAACAATGGCGACCGCATCACCTCACGTTATATTGATGGCTAATGGACACAAAGAAAGAACCATATTTTCAGAATCGTCATATCCTTCAGATAAAGGGTACAGAAAAGGCTACTATTTTGAAGGGAAAGTCCTTGCAATCTAGAATCACAAACTAATTAAATATGAATACATTTTACTCATCTCTTCCCACCTCCAGTTTTTAAGATGATTCCAAGGAACTTTCTCGCTTTCGTTCTTTCAACAATCTAACACAGATGAAGATATTGCAACCGGCATACAGGGGGCAATAACAACAAAAGTTCTCACTTAATTACTAATCATATTGCACCACTCATACCAATTCCACAACAAAAATTGCATAAAGCTGGGCACTGTGTAGGTGAAGATATAACTCATAAATGAATGCAACCTAAATTTTGCAAGTCATTGGCAGATGGCCAAATTGTTCCTCTCTATCAAAAAAATGCAGTAAAATGACTTAAAGCAAGATGGATTGACGTATACCAGACATCCCAGCATTCAAGCAATTGGCGATTATATCAGCTGATCGTGATTTTGGGCCAAGAGTCCCCACTATCTTCGTCATTGCAGGAAAGAATGTCTGCCACATTCAAGACCACGTCAGATTAACATGAAAACTCTACTTATTCATTTCTATATACAGCTTGATAAAAACTCTCAGAATTGCAATAAGACTTCCACATAAACCAAGCTCACCACCATCAACTTTTCTCAAAGATTCCACTCAACCAGTCTAAATAATAGAAATCTGCAAAGATGAGATTCGAATTATTACTAGTATATCATGTTGGCATCGCTATATGGACTGTGATTTCTTTGATGAACTGTATTTGATCCCTAATTGCATCCTCTGCAGATTTACAACCGGAGGAAATGGGAAAACCAGGTTACTCTAACTACTGAAGGGAATGTCCAAGGTAAGTCATAAAAACTGATTGAAATCAAGATAAATCATTTTCCTTGATTGCTAATCATGCAAAAAACTAATTGTTAAAATATTTGCTACTTATTTTTTGTTAGTGTTCTTTGCCTTGTGTTCAGATTATGCAAAGAGAGCGGTGTTTTCAGTTAAATAGAGGTTCTGCAACATGATTACCAAAATAGTAGGTATTTTTTTCCAAAAAAAGATTAGGTTTTAGTAATGGGATGCTGATGGTATTGTGTCTCCCTTCAAGATAAACAAGCTGCATGGAGATTCTAACAGTTAACTTATAGTATAAGATAAGAGACTAGACAATGTTAGAGAAACTTGAGTCATTGGCAGAAATTCTGGTGTTATTTTGGATAGGTGGATAGATTACTTCCTTTCTAGAGTGAGCTTCAGGAGCACCAGGTGTAGGATATTTGAGCTGACAATCAGTAAAATTGGTTAGATAGACCAACCAACTTCCTTGCTTTTACTTCACGAATGAGATATGGCGGCACTCTGTCAATGCTCAATCTAAATCAAGTCCCCAGTGCATGTTTTATCGGATGCTGCTTAGGATAATCCTCTCTTCAATGGCACTGGGATTCTAAAAGCAAATTTTCTATGTGAATGAGCATACCGAGGCTCGTTTTCCCATGACGTGATTGGTCACATCTATAGCTATCTTTTCCCTATCCATGCATTATGAATGCAAAAGCAAAACAAAACAAAACAAAACAAAAACAGGTCTGGCCTTTCTCGGACAATAAACTCTCAGAATTGTTGTTGTTTGTTTCTTAAACCAGGGAGGGTGCAATGTGCAACCTAACACCACAACATGCAAACCGCAAGTACATAAGGAAAGGAAAGCAAGAACGTGTCAAAGGCGATAGTCTGCCGCGGCACAACTCTTTAAATGGTAGGTGGTGGTAGGTGTAGAACCAAATCATCAAAAATACGGGGGGCAGTAGTTCAAACAAATAGTCAGCGATGGACATGGAAGCCCGATTCCTAGTTTCAAACATTCCGGAGAATCAACGTGACGACACCAGGGACCAAAACCAAAGCCAAGAAGATCAAGAAACAGATCCACCCAGTAGCAATACGTGCGATGAGAAATTACGAATTGAGAAACAGATCCACCCAGTAGCAACACCCAGAGCTGCTTTGTACAAGCGATTCGTTCCCCTTCGCCGGAGCGCGAACGGAAGGGCGGGAGCTTGCGAGCGCAAGCGATCGCGCAGTAAAAGGGAGCAGATCTAGAGGCGAACCCTAACAGAGGCGTTGCATAGCTAGAGAATGAGAGAAAGACCGACCTCGAGCGACGGCGACGGCGACGGCGACGAGCGAAAGATGCAGAGACGATGATCCACGGAAGGAGCAGACGAGGCGAGGCGAGAGAGCAGACGACGATGGCGATGGCGATTGGTGACTGAGAGTCTGAGAGTGGGAGATGGGCCGGCCCAGAGTGTTAATGGGTCGGCTTGACCCTACCCAATCCTAATGAAACCCCAAATTTTGGGGCCATATTCAAAGAAGATTAAGGCCCGACCCCAAAATACCCCAAATTTTAGGGCCGGACCGGGTTAGCGCGGGTCGGGCCGGGCCGGCCCGGGTTTTATTGACACCCCTAATTAATAGAATGTGCATGTCACATGCAACTTTCATGCACGTGATATGCACGGAAGTCGCACGTGATATGCACGTGCTCACTACCTGCTAAAATTTATGCTAAATAAAATGTTATTGAAAAGACAAATGTAAAATAGCTCATCTTAAGCACCTTCATTTTCTGAAATTAAAATATTATTGAAAAGACCTACTACTATTCTTTGTTGACCCACGAAAGAACAAGTCATGCATCTAGTATAAAAATATATATCAAGAAAAACCAAATTGTGAACAAACTAGCTCAAACAAAGTACCAAATCTCAGGCAACTCATTCCTCTGTTCCATAATCCAAGCATTGAAGGTAGAGCAGCTTGATGTGAAGACATCATCTCTCGATGCTGACTTAGAGGAGAATATTTACATGAAACAATTAGAAGGGTTTGTGGTCAAAGGAAAAAAAAGATCTTGTTTGCAAACCGAACAAGTCTTTGTATAACTTGAAGCAATCTCCAAGGATGTGGTACCATAAATTCGACTCATATGTCTTGAAACTTGGCTTTGTTTGTTGTGATGCTGATCATTATGTCTATGTGCAAAGGTTACAAAATGATTTTATTATCTTAACCTTATATTTTGATGATATGCTGCTGGTAGGGAACGATTTGTGAATGATTAGCACTATAACAAGAACGTTGTTAAAACGGTTGGAAATGAAAGATTTAGGCACATCAAACTTCATCTTAGGCGTACAGATAAAAAAGAAGCGTGAGAATAGAAAGTTGTGGTTAAGTTAGAAGAAATATATTGAAGGTGTGCCAAAGAAGTTCAACATGGCTGACTATAAACCAATAAGACCCTCATGTCCAGAAGTTCCAAGTTATCAATACTTAATTGTCCTAAGACGAAAGAAGAGATGGTAACAATCCCATATGCAAGCACAATTGTGAGCTTGACGTATGTCATGGTGTGTAGTCATCCAAATATTGACCAAGTAGTGGGAGTATTAAGCAATTATTTGTCCAATCCGGGGAAAGAACAAAGCGGGTGCTTCGTTATCTTTACAATACATCTGACTTTGAGCTATGTTATAAAGGTATGAAAAGCTCAAAGAGACAACTAGCGTTAGAACTAAAGTCTTTTTTTGGATTTTGATTGGGGAGGTAACATTGATAGTTGGAAGACATGTTGTTTTCTTATTCGGCAGAGCTGTGAGTTGAACGAGTAAGAGGCAGAGCACGGTTGTTTTATCCACTACTGAGGTAGAGTACATGGCCCTTGCTCCTGCTACCAAAGAAGTAATATGGTTGCGCGGATTGTGTAAAGAGCTTGGTTTTACGTAAGGAGGAGTGAAGATTGGGTGTGATAACTAGAATGTTATATTCTTGGCTAAAAATCCTAAATTTCATGCAAGAACAAAGCATATCAATGTACAATATCGCTTTATGCGAGAGAAAGTGGAACAAAAGGTTGTAATGCTAGAGAAAATTGATACATAGATAAATAGTGCATCTTTTTTGACTAAGAGAGTGAGTGCAGAAAAATTTGAATGGTGTACAACTGTGTTAGGATTAAAGAAGCGTGTGAAGTATTTACCAAGTGGGATAATGTTGGGGTGTAGTTCATACTCTCCATCAATTGCATTTGAGCCCGAAAAAGAAAAGTTTCCTAATTCAAGTAAATTTCCTATTTTGAATATATTTTCTAATTGAATGATTTTCTAGAAAGAGGTTTCCTATTGCAGATCAAATTATTGCCTATATATATTTTCTTTCTCTTCTAATTGAGGAATATATCAAAAAGATGCGAGGTGCTAATTATAGTGAAATCCTTTGTTGGACGTAACCTTAATATCAGGGTAAACTAAGATAAAAACTTTGTGTCTTAATTTTTTTTCTCACTTTTACTCTCTATTTCTTTGAAATTGTGCATCGAATCCTAACAATTACAATATCGAACCTATATGAAAATTTATATTTTCTTACTGGGACTCGACGTGGATTGAACTAGTTTCAATAAGTGATTGGCATAATTTGTTAAACTCTCTCATATGACAACTTCTTCATAACACTCTTTCCTAGATGAGCCAATCTAGCTTTAGCTTCTTCTCTTTTCAGTTATAAGACTTCGAAGGCTCTTGCTCCAATTTCGATGGGCCTCTAGACCTCTAGATAAGGTGAAAACAGAGCTGTGGGAGAGCTACACAAGGGCTGTGCTATTAGGTGAAGCGATCTGAGTGATGCGTTGTAGTATTTGATGATCAGAGTTGAGTAGCCAAAAGCGTCACTATAGCTTATATAGACTCTGACCCAAGCAGCACGGGGCACGTGGAATATTTTTGGAATCAGCAAGGCTCACCTTGAGGCTAAATACTCACGGATGACCGATAATGAAGTAGTAGCGTGAGAGAAGGGTGAAAAGAACTCCGATTGTTGGCATCGGGTGCGTCCAGGAAGCTGCGAGAGAGCCCAACAAGGCCGCTCCAGCCCGTGGGGCAACTTGGACAGCAATTTTGCTGTTAGACAATGCAACCTAAGATACCCACAGTAATACATAGCTTGAACTCGTGTGAGAAAATAACATAATGAAAAAAATTAAAAGTAAGGGCTCACTTTGGGCTTGGCTGCGCTATTCAGTGTAGCACTTTTTTTTTCTAGCCCATCCAAGTATTACATTGCAGGCCCTAGCCCAGAGGAATGGAAGTGATTGCCATATTTGAATTCACTTTAGTTTTGGATCTTTCTACGACATAATTGAAATTACCACCTTAGGAGATTTATTGAGCCTAATATTTCTGATATCATTTGTTTGAATTTGACTGTGCTCAATAAATGTAATTAGAAATGGGTCCGACGAGACGGCAAAGAGATTCAATTGGGAGGGTGTAGGGGATGCGATTAGGGGATGTATGACATAGTAATTCTCCAGGGTGCTCTACAATATACATGTTACTGGCTTTCGCACTTATTTTGGCCAAAGCTACAATGTTTACTTTCTTAGATTGGCATTGGCTATAAACAGGTCAGACATTAGATGAAGATCCGTAAATATTCAATGCGGAGGACGTGGGATTCAAATCTCGTAAAGATTAGTTAGATACTCAAAAAAAATTCAAAAAAAAAATATTGTTGGAAAAAGAAGAGTTGGAAAGAGGTTGACTAAGAGGCTCTATTTTGGGGAGAATTAAGTAATTTGGATTCTTGAGTTATTTATTGCCCTTAGTTTATGTACACCAAGGGTCCATGACTCCATGAGAAGCCAAAACCCGAATAGACTATCGTCTCTTTCTAACTTAAATAAGAGAGAAGCCCACTTTCACGGTGTGAGTGATCGGAATGTTTTCGGCTGACGTGTCATTTTTTTCTTGATTTAATTAGTGAAGCTAAGGAAGCTTGCACAAGCGGGGGCAATGTTTAAAGCGGGTATTTAAGAAGTAGTATCAACCAACTATCTGGAGTTTGCTTAATAAGGGCATTCAATTATTGAATTTGTATTCACGATAAGATTACTAAGGGGGGTGTTGAACTTCATACCCATGATACGAAGATTAGCACAAGTAGCACAAGGGTGTAACGGTCACAAACGATTTACGAGATTAATTCATAAAAAGGCCCGACAGGATCGGTAAGTACGTGAACAGCAAGTCATACCGAACAAACATCCGCAGGATGTCATGGATGAATTTCCACGAATTGAATCGGCTTTTCAGTTCCTCGCGTGAGAAGCAAACGCCCAACAAAATGAAACACGGGTTATTGAATGCTAGTGCGCATGAATTATTAGAACAAAACATAGGGAAGTCATGGGAAGGGTCAAGCAACGTATTCTGAGCTGCTGGGGGTGGAGGAGGGGAAGCATTGACTGACGCCGTCGAGTACAAAGTCTGATTGGGGATCCTTCAAGGAAACTTCGCCACGGCTCCGCTGCGTGTGTATCCAGAACATCAACCGAACACCAGGGTCAAGAGTCACCCCCTCGAGAGCCAAAGGTGGAGCGAAAGACACCTTTGCGATCGACTAATCACGACAAGAGGTAGATTAGCCAGCACGTACCTTTTTTTCGGCCCCTTTTGTCAACGTTGTCTCATTGACAGTAAAGGAAAAGGACCTGATTGATCCCAAGCCAAACCCAGGTCTAATCTTTCAGATTTTGCTACGCTTGTCTCTTTTTGTTCTGATATTGGTAGAGGTGGGAGAGTGATAGAGAACTGTTGAGAATATTGTCTAGAGGCTTAGGTTTCATTTATAAATTGTGGAAAGTATCTTATTTTCTATGCGCCGACTTTTTTCCGTGAATAGTAACATCGTATCTTATTTTCTTAGCTTGCAAAATCATGTCACGTAACATGTTGCGAATGCTTTAGTGCCAAGCTTTTCTAAAATGTCTGAGCATTGGCAAGGATTGGCCATGAAAACCTAGTCTAAATCTTAAGAGGAGTAGGACTCGATTGAAAGTTGGCACGCACATGAAAAAACCTAAGCTGTTTGGGCCATTACGGTCTGGACTCAGGAATAGGTTTAATAATAGGTCTATCATAATACTTAGAGTTGGCGTGTCTGTGTGTTTTTTTTCTATACATTTCACGTTCCTCACCGTTGAAATGAAGCGTCGATTATATATTAAAAATTAAACCTATCCGCCATCTCGATGATATCGTAAGAGTTACACAGCCTTTGTACAATATTTATCCAAAATAAAATGAAACTACCGGTCTCGATGATAGACGGTGCTAGATATAGGACGTGTGTGAAAAAGGATTACACCATCTGTGTACCTATTATTTAGTCGTAACACAGGTCTTTCCGTCCACGACTTAATCGAATAACGAAAGTGAGTCCAAGGAACCTTCAAGGAAACCTCCTCCCCACCAAAACAGAGTCGACCCCAACTTGCCCAGAGACTAACTCTGCATAAATACCCCCCCATCTATCCACTCAACCAAGACCAGGCTTCATCTCTCTCTCTCTCTCTAAAAAGCAGGACAAAGAAAGCCCGATGGCTCCCATGCAGGAAGCCGTGAGAGAGAAGGAATTGGCAGGGAAGAGGCAAGAGCTGCTTCTTCATCCTCCCCGGCGCGGACGCATAAAGCGTCTCGTGTTTGCCTGCTTGTTCCGAACCTTGAAAGCCCTTGTGGGTAAAATCTTCGGCTTTCTTCTCGGCCGCACCGCGACATGCACCCCCACGTCAGATCACCAGCCACCTCCCTTGTCTTCGCTTCCTCGATGGGGTTGCAGGAAGAAATCATCCTAGACCCCTCGATAGCGTTGATGGGCAGTCGCGTGCGGTTCCTGAGTTCTGCCTCGTGTTCTGCTTTTGTAGTAGTTTTCGGCGGGAAAATGTCGCCGTCCTTTCCGTTTTCTGATATCATTTGTTTGAATTTGACTGTGCTCAATAAATGTAATTAGAAATGGGTCCGACGAGACGGCAAAGAGATTCAATTGGGAGGGTGTAGGGGATGCGATTAGGGGATGTATGACATAGTAATTCTCCAGGGTGCTCTACAATATACATGTTACTGGCTTTCGCACTTATTTTGGCCAAAGCTACAATGTTTACTTTCTTAGATTGGCATTGGCTATAAACAGGTCAGACATTAGATGAAGATCCGTAAATATTCAATGCGGAGGACGTGGGATTCAAATCTCGTAAAGATTAGTTAGATACTAAAAAAAAATTCAAAAAAAAAAATATTGTTGGAAAAAGAAGAGTTGGAAAGAGGTTGACTAAGAGGCTCTATTTTGGGGAGAATTAAGTAATTTGGATTCTTGAGTTATTTATTGCCCTTAGTTTATGTACACCAAGGGTCCATGACTCCATGAGAAGCCAAAACCCGAATAGACTATCGTCTCTTTCTAACTTAAATAAGAGAGAAGCCCACTTTCACGGTGTGAGTGATCGGAATGTTTTCGGCTGACGTGTCATTTTTTCTTGATTTAATTACTGAAGCTAAGGAAGCTTGCACAAGCGGGGGCAATGTTTAAAGCGGGTATTTAAGAAGTAGTATCAACCAACTATCTGGAGTTTGCTTAATAAGGGCATTCAATTATTGAATTTGTATTCACGATAAGATTACTAAGAGGGGTGTTGAACTTCATACCCATGATACGAAGATTAGCACAAGTAGCACAAGGGTGTAACGGTCACAAACGATTTACGAGATTAATTCATAAAAAGGCCCGACAGGATCGGTAAGTACGTGAACAGCAAGTCATACCGAACAAACATCCGCAGGATGTCATGGATGAATTTCCACGAATTGAATCGGCTTTTCAGTTCCTCGCGTGAGAAGCAAACGCCCAACAAAATGAAACACGGGTTATTGAATGCTAGTGCGCATGAATTATTAGAACAAACATAGGGAAGTCATGGGAAGGGTCAAGCAACGTATTCTGAGCTGCTGGGGGTGGAGGAGGGGAAGCATTGACTGACGCCGTCGAGTACAAAGTCTGATTGGGGATCCTTCAAGGAAACTTCGCCACGGCTCCGCTGCGTGTGTATCCAGAACATCAACCGAACACCAGGGTCAAGAGTCACCCCCTCGAGAGCCAAAGGTGGAGCGAAGACACCCCTTGCGATCGACTAATCACGACAAGAGGTAGATTAGCCAGCACGTACCTTTTTTTCGGCCCCTTTTGTCAACGTTGTCTCATTGACAGTAAAGGAAAAGGACCTGATTGATCCCAAGCCAAACCCAGGTCTAATCTTTCAGATTTTGCTACGCTTGTCTCTTTTTGTTCTGATATTGGTAGAGGTGGGAGAGTGATAGAGAACTGTTGAGAATATTGTCTAGAGGCTTAGGTTTCATTTATAAATTGTGGAAAGTATCGCCGAATTTTTTTCCGTGAATAGTAACATCGTATCTTATTTTCTTAGCTTGCAAAATCATGTCACGTAACATGTTGCGAATGCTTTAGTGCCAAGCTTTTCTAAAATGTCTGAGCATTGGCAAGGATTGGCCATGAAAACCTAGTCTAAATCTTAAGAGGAGTAGGACTCGATTGAAAGTTGGCACGCACATGAAAAAACCTAAGCTGTTTGGGCCATTACGGTCTGGACTCAGGAATAGGTTTAATAATAGGTCTATCATAATACTTAGAGTTGACGTGTCTGTGTAATTTTTTTTCTATACATTTCACGTTCCTCACCGTTGAAATGAACGGTCAGTTACATATTAAAAATTAAACCTATCCGCCATCTCGATGATATCGTAAGAGTTACACAGCCTTTGTACTCAATATCTATCCAAAATAAAATGAAACTACCGGTCTCGATGATGGACGGTGCTAGATATAGGACGTGTGTAAAAAAAGGATTACACCATCTGTGTACCTATTATTTAGTCGTAACACAGGTCTTTCCGTCCACGACTTAATCGAATAACGAAAGTGAGTCCAAGGAACCTTCAAGGAAACCTCCTCCCCACCAAAACAGAGTCGACCCCAACTTGCCCAGAGACTAACTCTGCATAAATACCCCCCCATCTATCCACTCAACCAAGACCAGGCTTCATCTCTCTCTCTCTCTCTCTCTCTCTCTCTCTCTCTCTCTAAAAAGCAGGACAAAGAAAGCCCGATGGCTTCCATGCAGGAAGCCATGAGAGAGAAGGAATTGGCAGGGAAGAGGCAAGAGCTGCTTCTTCATCCTCTCCGGCGCGGACGCATAAAGCGTCTCATGTTTGCCTGCTTGTTCCGAACCTCGAAAGCCCTTGTGGGTAAAATCTTCGGCTTTCTTCTCGGCCGCACCGCGACATGCACCCCCCACGTCAGATCACCAGCCACCTCCCTTGTCTTCGCTTCCTCGATGGGGTTGCAGGAAGAAATCATCCTAGACCCCTCGATAGCGTTGATGGGCAGTCGCGTGCGGTTCCTGAGTTCTGCCTCGTGTTCTGCTTTTGTAGTAGTTTTCGGCGGGAAAATGTCGCCGTCCTTTCCGTCTGGTGTTCCGTTATCTCGGGAGACATCTTCTGCCGCTTGTTTTCAATCTTTCACTGCTTCTGTTGTACATACATCTGTGTTATAAAATTGCCGCTTTGGAAAGCCACGTCATCCTACGGTGGTACCACGGGCTCGATTTTCAATTCCTGTACATTAGAAAAAGATGAATAATATGTATTTTATTCTGTCTTTTCGGCAGGGTATTTGCTTTCTCAGCTTTCTAGTGGCCCGCATATTTTTGTTTGTATCAGTCGCAATCAGCATCAAACTTTTGACATTTAGAATAGGAAAAACGACCATGTCGATACGTATCAATCATTTCAGTTCCAATTGGGTACTAGACAAGAAACCGAGAGATGTACGCTTGTCACGGTGCTTTTGTTATCATTGACCCCCATAAAAAGAAAATTGATCCTGACAAATTCTGATGCATTAATTAACCACCTATGGGGAAAGTTTATCTCGAAAGGTACAATGGTACACGATGCTTGTGGTGTGCTTGGAGGTGGCTGACTTTCGAAGGGATTAAAAAAATGCATCGATTGGTAAAAAAAAAAAAAAAAAAAAGGCTATTCGTGACCCTAGCAGTCCAATCGTCCAAGCGAGTGCAGCTTACGTACAAATTGGTGGGCTTAACATGTTATTGCAAGTTCAATTGGCCCAATGATCTTGTGGGCCCCATGTGCAGTCCCACACATCCAACGGATGACATGCACTTGACCTATACGGTCCAGGCGCAGCTAATAATTTCCCCGGTTGGTACCGCATGAAAAGCCGAAAACCCTATACTTTGGGCTTAGTTGGGCTATTCGGTGTAGCACCATTTTTCTAGCCCATCCGTCTATAATGCAGGCCCTAGCCCCTAGGGATAGAAGTGATTAGATATATCTGAATTGACTTTACTTTGAGATCGCTCCACTACATAATTGAAATTACTATTTGATGAGATTTGTTGAGCCTAATATTATTAGAATTATTTGTTGGGTCTGGATTTGAGAAGAAAACCTACGTCCTTCAATCAATAAGTTAATTAGAAACGGCTCGGACAAAAAAGAGGATGCGATTAAGGGGATGTATGACATAGTAAATTCTTTAGGTAACTCTTCAAACAGCGCATACCTTTTTTGGTCCGGCACTTATTTTGGCCGAAGCTACGATATGTATATTCTTAGACTAGCATTGGCCATAAATGGGTTGGGCATTAGATGAAGAGCGCTAATTGCTGAGGAAGAGTGACTGAAATCTTGTAAAAATTAGTTGGATGCTCAAAAAATTCAAGAAAAAAAATTGGAAAGAGGTTGACTTAAGAGGCTCGTCTTTGGGGATATATATATACACACACACGATTGATTTGGATTCTCGAGTTAGTTATCGTCCCTGAGTTTATGTAGATCAAGGATTCCATGAAAAGCCAAAAATCCAATTTAGGATATTATTTCTTTTGACTTAATTAAAAAAAAGAAGCTGAATTTTGTGGTGTGCGTGCTCGGACTGTTTTCGGCCCAATTTTGTCGCCTCCCGTGCCATTTTCCTTGATTTAATTAGTGAAGCTAAGAGAGCTTACACTGGCGAGAGCAATATTTAATGCATGGTTCTAAGAATAAGAGGATAGGAAGTTGCTGCAGTTTAGGTCCTACAGTTGAACTGAGATCCAAAAGAGGAGGAAGAAAAAAGAAACACAAATGAGGGTTTTAAGTTATCAAAATTTGTGTTTACAATGAGATTACTATGGGGGCGTTCAATTTCGTAACCGTGATTCGAAAATTGGTGTAAGGATGTAATGGTCAAGAATGATTTACAAGTTTGATTTAAGAAATGATTCGAGGAAATCAGTAAGTATGTGAACAGCGAGTCACATCGAACAATCGTCAATGGGACATTGCGGATCAATTTCTCAAATCAAATCAGTCCTCCCAATTTCTTGTACGAGAAGAAGCAAATGCACGACTAGATGAAACATGACTGACTAGAATAAAATATGTGGAAGTCCGGGGAAAGGGTCAACCAACGTATTCGAGCAGATGCGGTGGACGAGGAAGCATTGAATGACGCCGCCGAGTACTACAAGTCCAACTTGGGATCCTTCCGGGAAACCTTCGGCTCCTCTGCGTGTGGATACAGAACATCAACCGAACACCAGAAGTACATCAGCCGGCACATATTGATGGGCGATCTCCTTGTCAGCCCTTTTTGTCAACCTCGTCTCACGGACCATTAAGGAAAGAGACACCGATTGTTCCCAAGGCAAATCTATAAGGTCTAATCTTTCTGATTTTTGTTATGTTGGGAGAATAATAGACAACTGTCGTGAATAATGGTTAGAGACATGCGCCCACTTTTTTTCCGTGCGATTCCTTTTGTGGACAGTCAGATCGTTTGTTATTTTTCGAGCTTGCAAAATCATTTCACATAGCATGTTGCGAATGCTTTGGTCCGAGCATTGGCAAGGATCGACCGTGAAAATCCAATCTAAATCTTGAGAGGAGTAGGCCTCATCGAAGGTTGACGTATCACGAAAACACCTAAGCTATTTGGGCCATTGAGATTAGGACTCATGATTGGTTTAATAACATGGTCCATCATAATACGAGAGTCGACATACCTGTGTAACTTTTTTTTTCCAACGCAGTCCACGTTTCTCACTGTTGAGATAAACCTTTCAGCTACTTATTAAAAAAAAAAAAAAAACTATCCACCGACTCGATGGTACCAGAAGAGTCATGCGGCCTATGTACCCACTATTTGTCGAAAACAAAACTACGGTGTTAGGTATAGGATGTGTAAAAAAGGGGTTACGCCAACTGCGTACCTAGTCTTTTTTCCGCAAAACAAATTAGAGTCGTCTCCGGAGGAGTCTCTGGTTTCCGCACGTAGCTGTAGTTTTGGCAAGAAAGAAATATAGGAAAGAGCCAATAAACGACAACTAGGATGGTGCAAAACTGCGAAGAATCGCTTGCGCGCGTGAGCAGGCCGTTGATCTCCATCGATGACGACTTCGAAATTCGTGCCATGTCTGGAAGCAAATTTCGCAGGGATAAAAATAATGCGTCGGTTGGCAAAAAAAAAACAAAAGCTATTCGTGAACCCTAACTTCCCCACCGATCAAGCCGGTGCAGCTTACGTGCGAATTGGCGGGCTTGATATGTTATTGCGAGTTGAATTGGCCCAACGATCTCGTGCGCCCCACGTGGGGTCCGCACATCGACATGCGCTAGACTTTTACGGTCACGGTGGAGCCAATAGTCTCCCCTTAATTGGGGGGCAGCATGAAAAGTCAAAAACCCCTTTTAATGCGCGTTCTTTTAGAAGCAGTATCAACTATCAGGAGTTTAATTGGAAGGGAATGTGCTGCAGGTTAGGTCCTATAGTTAAATTGATATCCAAAAGGAAATGATAAAATAAAAAAGAGGGTATTAACTTATAAAACTTATATCCACGTTAAAATTACTATGAGGGTGTTGAACTTCGACTATCCATAATGTATAAGGTTGTACCCTGATAAGAATGATCACACAAAATGAACTTATAAAATGACCCGAAAAAATCAAAAAGATAAGCGAACTGGGGAGGGCATAGATTGTCCTTTTTAGCAGGTCTTTCCGTCCACGACTTAAACGAATGACGACAATATAGTATAGAGGCCAAAGGCACCTTCAAGGAAACCTCCTCTAACCACATCGGAGTCGACCCCAACTTGCCCAAAGACTAACCCTACATAAATACCCCGCCATCTCTCCACCCAACCAAGATCAGTCCTCATCTCTCATCTCTCTCTCTCTCTCTCTCTCTCTCTCTCTAAAAAGCAGGACAAAGAAAGCCCGATGGCTCCCGCGCAGGAAGCCAAGAAAGAGAAGGAATCAGCATCAGTGAAGAGACAAGAGCTGCTTCTTCATCCTCCTCCCCGGCGCGGACGCATAAAGCGTCTCGTGTTCGCCTGCTTCTACCGAAGCTTGAAAGCCCTTGTCGCTAAAATCTTCGGCTTTCTTCTCGGCCGCACCGCGGGGACACGCACACCCACGTCAAATTGACAAGCCGCCTCCCTTGTCTTCGCTTCCTCGCGGGGGTTGCAGGAAGAAATCATCCTAGACCGCTCGATAGTGGCGATGGGTAGTCCCGTTCGATTCCCGAGTCCTGTGTCCTGTTCAGCTTTTGTCGTAGTTTCGCACGGTAAATGGCTTCGTCCTTTTTCGTCCGATGATCCGTTATCTCACCCCGACATCTTCTACTACTTGTTTTCAATCTTTCAATGCTTCAGTTGTACATCGTGTCCTAAAATCGTCGGTGCTATGAGCGACCCATTTTGGAAAGCCACGTCATCCGACGGTACCGCAGGCTCGATGTTCAATTCCTGTACATAGGAGAAAGATCGATACTGTGTATTTATTCGGTCTTTTCGGCAAGGGTACTTGCTTTGCTTTTTCCAGCTTTTCAAGTATCCATGTTTTTGTTTGTGTCCGTCCCAGTCAGCACCCGCTTTTGTGTCCATGTTGCAGGAAAAAGAACCCGAAGTCATCATGTGCACACGCATCAATCATTTCGGTTCCGGTTTGGTACTAGACAAGAAACCGAGGGTTGTAGGCATGCATGTCACGCTTTAGAACTTACTTTTGGATGGAGGAGTAGGACGACGACGATTATCGTTGATCCCCCAAAACAGAAAATTGATCCTCATGAACTTTGCTTCGTTAATTAACTGCGTATGGGGAAAGTTTACCTCAAAAGGTTGAAAGTTACAAGAAGCTCGCGGTATGATTGGGCTCGGTTGACTTTCGTAGAGATTAAAAATAATTGCATCCGGTTGGTAATAATAATTAGATCTCTGCCTAACCCGAGCGGCCTGTTTGTTCAAGCTAACGCAGCTCACGTGCCAATTGGTGGGCTTGGAATGCTATTGCGTGGGCCCCACGTGGGGTCCAGACGATCTAACGGATGACATGTGTTGGATCTATACCATCTGCGTAAACCCTAAAATAGGATATTATTTCTTTTTGACTTAATTGACCCACTATTTTGGTATTTGGTGCTGGTTCGCAGAATGTTTTGGGACCAATTTTGTCGGCTCTCGTGTCATCTTTCTTTGATTTAATTAGTGAAGCTAAGGAAGCTTACGCTAGCGGGATCAATATTTAATGCATATTGTTAAGTAGTAGTATCAACTATCTTATACATAAATTGAGATCCAAAAGGAAAAAAAATAAAAATAAACTGAGGGTATTAACTTATAAACCAAATATCAACAATAAAATTACTATGAGGGTGTTGAACTTCATATACATAGTATATGAGGTTGTAATTTGACAATAATGATTATACAAAATTAACTTATAATACGAAATTATACCAATAAGGTATGCGAACAAAATAAAAATAAATGGAAGAACTCATGGGAAGGTTGTCAAAGTCAAGGGATTCGAGAGGACGAGCCTTCCAGGGACGATCGACACTCCTGTGTGTATACGAAGAACATGCAGTCCAACCAGAACCAAGAATCACTCTCTCTCTCTCATGAGCGCTCTGACTGATCTGAATCCAAAAAAGTGTATACGAGCTACCACATATTGATCAGTCATCTTTCCGTCGGCCATTTTTGTCGACTTCGTCTAATCGAGAATAAAGGAAAAGGAACCAACAGTACCCACTACAAACCCAGGTCTAAATCTTTCTGACTTTGTTATGTTTTGTTCTATAATTATATAGAGGAGGGAGAATGATAAAGAACGGCTGAGAATAATGCTAAGAGTTTGGTCCCATTTGTAAAAATTTGCGGGGAAAAGATCATTTAAACCCGTCTCTTAATCTTGAGATAACCAAGTATGATCATAGGATAAGAAGTAGCTGTTTGTCGGAATAACAGGAAATCACCCCCATCAACTGAAGGATTAGGGCCAACATGACCCTAACCTTTCGATTTCAATCATTTCGTCAGTCAAATTTTTTTTTTCGCGAATATTTTTTAGCTTGCAAAACCATTTCGCATGGCACGTCACCGGCGATTCGGTACCGCGTTTTTTAAACGTGATGCCCTATAGCATCTTACGCGCATCGTCGAGAGGGTCCACCATGAAGACCTGGCCTCAGTCATCCGACTAGGATTGATGTGAAATTTGACATGCCGTGAGAGAAAGGAAAAAGAGGCGGTGCGAACAAGAAAGAAAGAACCCACAAATAACAACAAGAGAAAGAGACGGTGCGAACTGCGAAGAATCATATGGCTCACACGTGAGCAGCTCGTGAATCTCCATGGACAATTTCTTTATTTGGCGTGCCTGTTGACCGACTTTCTTTGAGAATAATATACCGAACTAATTTTACTAATTGAATAATTAAGCGACTAGGGTGGGGATAGATCTTTTCTTTTTTTAGTCGTGACACGGGGTATTCGAGTTTCCAGTTTGGATTTTGTGAAAACACACAAGTCGTCCCATCTGCATACATAGGCAGCGATGAAAATTGTCCTAACATAATTTTGTTTATGTAGGTTACGATATCCTGGATATTGATTTCATTATATCTGGCGTCACTCATCTTCTCCATCTTGGCGCAATTTTTTTCCTTCTACCGGTCTCTTGTTGACGATTAGGTTAAATAAAAGAACCGACAAGCGACGACATTCCCACGAACCTTCAAGGAAACCTCCTCACACAACCGCAGTCCGCCCCCCAAACTGTCCGAAGGACTGACCCTATAATATATAAAAAAACACGTCTCCACCCAAGCAAGAACCACCCACCCTCATCTCTCTCTCTCTCTCTCTCTCTCTCTCTCTCTCTCTAAAAAGCAAGGGAAAGAAAGCGCGTTGGCTGCCATGCAGGAAGCTATGAAAGAGAAGGAATTAGCGGCGAAGAGACAAGAGCTGCTTCTTCGTCCTCTCAGGCGCGGACGTGGACAAGTAAAGCGTCTCATATTCGCCTGCTTGTTCCGAAGCTTTAAGGCCCTTGTCGCTAAAACCTTCGGCTTTCTTCTCGGCCGCAACGCAACGTACACTCCCACCTCGCAAGTCACCGCTCTCATCTTCACCTAGGCTGCTCGATAAGGTTTGATCGGTGGTTGCGTTCTGACTCGTAAGTTCTATGTAGTGTTCTGCTTTTGTAGTAGTTTCGCGCGAGAAAATGGCTGTGTTTTTTGTCTGATGTTGTTATCTCATCCGGCATCTTCTGCTACTTGTTTTCAATCTTTCACTGGTTCGGATCATACGTCAGGTCCTAAAGTTCCCGGTGATGTGGCCGAACCATTTGGGAAAGTGACTTCATCCTATGTTCAGTTGCTGTACATAAGAAGAAGATCAATTATATATATTTTCATTCATGCTTTTTCAGTTATCTGAGGACCGGAAATCATCATGTCGACACGTATCAATTACTTTGATTCCAATTTCGAGGGAGGAAGACGACAAGATGTATTATCATTACTCCTCATAAAAAGAAACTGTTCCTGATCATTTCTGCAACATTAAATGGGGAAAGTCTGCTTCCTTGTGTGTTCGATGTTACTCGAAAGGTACAAAGGTGCTGAATGTTTGTGATATGACCGGATTTGGTTGACTTTCCCAAAGGGTAAAAAACAAATGCAACAGTTATAATTTTATGAGCCTCTGTGGAGCCGATGCGATTCGAAGGATGACATCCACCTATCTATATGATCGGGTCCGGTTGCATCTAATAATTTTCCTATTAATTAAGTGTTTTAAACTAAAAGCCCGAGTTGACCCGTTGGAGTTGATCGGCCACTAGCCTATGTCCAAGCGTGTAGGTCGATTCATGGTCACGTTTTGTCTTTCATAAGAAAAAATGACAACAAGCTTTGACAAGGAAATAGATGTCAATTTTCTTGAACGTATGTGTTTTAGATTCATTACGCCTTGTATGGATCTTGCGACAGTGAAATGAACTCGTGTTGACAGCATATGGTAGGTGGACTCTCAAATACAAGAGAGAACCACACCAAAGGAATCGGCCAAGTTGAGTGGAACATAGACCTTTTGGAGGGAGTGCACCCAAATGGTCGCGTCCGTCCGCAACACCTCATCTTTTAGCTAAAAAATCAACACGAGTGTCAGCTTACGTAAGAAAGACCTCTCACATTGAATGTCTAGAGTCGAAAAGAAGCAATTGATGATATCTAATCGGTCATTAACTCTGTGGTTGAAATTTATAAGGGAAGGTGAATCCAAATCGATTGTCGATTGGCTCAACTTATGGGCTTCCTCTCAGATCTCTCTATTATGGAGTTATTACACTTTTGCGGAGGCATCATTTGCGCAACCCCGGATTCTCTAATGATACAATCTTGAGTCTGTTCTTCGTCTCGTGTGACACAGAAGATGGTGCATGAGAGTAACTCAGATGAGTTCCGCACCAGATAAGTCATTGGGCTTATGCACAAGAAGGTGAGAGCAGAGAGATGAGTCGATCAAACGGAGCACACACACCATGCCAAAAACAAGGGGAGGGGTTTGGTGGGTGTTTTGGGCCCGGGAACGAAGGTGTAGAGGAGGTTTCTGGGAAACGGCGTAGGCGGAAAAACGTGTTTGAGGGTTCCATGCCAATGACAATAGCAACGCCGTAATCGAGCACCTTAGTCTTAATAAACCAATAAACTTCTGGGTTTGGATATGCTTATCGGCCGGTTTTGGTTAGTTAATCTCTAGTAATTCTGGGTGCACATAAATGTCGTAGAAAAGTTTACTAAAACAGTGCTGCACATGTACAAAAGTTAGTTTACTAAGATTTGGTAATTATATATGGCACACGTGTCACCGTAAGATACTAATCGATCCTTTTCGTCACTGTTGACTTTCCTCTAATTCGATGGGTTTACGTAATACTGTGGCCCAGTGGAATTTGAGCACCATTGAAGTACGTTGGCCCAAAATAGCCTCGAGTTGGCAAGAGGGCAATTAAGTTGTGGCCTTGTTGCTAGGACATAGCCATGTAAGTAGTCGATTTTGGGAACCTAAAAACGTGAGATCCACAACCACGATTACGGACCGCAGGAATTTTTGGGCAATGATTGCAATAATGATTTGAAAGAAAACATGAATTTGTGAACCCGTTGCATTTAGCATTTGATGATTGAATGCGTTGATAGGAATGTTGCTATGTGACTCATGAGAGCACCTAAAAATCTTTTTCACTGGCCGCGTTACCTGATCAAAGGTGGTGATGACGTGCAGATCTAAAAGGCCACTGACATTGGGCCGAAGCGGTTGGGCTGACCCCAAGCCTCGATATGGTAACCAAGGAAATTTCTAGATTTTATTTAGGAAGACCCTCGTATACTTAAATTAATAAAGGAAACATAAAGAGTAAGGCGGAAAGAGAGAGCTAAAAGAGGTAGGAATGAGAAATACCACAATGTTGTCCTACCCTTTTCTATTTATAGGCTTGCTCTAAAACGTGACCCCCACGTGAGTCCCTTCAATGAGCCTCTGCCATCTCGTGTAATTAAAGATCCGCGTGTTTATCAATCGAGAGGATATGATTGGCGCGGTGAGATAAGATCATTTGGGTTTTTTATTGTGCAAAACTGAACTAACCTAACAACTCTGAAATGGTTATTTGGTATTGTAAAATCCGGAATGGGAATTAGCAATCATCTTACACAATACCTCTTATATACTCTAAGGCTACGTTTGGTAGTTCGGATTTGAATCCGGATAAGATAACAAAATATCATATCCAATGTTTAACGATGTCTTTTGGACCAGATATACCAAGATAAAATGTCGAATAAGAAATCTGGGCTAGGAGGTGGGATAGACCTAGATTGGATAAAAAAGTGAAAAAAAGAAGAACATAACAATTTCTTTCCAACTATGAAGTGATGGAGTCTGGCTTCGTCGGCCATCGCGTAAGGACCACCACAACAATAACCTATCACTACTGATCACCGTACAATCGCCATCATCTCCGACCAACGCCAATCATCATCGTTGTCTAGCCAATTATCCTCTGACGATTGTTGAACCAAACCGGCTATCGCTGATGAATGACCTAATATCGATGGATTGACTCGAAAAGTCATCTTTGAAAAAGAAGAAGAAAAACAAAAACAAAACGCACGAAGTTTTGGGCATTCATGGTGGTCATCTAATTTTGTGTGATGCTTTGACGTCCGATCCGGTCCTCTACTTAGATCTGAGACTGTAAAGTGACAATCGGAGGACTTCAAACGAGAAGGAGACGGAGGAGAAGGAGCTTTGCTTTTTCCTGCTTTTCAAGTGTCCATGTTGTTGTTTGTGTCCGTCCCAGTCAGCATCGGCTTTTGTGTCCATGTTGCAGGAAAAAGGATCGGAAGCCATCATGTGCATACGCATCAATCATTTTTCGACACGCCTGCGTATGTATACAAAGAACATGCGGTCAAACCAGAATGAAGAATCACTCTCTCTCATGAGCCGTTGTCTGTCTGACTCATCTGAATCCCAAAAGGCGGATCCAGGAGATACCTCTTCTGGGTCCTAAATCCTAGAAAAATGTATACGAGCTGCCACACAGCGATCGGTCATCTTTCCGTCGGCCATCTTTGTCGACTTCCTCTGATCGAGAATAAAGGAGAAGGAACCGACAGTACCCACTACAGACACAGGTCTAAATCTTTCTGATTTTTTTTTAACATTTTCTTCTATAATTAAATGGAGGAGGGAGAATGATAAAAGAACGGCTGAGAATAATGGTAAGAGACTTTGGTCCCATTTGTAAAAAAATTGCGGGGAAAAGATCATCTAAACCCGTGTCTTAATCTTGAAATATCCAAGTATGATAGTAGAAAGTATATAATGAAATTCTTCGATTGTTTTTACCCGATAAATGATCCTTTATATTTGATTGATGAAACTAACAAGCAGTTCAATATAAAAATAGAATTCGAAAATAATAAATAAAAAAAGAGTGATCTTATTTTGAAACGCCTCGTGATCTTCAAGCAATTCTTTGCTTCAATATATTTACCGGGAGTGAGCGCTATAACTTGTTTCTAATACTCAACAGCTTGATCGAGCAATTTCATAATCTCCCTGTCGAAAAGGCCTGTTCTCCCCTGTCGGAATAGGTGCGTCAATTCCTTCCTCTTGAACAGTACTTGAGAGTTTCCTACCTCATATGGCTCATGGTTCAATTCTTGTGGTATCCCATTCTTTTTCTCTCGTGTTAACCAAAAGCAAAAGAGATTAATTCCATGAGTTTCAAACGTGAATTTTTATTAATAATAAATAATCTGTTCTTTTTAGTTTTATAGGATAAGTAGCTGTTTGTCGGAATAACAGGAAACCACCCCATCATCAACTGAAGGATTAGGGCCAATATTACCCTAACCTTTCGATTTCAATCATTTGGTCAGTCTATATATATATATATATATTTTCACGAAGAGTTATTAGCTTGCAGAACCATTTCGCATGGCACGTTACGAGCGATTCGGTACACGCTTTTTAAACATGATGCCCCAGCATCTCACGCGCATTGGCGAGAGGGTCCACCATGAAGACCCGGCCTCAGTCATGACTAGGATTGTTGTGAAATTCGAAATGCCGTGAGAGAAAGGGAAAAGAGGCGGTGCGAACAAGAAAGAAAGAACCCACAAATAACAACAAGAGAAAGAGCCGGTGCGAACAAGAAGAATCATTTTGCTCGCGTGAGCAGCTCGTGAATGGACTCCATCGACTACTTCTTCATTTGGCGTTCCTGTTGACCGACTTTCTTCGAGAATAATTCGAGATATACTGAACTAATTTTACTAATTGATAAATTAAGCGACTAGGAAGGGGAGAAATTTTTCTTTTTTCAAGTTGTGACACGGGGTATTCGAACTTCCGGCTCTGATTCTGTGAAAACACGTAAATCGCCCGGTCTGCAGACATCAAGCAAGAAAAAGGCCACGATCTGAATTGTCCTAGCATTGTTTTGTTTATGTAGGTTACGATATTCTGGATATTGATTTCATCATATCTGGTGTCACTCATCTTTTCCATTTTGTGCAATTTTTTCCTTCTATGGGTCTTCCGTTGACGACTAGGTTAAATAAAAGTACCGACTACGTTCCCACGAACCTTCAAGGAAACCTCCCGCACGCAATCAAGGACTGACCCTATAACATATAAATAAACACACTTCTCCACCCAAGCAAGAACCACCCTTATCTCTCTCTCTCTCTCTCTCTCTCTCTCCCTCCTCTCTCTCTCTCTCTCTCTCTCTCTCTCAAGCACGGGAAAGAGAGCTCGATGGCTGCCATGCAGGAAGCTATGAAGGAGAAGGAATTAGCTGTGAAGAGACAAGAGCTGCTTCTTCATCCTCCCAGGCGCGGACGCGGACGCGTAAAGCGTCTCATATTTGCCTGCTTGTTCCAAAGCTTTAAGGCTCTCGTCGCTAAAACCTTCGGCTTTCCTCTTGGCAGCAACGCAACGCACGCTCCCACTTCACAAGTCACTGCTCTCATCTTCGCCTAGATCGCCCGATAGTGTTGATGGGTAGTTGCGTTCTGACTCGTAAGTTCTGTGTAGTGTTCTGCTTTTGTAGTAGTTTCGCGCGGGGAAACGGCTATGTTTTTCGTCTGATGTTGTTATCTCATCCGACATCTTCTGCTACTTGTTTTCTATCCTTCACTGGTTCGGTTATACGTCAGGTCCTAAAGTTCTCGGTGATGCGGTCGACCCATTTGGGAAAGTGACTTCATCCTATGTTCAGTTGCTGTACATAAGAAGAAGATCGATTATATATATTTTCTTTCATGCTTTTTCAGTTATCTAAGGACCGGAAATCATCATGTGGACACATATCAATTATTTTGATTCCAATTTCGACGGAGGAAGACGACAAGATGTATTATCATTACTCCTCATAAAAGGAAACTGTTCCTGATAATTTCTGCAGCATTAAATGGGGAAAGTTTACTTCCTTGTGTGTTCGCTGTTACTTGAAAGGTACAAAGGTACCGAATGTTCGTGATATGACTGGGTGTGGTTGACTTTCCCAAAGGGTTAAAAAAAAAAATTGCAACAGTTATAATTTTATGAGACCCACGTGAGGCCAATATGATTCGAAGTATGACATGCATCAGTCAATATGATCAGGTACTGTGCATCTAATAATTTTCCCATTGATTAAGTGTTTTAAACTAAAAACCCGAGTTGACCCGGTTGGAGTTGATCGGCCACTAGCCTCTGTCCAAGCGTGTGGGTTGATTTATGTTTATATTTTGTCTTTCATAAAAAAGAATGACAACGAGCTTTGATAAGGATATAGATGTCAATTTTCTCGAACTTATGTGTTTTAGATTCATAACACTTTGTATGGACCTTGGAGAGTGAAATGAACTCGTGTTGACAGCATATGGTAGGTGGACTCTTAAATACAAGAGAGAACCACACCGAAGCATTCGGCCAAGTTGAGTGGACCTTAGACCTTTTGGAGGGAATGCAACCAAACGGTCGCCTCCGTCCACAACACTGCATCTTTTGGCTAAAAAATCAACATGAGCGTCAGCTTACGTAAGAAAGACCTCTCACGTTGAATGTACTCGAAAGAAGCAATTGATGATATCCATTTGGTCATTAACTCTATGGTTTAAACTTTTAAGTGAAGGTAAATCCAAATCGATCATCAATTGGCTTAACTTATGGGCTCCCTCTCGGAGCTCTCTATTATCAAGTTATGAGTCTTTTGCGGAGGCATGATTTGCACGACCCTGGATGCTCTAATAATACAATCTTGAATCCGTTCTTCATTTCATGGGACACAGAAGATGGTACATGAGAGTGACTCAGATGAGTTTCGCACCAGAAAAGTCATTGGGTTTATGCACATGAAGGTGAGAGTAGAGAGATGAGTTGGTCAAACGTAGCACACGCCCAAGCCAAAAAAGAGGGGAAGGGTTTGGTGGGTATTTTGGGCCCGGGAACGAAGGTGTAGATGAAGTTTCTGGGAAACGTTGTAAGTGGCAAAACGTGTTTGAGGGTTTTATGCCAATGACAATAGCAATGCCGTAATCGAGCACCTTAGTCTTATTAACAAATCCTAATAAACTTGTGGGTTTAAATATGCTTATCGGTCTGGTTCGGTTAGTTAATTCTGGGAGCACATAAATATCATAGATAAATTTACTAAAATAGTGCCGCACGTGTACAAAAGTTAGTTTACTAAGATTTGGTAATTACATATGGCATACATGGTACTGTAAGATACTTATCGATCTCTTTCATCACTTTTGACTTTTCCCCTAATTCGATGGGTTTGCTTAATACTTTGGCCCAATGGAATTTGAGCACCATTGAAGTACGTTGGCCCAAAATACCCTTTTGAGTTGGCAAGAGGGCAATTAAGTTGTGGCCTTGTTGCTAGGACATAGCCATGCAAGTAGTCGATTTTGGGAGCCTAAGAACGTGAGATCCACAACCACGATCACGGACCGCAGGAATTTTTGGGCAATGATTGCAATAATGATTTGAAAGAAAACATAAATTTGTGAACCCGTTGCATTTAGCATTTGATGATTGAATGCGTGGATGAGAATGTTACTTTGTAACTCATGAGAGCACCTAAAACTCTTTTTCACTGGCCGCGTTACCTGATCATAGGTGGTGATGACGTGCAGATCTAAAAGGCCACTGACATTGGGCCGAAGCGTTTGGGCTGACCCCAAGCCTCGATATGGTAAACAAGGAAATTTCTAGATTTTATTTAGGAAGACCCTCGTATACTTAAATTAATAAAGGAAACATAAAAGAGTAAGGCAGAAAGAGAGAGCTAAAAGAGGTAGGAATGAGAAATACCACAATGTTGTCCTACCCTTTTCTATTTATAGGCTTGCTCTAAACGTGACCCCCACGTGAGTCCCTTGAATGTGCCTCTGCCATCTCATGTCATTAATGATCTGCGTGTTTATCAATCGAGAGGATATGATTGGCACGGTGAGATAAGATCGTTTGGGTTTTTTATTGTGTAAAACTGAACTAACCTAACAACTCTGAAATGGTTATTTAATATTGTAAAATCCGGAATGGGAATTAGCAATCATCTTACACAATCCCTCTTCTATACTCTAAGGCTACGTTTGGTAGTTTAGATTTGAATGCGGATAAGATAACAAAATATCCTATCGAATGTTTGATGATGTCTTTTGGACCGGATATACCCGGATAAAATGTCGGATAAAAAATCTAGGCTAGAAGGTGTGATAGACCTAGATTGGATAAAAAAGTGAAAAAAAAAGAACATAACAATTTCTTTCCAATGATGAAGTGATGGAGTCTGGCTTTGCCGGCCATCGCGTAAGGACCGCCACAATAATAATCTATCACTACCGACCACCGTACAATCACCATCATCTCCGACCAATGCCGATCACAATTATCCTCTGATGACTGTCGAACCAAACCGGATATCGCTGATGAATGACCTAATATCCATGGATTGACTCGAAAAGTCGTCTTTGAAAAAGAAGAAGAAGAAAAACAAAAAAAATCATGAAGTTTTGGGCATTCATGGTGGTTATCTAATTTTTCCGTGATGCTTCGATGTCCGATCTAGTCCTCTACTTACATTTGAGACTGTATATCGACAATTGGAAGATTTCAAAAAAGGAGGAGGAGGAGGAGCTTTGGCGAAAACGATGATTGCTCAAAATGGTGCAAGTCTTGTTCCTACGAGATTACGTCAAGTGGATTCTGTCTTATATTTGGAAAGTATTGCCTTTGTGAGCAAGTGAAATTTTTAAAGATTTTGAATCCTATTTTAGATTGCACCAAACATGGTAAAGCATATTTTTACAATTTGTAGGATATTTGAAGGATTTCTAATTGTACCTTATCCTATTCTATCCCAATTTAGATTGGGATAGAGTAGGATAAAGGAGGATTTGAAATCCTCCAAATATCTTTCAGATTATAGAAATTTTTTATCATATGTTTGGTGCAATTTATGATAGGATTTGAAGGTGGAGCTATTGTGGTGGAGGGAACGTAATGGAGGAGGACGAGCTACAGAGTGAAATGGAGGAGGGTGACCTCTTCCGTTAAACAAAATTCTGAACTAAAGGTGAGGGGGATCTCACTGGCATTTCATCAAACACTTGGTGATAACCTAATTCAGAGTCAACCAAGAGAGAGATCGTGGAACAATGGAGGCCGAGAATAAGTAAACGGAGGTGAAGTAGGGAAAAGAACCAAGAGATGATTTGGTGATGGTGGAAAAGCTAAAAAACCAATTGCAAAAGAGAGGGACCCAAGGATGAGGTGGTGAACTCTAGCCTTCCAAGTGAGCCGTAAGCAAGGCACCCGTGAGGATACCTGAGGATGCCGGAGTGAGGGATGATCATGGTGGACGGTCGTTGAAGTGGTGGTGGGGGACTACAGGTGAGAAACGCCAAGGACGATAAGTCACACTTGAGGTGGGGTTTTCCTGGTACGTGGAAATTGTTAAGTTAATATTTAGAATTTTATATCCAATCCGAGATTATCCCACCCCTATGCCAGATTTCTTATTTGGCATGTATCCAGGTTTATCTAATCCAGAGAGACTCACCAATCACCAGATAGGATAATTGCTATCTTGTCTGGACCTATCCGTACTCAAATCCATATCACCAAATGTAGCCTAAAATAATAAAAAGTAAGAAGGGAAGTTCAAAAAACTAAAGAAGTAGATTCCATAACGAAGATGAATTGCAAGATCAAAAGGATAAGTGTTATCGAGTTGTTGTATTATACACGCACAAGTGTTTTTTTACATAATCAAAATCAAAATAAAAGATAATAGAAAACAAACAAACTAAATATATGCGGTCGAGTTTAGTGGGCTGCTAGCTTAATCAGTTAATCTTAGGAGTCACAATTTGAGTTTTGAATAGGGGTGATCGGTTTCCAAAATTGGGAAACATGGACCGGACCGGTTGGTCTTAGGACCAGGAACCGATCACCTAGGGTTTCGTTCACATTTTATAAATTTTTATCAATGAATTTATATTAATGAAGTTCACTTAGGGTTTAGTTCACATTTTACTAATTTTTGTCAGTAAAATTCACTTAGGATTTAGTTAACATTTTACTAATTTTTTGAAAAAAAAAATATATGTAGTCGGTTTCGGTCTAGTCAGTCTGATTCTCCCTTGGAATCGAGAACTGGACCACACTAGTTCCATTTTTAGGAACAGGGAATCAGTCACTTAGAGTTTAGTTAACATTTTACTAATTTTTATCAATAAATTTATATTAATGAAGTTCACTTAGGGTTTAGTTCACATTTTTACTAATTTTTGTCAATAAATTTATGTCAATGAAATTCACTTTAGGGTTTAGATAACATTTTACTCATTTTTTTGAATAAAAAAAAGTATATGTAGTCGGTCTGATCCAATCAATCTGGTTCTTCCTTGGAATCGAGAATGGGACTAACCGGACACCAGTTTTGTAGGAACCGGTAACTGGACTGATGCTCCCGGGCCGAAACAAACCGGCCGATCTGGTCCGGTCCAGTCCGGGCGATTCCCGATTTGGGCGTTTCGTTTTACACGCCCCCAGTTTTGAATTAAAGAGAGGAGGGGCGGGAGAGATTAACTTTACAGAAATAAAATAAAAAAGAAAAGAAAGCGAGCATTTAAAAGTGAAGAGCATTTTCTAATTAAATAATTAGAGAAAGAGAGAGGGACAGACGGAGAGGGCGCGAGAGAGATTCCGACCAGGAGAAGGAGAGAGAGAGAGATGTGAGATAAAGTAAGAATCTAAAAATGTGGAGCATTTTTTAATTAATTGATTAAAGAGAGAGGCCAAGCACTTTTGATTAATTAAATTAAAAATGCTCTTAGTTTTCTTTTTGGTGTTTCTATAAGGTTTGATTTCTCCCTCTTTAATTAACTCATTGAAAGATGCTCGGCACTTTTAAATGCTCGCTTGTCTTTCTTTTTGTTTCTACAGGGTTTAATCTCTCTCTCTCTCTCTACTTTTTTCGTGTTAGAATAATCTCTCTCTAATTAACTTATTTAAAAAATGCTCAGCCTTTTTAACGTCAACGTTTGGTTTCTCTCGCTATCACTTTTGTCATATAAGTATATACATGTAAAAAATAGAAGAACAATTCAAAATCATATTGCATATTAGAATATATGACTAAAGTTTCCGTGAGAATTTGACCAGAGTCAACGCCAAATGTACATCGATATGTAGTTTTGAAATATATTTTTGAGCAGGCCCTATATTTTTCTTACATGTATAAGTGATGTATGATCAATTTGCCTTCCATAACTAATCACGTGCCATCACGTGGTCAAGTATGTGACAAAAAATTGTCTAGAGACAACTATAGGGAGCACATTGCCACCAATTTCACAAAGTCAAAGGACAAATTGGAAAAATTGAAACGTCCGGGGGCAACTTGCCCTAATCCCCAAAACATGGGCGGCAAAATGTTATTCTCCGTACATAATCAATCTAACTTATATGAGTAAAAGCAGCATACTATTGACGTTGCCACTGAGAAAAATTTCTAGATTCGTCCCTTGAAGAAGCTATTTCTATTGAAACTGCGTCAAGAAGATTGAATTTACTAAATCCTAATGGGAAGACCCAATGGTGTTCGTATTCCATGTTCTTCAAGTCAGAAAAAACCCGAGTTTTCTTGATCGGATTGATCGACGTGGGTCTAACAAGGTTGAAAGATCCGATGTTTTGTTTGTCTTTTGGAATGGGAACATCTACATCTAGAGGATTCCTTCCTGGAATGCGCCGCTCTTCTCGACTTTGAACAAACACTCTTTAAGCTGTCTGGAACATCGATCCATATGGGTTCGTCTCGGTTGAATTACCCGATGTGGAGGAAGAGGGTTTCAAATCTTGTAAAAATAAGTCGGATGTTGAAAAAAGTCTAATAAATGTTACTGTTAGAAGAAAAAAAGAAATTGAAAACAGGTTGACTAAGAGGCTCTTCTTTGGGGATAAGTAAGTGATTTCGATTCTTGAGTTACTTAACGTCCCTGAGTTTCCCTAGATCCCAAATAAGATAATATTTCTTTTTTTACTTGAATAAATAAACTAAGCCCACTCTTTCAGAGTGACTGCTAGGAATGTTTCGGTCCCAATCTTGTCGGCTCACGTCTTGATTTTCTGTGGTAGAATTAGTGAAGCAATGGAAGCTTCCTCTAGCGGGAGCAATGTTTAGAGCATGTTTTCTAAGTAGTATCAAACTCTCTGGAGTTTCCCTGGAAGGGGGAATGTTCTGCCGGTTAAAGAAATTTTCAAGACAGTCATGAGGGAGACTCGTTCACTGCGTGGTATTATCCGGAGGCCGAGTCAATTGATCATTTAGCATAAAACCCAAAGGATTTATAACTTATAACTTCAAATTCATTTGATGTTTAGTAATGGATTTTTTATTCTAATCCATCGTCGAGAAACTTTATTGCTCAAAACCCAGAAAAGAGCTGAGGGCCAACAACCATTCTGGTCAAGAAAACTGAGAATGTCGTAATAGCTATTGAACACTTCAATGTAACTGTCGTGATGGTAAGTACGTCCCAGTATAACAAATACAAACACAAAACTGCTCATATGGGGCCAAACTCACAGCCTAAAATTGATGTCCCAGTAACAAAAACACTAAAGCTAAATGAAGAAAGCCCAACCCCACATAAATAATCACAAGAAACTGCAGTATATGTTCCGAAATCTGAGTATAACACCATATATTGCACAATGATCCCAATATATCTCATGCTATGATAGTTAAGAATCACTTCATTATCTGTGAGTCCGATGAGCAACCGACCTCTCATCTCACTCATAAACTGCTGCAACGTGGAGTTCAAATGCATTCAGTTGACCTTTCACGGCGTAAATCTCCGCTTGACGATTCCTGTCTCTCTCCTCCATCTTCTCTTTCCCAGCAGACATCTTTGAGTCATGGTTAATCTGTAAAGCGGATTGCTTAATGGCTACTATCTATCTCCTCCATCCTCTCTTAAAGTAGGTGCACCTCATCGTCATTTTTGGATCGCTTGTGTGTTTGTGTTGTTGAGTCATGCAGGAGTGAAACCGAGCACATACCCAGCCGCACCTCCGTACCAGTTTTCTCCCATCACATCTATGCACACACTATTTTCCACCCGTGGATGAATCCTCAGACTCTTCAAGTCGAAGACATTGTTGTACCATGCAGATGCTTCAGCCCTTTGAAAGTTGGAGAGGAGAAAGAACACCACTAGGAATCATAATTTTTCTAAGTATGTCAGTGCGGACATATAACTTGGCCATATCAACAAAAACATAAATAAAAAAAAAGGGTCAACATGCCATTATTCACTTTCCCCTCTCTCACTTTTTCACCATTCAGTTCAATTAAACAAAGGGAGACCATTATCTGGGCAAAAGATTCATTCTCTTTCCACCGAGAAGCTCACTATTTGACATTACCTAGTCTAAGAATAGACCAATTATTAAATCTTGGATGGAAATTTCTTTTACCCATTTCTCTAGGGCTCCTCCCTGTTCCGAAATGCAGAATATACAATTCGAGTATATGTTTAAAGATTGAAATGGTGAAAAGACTGAAACAATGAACAGAGACTTCGAACACAGAAAACCATTATGTGTTTTCAAATTGCGAAAATTAGTGCACGAACACTCGGGAAAAAACTTAAGGCTTGAAACTTATTCAGCCACTGGGACGGAGCTTCAAAACTAAAGTTGACGCACCTCTCTTTCGATTTCTATTTTTGACAAAATCAATTCGCTTCCGAACACTAATAGACATGGGGGAAAAGAACGTATTGCAGCAGCGCCACCAGCCGCATAGAGACGCCATGAGCATTTTTTAATTAAATGATTAGAGAGAGGGGGAGAGAGTAGTGTGTGTGTGTGTGTGTGTGTGTGTGTGTGTGAGAGAGAGAGAGAGAGAGAGAGAGAGAGAGAGAGAGAGAGAGGCCGAGCACTTTTGATTAATTAATTTAAAAATGCTCTCACTTTTGTTTTTCGTGTTTCTATAAGGTTTAATTTCTCCCTCTTTAATTAATTAATTGAAAGATGCTCAGCAGATGCTCACTTTTTGTTTCTGTAAGGTTTAATCTCTCTCTAATTAACTAATTAAAAAAACTGCGCGGCATTTTTAACTCTCAGTTTATTTTGATCAAACCCCACCATGAGCCCCTTGGAATTTATCCGGATCCAAAAGGTAGATCGATGTGATCCTTTTCTGATCCCACGGTGCTTATAGTATCAGAATAATCATACGAGGCTTCCCTCCCATTTCTAAATTGTGGGAAAATATTATTTAAACCCAATCATAAGATATCATATCTCCCAATAGGACAAGAAGTAGCTGTTTGTTGGAATAACAAGAAAGTAGCCCCATCAACTGAAGCATTAGGACTGATATGCCCCTAACCTTTTTTTGATTTAAATCATTTCGTTGATCGGTAATGAAAACGATTTCATTTTCTATGCACTAACTTTTCTCAGGTGATTGTTTTTCACGAATGGTCTGATGATTTGTTATTTTTCAGCTTGCAAAATCATTTTGTATAGTGTATCATGGCTACTTTGGTACCCCGCTATTTAAAAAAACACCCCAATTATTCTGTGCACACTGGCAAGGATCAATCATAAAGACCCGATCTCGAACTCAAATGGTGTAGAATTTGATTGAAAGTTGACATGCACACGAAAATACCTACGCTGTTTGAGCCATCATTTTCTAGACTTTCAACTGGTTTATGAGGTTTATTGATCACCTGCAAAAAGCAACTACGAAAAGGAGGCGGTGCAAACTCCGGCGTCTCCGCCTCAGGGGCCTCCCGCCTCCTCTCCTCCCGGCAAGCCCTTCCTCGGTGAAGGCCGTGCTCCATCTCGAGCGGGCCAACCATTCGTCGTCCCCGGCAAGCCGCCTCGTCGATCCAGGGGGACAAGCTTGAGTGACGTCCGTGTCTCTCGCCCTTCCAGCGCCTTGTTATTTTTTTTTTTTTTTTGGTCCGATTCAAGCGTCTTGTTAGTCGGTGGAGTCTTGTTTTTTTTTTTTTTCCTTCAGATTCGTGCTTTTGTTGCGGAAGTGGTGCTTGGAGGGGTAAGAGTGATCGGGAGCTTGTGAAGGTGGTAAAGGGCGTTGCCTTGAAATGGAAGTGTGAGCGGATACATTGTTTCAAGTGTTCCTATTTTATCGGAGATGGATGCTCAAGAAACTTCGTGAGCTAGAGCAAGTTTTGAGAATAGTTGGCAAAAGTGAAGGTTTGGAAGAGGATCTAGGCCGACCGTGGTCTTCATTTCTTTCTCTCTTTTTTTTTTTTTTTAGCACCGAACGGTTTGGTTCGATGGCAATAATTTTGGATCTTGAAAATCTCGTTTGGAATCTTGGATTGTGGAGTTTACGGAGACCTACCGGATGCTTATGAGCCTTCTGCGGGTTTTTGCTTAAATTACGGTGTTCGATTGATGTAGAGAACAACCGGTGTTCGTCATGGGTTACAAACGAGTGCTTTGTCAAGGTCCCTTTAGATGAACAAATGGGATGAAATAGCTGGCGTGCCTTGATATGCTTTCACTTCTTTTTCTTGAAGCGGTTAATGAGGAACCATTTAGGAGTTAGAATTGTGAAGTTTTCTGCTGGTTTCATATGTTATTCTAAAATGTACGACACGGACTGATCACCGTGGCTTATACATCATTCTAAGTCAGGAAGTTAATGTTCATTTTGAGTATGGAAGAGTGCATATACCCGTGAATGATCATCGATGATGCCAAAAATTGCTAGATGAAGGCACCTTTATTTCTTGCTTTGAGTGTGACCATGGCTATTTTCTCGTTAGACTTAGTATTTTTGCTTCCAAGTGTGAGCATTGATTGCACAATTTCATGTAATTACCATGGAAAATTCTTTGTTTGATGTGGTGCATTTGCCTTTTCCCTCCACAGTTATTGTAAATATCTTCGAGACAAGAAGGTCTTGAGGTGCTTGGATGGAGGCCCGTCCCTAGATTCATCGTAGTTGGTTTCTATGCAAAAGAAACCATGCCCGCATACTGACAGTATTTGTGAGAGTTGTAAAAGAAGACAAAGTGTTGATGACATTGAGCGAGAACTATACATTTGCATAAGCCGCTTGGATGCTATGAGGTGATTTTGTTTTGTTTTTGGTAAGAGGAGATTTCCATGGTCAATGGTGTATTTCATCATTCTAGGATTGTTTGGTCGGAGGATATTTGTATATTTCGTAAGGCAAAGGCTGCACTAAATCAATTAGAGAATAAGGAATTTTCGGAGCTCGAGAAGAATGAGGGCGAGGAGGAGGGTGAACAGGATGAAGAGGAAGAGGAAGTAATTATGGAAGAGCTATGTTCTTTGATGTCATATACGAGAATCCGATTCTCTTTAAATCTCGGTTTCATTCATTACATTTAAATGGCTTTGGCTTATTCATTTTGTTTCCTAGAAATGGTGAAACATATTGTTTTAATGAAGTGAAGGTTTTAGTTTCGGACTATCATATGCTTTTGTTGCATCCTTGGCTCTATGGCGGTGAAAGTAGGTGAAATGATGGTGAATTAGTGATGTGTAGTGCACGATCGACATCAATAAGAGGATTTTCTACATTCATAATGCTGTGCAACTAATGCTTCTTTTTTCATAACTCGTGAAAACATTTGTCACCCATTATGTTCATCGATTGAAGATGAAGGTTCAGTTGATTAAGCAAGCGCTTTTGACTTTCTTTGCAATTCATCTTAAAATTCTTCCAAACTTTCTTTGGAAGTTCATCCGTGTGACTGAAATTCTGTAGTGGAAAATTTGTCGAGATCTGCCTCTTATTATTTCTCTCAAGTCCTTGAATATCACGACCAAAAAAAAAAAGTCCTTGAATATAAAATGTTGCATAGGCATGAGTTCACGAAGTTCATTGCTGAATCATTTTTAGTATGACTCATGGAAAAAGTGGCACTACAAAGAATGAATGACGCTTTTTCTGCTTTGTATCTGAGGATCTGCTGGGCTGTATTGATGAAACTAAGAGATGAGCATAACCATCGCCTCTTCCGTGGATGTTGGGTGAGTTAGCATCTTGCGAGTGGTTTCATTTGGTAACTATTCGATTAGATGAGTACACCATATTACATTGTAAGCCAGCAATGTAAGCTAAAATGCTACTTTTAGTAGTCGAGTGCTGAATATTAGTTAGATTAACATGTGGGTACAATTCTCTTCGCACATTTTATGAAATACTGTCCGTTTACAATCTGTCACCTTCCCTTGGTGCAGTTGTTGGGATCTGAAGTCACTTTACCATTTTCTAGTTCTTCTGGTCACAATCTAACATGAAGGGAAAAACCTTTTGCTACCATAAGTTATAATTATCTTGGAAAGGAAGGGTCTCTAATATGTCATATCCTTGGATGTTATGATTGAAGCTTGCCTTGGTAGATGTCCTTCTCTAGGGTTAGATTGGTGCTGTGATCTATTTCAGACCATTTTATGCTGCAGAAAAGATCCCTCTAGTGAAGTACAATTATACTTTATTAGCTGAAAATTTGAAGATTGATATATTCCACTTGAAATCAGACGATGAAAGGGAAAATTCTGATAGAGGGGTGTGAGAGCAACTAACAGTCCTGATATTCATGTATTTTGGTGTTTGTTTTGTTGTACAGTATATTCTGATTTTCTTAAACTTAATAAGCCGCTAAGCGTTTATAAAGTACCAATGCTCGCATACGGTTTCTATGTGCTTGGGTTATGGCCATATTCTCTTTTATGTCCTCCAATGAGTAGAAAAAAAAAGGTGAAGATTTTGTAAGAATTGTCATGTATAACACTTTAGGTGGAGAATTTGTTAAAATCCTGTAAAAAGTCGCTTAGGTCTCCTTTGCTTTACATGGTCCAATAGTACGAGGAGGTACGGGGTTATGAAAATAAAGATTCAGACTTTGGTAATGGAGTGAAAAGAAGGTAAGGATGCACATAGAAAGTGGGGATTGGAAGATATAGGAGCAGGTGAGGAGGAGGAGAGGGTAAAATTTGTATGATGTGCTCACTCAAAAGGAAAGAAGTATTCAACAAGTGGGTTGTTTAGTTCTTAACGCACTCAAGCTTTTCCAAGAGCTTGTTTTTCACTCTTAACCTGGCTATTGGTTGTTGAGATTGACATATATTTAATTTTTGGCAGTGGTAGTGGTTGAGATTGAATTTTATTGGTGATGTTTTGTTAGGATATGATCATTCCAAGTGTTTGTCATCTTTCCAATATTGTGAGATTAGAATACAATCCATTTCCGATCATCTCTTTTAGGTGCTTATGTTGCAATAAAGCATCATGATAATGCGATAAATATCCTGTGCAGCTATGTCATGGGAATTGGTGAAGAGAAGAAACTGACCGTGGCACTGCCATAATTACCTTTGAGGTACTTCCAATCTTGGCATGTCATTGTTGTACTCATTGTTTCTTCTCAAAATCATCTGTTTTGGTGTGACCCGGGTGGAGCATTCTTCCCCACTTTCCTTCCCTCTTCCTATTTATTTTTCAATATGATTCATGAGTTAGAACGAAGAGCAGACTGAGGAATACTTGCATTAAGTCCAGGGCCTAAAAAGCTAATGTCTAGCAGCATCTGTTTTTATGTCTAGATCATGTACAAGAATGCTATTGTTTTTCGATATCTTTTTGGAAGTTTATTGGCTTGATTATCACCTGATTTAAACAACATTGCTTATTATTGTACCCGCTTGTGGTATGATAGGCCAATCAAATTTGTTATCTTTGTTAGTAATTTGTTGGGACCAATGGTTTCCTAAAGGCAGCTCTAGCATTTTGCGTTAATCTTTTGATATATATGAGCTGAAATATGAGATAATTAGTTCAAGTAAAATGGGGCATTTGCATGTTACTTAGAGAACCAAGTAGAATGGGGCATTTACATGTTTAGATACATTCTTTGCCGATCATGCTACTCATCATCTGGTCATTGATGTTATTAGCTTATCAAAAGATGCATGCTTATGTCATGTGATGTTTCATTTGAGCTGATTCTTCAAACTTGGATCTTTCTTATTTCGGGTAATCTACAGCGATGTCTTTATGCATGTGGCATGAAATGGATGGTGATCGGGAAGCTTCCTTACCACGTCAAAATCGCAATCGCAGGCTTTTGTGACGGCTAGTTGTACTTTACATCGGGCAACAGGATCAAGGGCCGATAATCCGTAGCCTAAGATGGTCATTGGAGCGTGGAGCAAATTGAGACTACGATGTGAGTTACGTGAAGTCGACCGTATGAAGCATTGTCTCTTAGCTTAGATTTTTTTTTTTCTTTTCTTTCACTCACATTTTCTCTAATATAGCGTTTCTCCGATTTCATGTCGTTCTATTGAGTTGATACCGATTTTGACACATCATTTTGATCTTAGCGGTGTTAGGGAAAATAGAAGCTATTGGAAGGCTCGGATTTAAGTTTCTGAAATTATTTGAAACAAGAAGACCTTTTGGCATTAAGTCTACATGGCGTAATCAACCTTGGCAAAACTTTATTTTATGGGCAATGAAGTTTTGTGGTGGAGACTCCTTTGCGCACCGCCTCTCCCGGTTTTCCTTTGGCGCGTTAGTCCATCTTATCGGGCGGAGAGAAACAATGCATTATTCGGGAACAAAAGCGTATACATCCCGGGTATGCGCAAGCATCTTATCAAAGTAGTCAAAGACAAGGCCGTATCCCTTGGGAAAGTTCAGGATACTCTCGGGGAATCGTGCTCTACAGAGGAAATGGGACATTCCGGCCTCAATCTTTGAAGCAAACCGGATGCCCGAGCTTTAGCTGTTACGGTCTCTTAGATCGTATACTCTAGCTTCGGTCTTATTGTATAGTCCTTTGAAACCACCTTTAACCTCATCTGGACATCTTCATGTCCTAATTGGGTCAGAGGCTGGTTTTGGCTTAGGTTGTATTGGTTTAATGAAAAGTAATATACATATTTACCTTTACCAAAAAAAAAAAAATTCTTTTTGCATCTTTATAACCATTTACTCTCTCTCTCTCTCTCAAGCTTGCGATTCTTGTAAAATCTCATGCGGAAAACTTCAAAAATTCGTTTCGGGCAAATCATAAGTCCAAATTAGGATTTGTAAAATCTTACTGACTCAACGACACTCTAAACTACTAATTCTACAAAAATGAATAGCTCAAAGACTAAAAAATCGGACTTAGCGTAGTTAAATATGGCCAAAAAGGCTGCTGAATGTGTCTTATTTACTTGGGCGTAAAACTTTAAAAATTTATTTCAATCAAGCGGTAAGTTCAAATCAAGATCCATAAAATTTTACAACTCCATGACATCCTAAACTACCAATTATACGAAAATGCTCAGTTCAACAACTCACAAATTAGATTTCGCAGTTAAATACGACTGAAAAGGCTGCCGGATGTGCATTGTTTACTACGCGCGAAAAATTTCAAAAATTCATTTCGGATAAACGGTAAGTCCAAATTAAGATCCATAAAATCCCACAGCTCCACGACACCCTAAACTACTGGTTCTATAAAAATGCGCAAAACGTCTACAAAATGTCTTTTCCTTCTCTTCTCCTTTCCCTTTTTTCGTCTTCCCTTTTCTGGTTTTGTTCTCGGCAAGAACTGTCTCCTTTTAACTTAACCAAGCCACTGCAGTTGGCTTTTGCCTTTTGGCTTTTTTAAAAAAAAACCCAAATTTTACATCAAGATAAGCTACAACCATCGTCACCAAGTCTAAATCTTTGAATAGATCCACAATATGAAACTGAAGAACCCAATTGTGGGATTATCTTTGAAGACATAGATCCAAGCTTATTTTGCAAACCTACTCCACAAAGTTAATATGAATCGAAGATCTCGATAGCACATTCATTCACAATATCAAAATGGTAAATCTATCAAAAGTATGTGAGTATTACATATTTGGGGAACCACCAACAATTAAGCCCAACCAAAAGAATAATTATACAACGTCAAAAAACAAGAAAACCGACATTATATGCATCAAACCACTCTTCGAAAAGCCTGCATTTTCTGAAGCTTCTGTCATTGTCCATTAGTCTTGGCATGTCTAGTAAATCTACCTCAAATAAGGCTTAGTTCATACCGCTTTGCCATTGTAATGTATCTCACCTAGGGAAGAGCCTGGTAGCCGGTCTTCTCAATAATCTTCAGGTACCGCACCTAAAACAGCATCAAGGATCAGAAATAAAACGGAATGAATATACTGAATAGATCCACTTGTTAAATCAACCGTTATCATCATTCCTGGTCCAAGCCGGCCCTTCCTTGTAACTTTTGACTCGTTCATGGGCAAAACACCAACCTAAATATACAGAAAACACAGCACAGGCAGATTCATTACAATTATTGCATTGTAACTACTGTTCTATGTCAACCATAACCTTCCCCATCTTATATCGGTGGATGATTAGGCAAATACATATACTAATTAAGTAAATAAAGTCATTATCTCAATCCAATTGGCAAAGCGAACTCTCTCATCATTGGTTACACTTGCAAGCCTGAATTACACTTTAATGCAAGCCTAAATTACACTTCAACTATCTATGCCTGGTCATGATGACCATCCAAATCCATGTAAATAATGCCACACAGAATATTAAAGAATAAAATAAAATAAATAAGGACATATGTAGAAGAATAAGATGAGCCAATTTTGTTTGATGTTCGAAAACCTCAAACGAAACCTGATGCCCATATAGAGTAGAAGGCGAAAAGGAGAAGAAGGCGAAGCAGGTTTTATAATAATCAAAATAGTGTCATCTATATCATTTGCATGACAAAAGAGCTAAAGTGTTTTCACAATAATTATTGTGGATTCCTCTGTTGATCTTGTGTCAAGTAGTAAAAGCAGACCACTTGAACCATATAGAGTATAATGTAGTGTGCGGCGAATATAATGCAATCGTGTTTCTCACATAGCCCATCCAAATTTAAGTGACTGGAAATGTGCCCGAGAAAAGATTGCCACACACCACTATTATGTAGATTCTTAATCTTAAATGATAAATACCAATTCAATTAGTTCTTACAAGTCAAGGCTCCTCCTAACAATAATTCAATAGAAGCATACATAATGGTTTCTAATAGTGTTTGAGGATGACCTGAATAAAAGCCATGCTGGTTCATCCCAAGCCTCCATCTGACCCTTGTAGTACTCATAAAAGTCAACAACCTTGAGACAAAGACCAAACATAAGCAAAGCCCATTACAAGACAAACAACAATTCTGATTTTACAAGATATCTGCTCAAAGTAGATTGATCATCCATTGGTTTCAATCATAGAAGATTGATCATCCATTGGTTTCAATCATAGAAGATTGATCATCCATTGGTTTCAATCATAGATAAAAACAGGCAAAAGTATGAAAGAAATAAAGATGCACAGAAAACATGGGGAACTTTTACAACAGAGAATGCATAATTTAGGGTCTTGCTTTATCGGTCATTAGAAGTGATCGTAACGCTCTCCTATCGTATTCCCCATTGAGCTTTGTAATTCAGCAAAGGTGGTAAACATCAGTCCAGCAAACGAATCTCGCAATCATGGAAGAGAGACAGGACTAAGGAGGTTAAGATACCAAAACCACCAAAGACACAGAACAACAATTTTTAAATATTGGCCCTATTTAAGTATTGGCCTGTAGGCTTGCATATACTAATTTCAAATTTTATTTAAGACTTAATTTATTAATCTTAAGCTCAAAATTTGAAAAGATGTGAAAGGTTTCTAAACTAACCAACCACAAATGCACAAAGCTTCAAAAATGTACAATAATAATAAATTTTATCTAGAAATATAGCAAACAAATTGCACTAGATGTTTTTATTTTTGGGTCATAATTTGTAGTAGATATACATTTCTAGTTTGTGTGCCCGACAGCATAAGCTTTTGGATACATTGCCATTATCATTGCAGGAGAGTTGTGTCTAGGTTTCACTGTCAAATTACACTCAACCGCATCATTATGCACCAATAAAGAGAGGAACACGTAGTTATATATGCCACATTAGATGATCACACAAAAAGACTTAGTATCTGGAACATTCTACACATTAACAAAGAAGTTATGCACTCAATAGCATCCAAAAAGCACTGACAAAAAGCAACTGATTGACCTAAGTTACACGCTCCTTTATATAAAAAGAAAATCACATTTTCAATTTCTTTCTTAATTATCCGACAAGTTTCATAGCTAATAAAGTGAAAGATAAGATGATGACTCATGAAAGTGTATAAGTATGAAGATAGTGAAGTTTGAAAAACAAAAATAAACTATGATAAACCACGAGAAAGATGACACGTACTTCTGCTGCATTATCAAGGTTTGCAGAGTCTGATTCTTTGGGATTACCAAAAGGACAGATTTCATTCTCACAACCATGCCAAACAGGGGACTTTAATGAGTTTTCACAAGGTTGCGTCCGATTCAAGTTGCCCTACAACACATGTTTGGACTAGCTTAGAGACATTTATGATGTCCCCAACATGAAAACAACATAGTACAAAATGGAAGCAGTAGATAACCTGTATGGTGTTGATTTCTCCATTATGACCAAGAAACCTCATTGGCTGAGCAAGAGGCCACCTGGGGCTAGTGTTTGTACTATACCTTTTGTGGTATAATAGCGAAAGATGATGCATACAGATCATTCTTAAGATCCAAGTAAAATAAACCAAGAACTTTTGACCGAAGCATTCCCTTTTAAACTTGCGTTTGATTCAAGAGAGAACAAACATAGAGCTCATTTCCAAAGTATTCCGTACTTGCGGCCTTTTCAATCAATTTCCGGCAAATGTATAGTTCTCGTTCAATGTCATCAACACTTTGTCTTCTTTTACAACTCTCACAAATACCTTTGTATGCGGGCATGGTTTCTTTTGCATAGAAACCAACTACAGATGAGTGAGTTGGGGACAGGCCTCCATCCAAGCACCTCAAGACCTTCTTGTGCGGAGATATTTACAATAACTGTGGAGGGAAAAGGCAAATGCACCACATCAAAACAGTAACTTCCATGGTAATTACATGAAATTGTGCAATCAATGCTCACACTTGGAAGCAAAAATACTAAGTCTAACAGAAAATAGCCATGGTCACACTCAAAGCAAGAAATAAAGGTGCCTTCATCTAGCAATTTTTGGCATCACCGATGATCATTCACGGGTATATGCACTCTTCCATACTCAAAATGAACATTAACTTCCTGACTTAGAATGATGTATAAGCCACGGTGATCGGTCCCGTGTCGCATACATTTTAGAATAACATATGAAACCAGCAAACAACTTCACAATTCTAACTCCTAAATGGTTCCTCATTAACTGCTTCAAGAAAAAGAAGTGAAAGCATATCAAGGCACGCCAGCTATTTCATCCCATTTGTTCATCTAAAGGGACCTTCGACGGTGCACTCGTTTGTAACCCATGACGAACCTTTGGTTGTTCTATACATCAATGAACAACCGTAATTTAAGCAAAGAACCCGGAGAAGGCTCATAAGCATCCAAGTAGGTCTCCGAAACTCCACAATCCAAGATTCCAAACGAGATTTTCAAGATCCAAAATTATTGCCATCGAACCAAACCGTTCGATTGCTAAAAAAACAGAGAGAGAAAGAAATGAAGACCACGGTCAGCCTAGATCCTCTTCCAAACCTTCACTACTAACTATTCTCGAAACCGCTCTAGCTCTGAAGCTTATTGAGCATCCATCTCCGATAAAATAGGAACACTTTGGAAACAATGTATCCGCCACACTTCCATTTCCAAGGCAACGCCCTTTACCACCTTCACAAGCTCCCGATCACTCTTACCCCTCCAAGCACCACTTCCGCAACAAAAGCACGGTCTGAACGAAAAAAAAAAAAAAACAAGACTCCACCGACAAACAAGACGCTTTGAATCGACCCGAAAAAAAAAAATAACAAGACGCCAAGGGAAGCCGAGAGACACCTGACGTCACTGAAGCTTGTCCCCGGATCGACGAGGCGGCTTGTCATGGGACGACGAATGGTTGGCCCGCCGAGATGGAGCACGGCCTTCATCGAGGAAGGGCTTGCCGGGCGGAGAGGAGGCGCGGGAGGCCCTCGGAGCAGAGACGCTTGCCGACGCTGGCCCGCTTTGGACTTACAGCAGAGGCCGATGAAATCGATGGAGAAGAGACCACCACCGGTCCCCCATCTACGGGCCGAGGAGCACTGAGCTGGGTTTCGCCACGGAGGCGACGACGGAGGTTGGGACCGGCGGGCGGGTTGCTCTGGGTGGGCAGAGGGACCAGCGGGCGAGGGGGCGAGCAAATCACTCTCAGGCGGGAAAGATTTTTGAAATAACTGAGAAAATGTGGAGCTTCGTATGAGAAGAGAGGAGCGCCGAGGTGATAGAGAAGGAGAGAGAAGGAAGGTGAGGCTGCCATTAATGAAGAGAGAGAAAAGGGGGGGAGACTGGAAAGGACAGGGGGCATAGGTTTTAGCGTGCAGAAGAGGAGTGCAGGCTAAAGGGGAGAAAAATTTAATTTTTTGGGGCAGAAAAGGAATCCCGGCCCGCTGGTCCCACCTGCGCCACGTGGACCACGTGGCGCCTCGTGAATGGTTGGGGATCACGCTGACTTGGCGGTCCGGGACCACCTAATATTTTCTCAACTGCAAGTGCAAGGAAAGATTTGATCACCTGAGGAGCTCGTTGGTCTCCACTGACAACTTTTTTTTATGTACGTGGGTTTATCATATTCTGGATAAAGATTCTCTTTCTTCTCTTTCCGGTGTTCAGGTAGAGCAAAAGAAAGCCCAGTGCATCCCCAGCATGGAACATTCAAGGAAACCTCCTCCCGGAAGCACATTCCACCCTCCATAACATGCCCAGAGACTAACACCTCATAAGAACCACACGTCTCCCATTTCCAAGCAAAGACCAAGCCTCCTCTCTCTCTCTCTCTCTCTCTCTCTCTCTCTCTCTCTCTCTCTCTCAAAAGCACGGCAAAGGAAGTGCGATGGCTCTCATGGAGGAAGCTGTGAAAGAGAAGGAATTAGCAGTGAAGAGACAAGAGCTGCTTCTTCTTCCTCCCAGGCGCGGAGGCATAAAGCGTCTCTCATGTTCGCCTGTTTGGTCCGAAGCTTCAAAGCCCTTGGCGGTAAAATCTTCAGCTCTCCTCTCGGCCGAAACGCGGCCTACAGTCCCACGTAAAATCGAAAGTCACCTCTCTCGTCTTCGCTCACACGCTGGGGTCGCCAAAAAATCATCCTGGATGGCTATATATAATGTGGATCTGTTTTTTTTTTTTTTTTTGGTAAAGTATAATGTGGATCTGTTTTTTTTTTTTTTTGGTAAAGTATAATGTGGATCTGTTGTTGCGTTCTATTTCTGAGTTCTGTGTTGCGTTCTGCTTGTGCAGTTGCTTCGAGTTGGAAAATGGCTCGGTGTTTATCGTCGGTTGTTCTGTGATCTCATCCAAAATTTGTCTCCACAGTGTATAGGCTAATCCATATATACCGTGTTTATGTTTTGTTTCTCTTTTCTACATTTTTATGCCATTCTCTTATCTTGTACAAGTAAGGTATCGATCAAATAAAAGTGTAAATACTTTTGACTTTTTTTTTTTATGTCATTCATGAATGAATGGATTAAAAATACTTTTCTCGTCCATGAATGTTTTTAAATATAAATATCGATAACGAAAATATTTTTTACTGACTAATTTATTCAAACAAATGATTGATCCCCTTGTATTCCTCCATCAAAAAATAAGTCCTCCAACATGACATCTCTACATCTATAGGTTACGTATTTAGCGCCAAATTGGAATTGAAATGATCGACGCGTGTCAATATGATGGTTTTTGGTGCTTTTGTCTATACTCAAGTGTCAACTATGAACCACTCGGGTTGCCTCGGTAGCCACCTTTCCCATTTGGGAAGGAGGAGGTAAGGAAATTGATTCCCCACTTTCTCGAGGAGCTAGGACAGCGACGTGTGAGTGAGGAAATGGGGTTTCGCAATTTACGCACAGCACATAGTACATATGGTAGATTGTGAAACAATTATAGGATAGGATAGGATCAGACAAAAAAAGAACATGTTAACTATGGATGCTGATTGTGACTGATACAAAAAAAAAATGTGGCCACTAGAAAACTGAAAAACCAAATACCCTAGCGAAATGACCGGATGAACCGCATGTTATTGATCTTTTTTCTTTTGTCCAATTATTGGAAATCGAGCCTGTTTTTCGGTATTGACTATTCCTCTAGTTCGATGGATTTGCTCAATTCTGTGGCCCAAATGGGTTTGAACGCCGATAAGAAGTAGGTTGGCCCAAATAGACTCTAATTGGCAAAAGGGCAGTTAAGTTGTGGCCTCGTTGGCTGCTAGGACACAATAGCCATGTACGTAGTTGATTTTGGGCCCATAAACCTGAGATCCACATCCCCGATCCCCGACGACAGAAATTTTTCCGGCAATCATCGTCGCAATGGTGATGTGAAAGGAAACATAAAATCGCTGAACGCATTGCGCATATCACGATTGAATTGGGTGGATGAGAATGTTGCTTTATATGCCAGACCTGCACGCTGCAGACAAAGGAAGTTTTCTGGATTTAAGGACTCTCCAATACTTAAGGAAATGTGAAGAGAAAGGCAGAAGGAGAGAGCTAAAAGAGGTATGATAATGCTGCCCCTTTACTGATTTTATGCGGAAGCAATTAAAGGAAGAGAAATAAATAAGAAAAAAAAAGACCACTTGCTGTGTAGAAATAAAAGAAGAAAAAAAAACAAGATATTCATCTAGAGAACTTTCTTGATACCGTTACGTAATTCAGTTTAGTAAGCTGATTACGTAAATTGATGACGTTGTGTTCACATAATAAATTTAAATGTGTAGTAGTGACTAAAAATTGCGTGAATCGGACAAACGGAGAAAAAGGAGTGCTTATTTAAAGCGGGATAAGCACACTAGAAGTCCTAAAACTTGTTAACAAAGTGCAATTAAATTCTAAAATCTTCAAAATGTGCAATTAAGTCTTAAATCTTGTTAGAAAAGTACAATCGAGTCCTAAAACTTTAAAAAAATACAATCGATGGAATGACTTGATTAGACCAATTTAATAAATTTTAAAAATTGATTGCATTTTTTTTTTAAAGTTTTATGACTCGTTGCATTTTCGTGATAAGTTTTAGTTTTTCTATTGTATTTTTTAAAAATTTTATGATTCAATTAAATTTTCGTAATAAACTTTAAGACTTTCAATGCACTTATTACACTACAAAAAAACACGAAATTTGCGATGGAAATTTGCGACGAACCTTTTTCCGTCACAAATTTGCGACGAAAACGAACTTCTGTCGCAAATTCGTAGTTTATCACCCTGTGATATTCCAACCCTATCTCTCTCTCTCACTCTCTCTCGCTTTTCTCCCTCTTTCAAATGTCTGAAATTAGCAAAATCCGCGCACGCACATATTAATCTTGGCGAAGCTTTTGTACCGGTAAGTGTCATAGCTAGCTTCATGACTATTCGTCGTTGTATTGTAATTTCTTTTTTTTTAATATATGTTTATATTTTTTTTTTTTGTATCTACATCACCGGTTTAACGATCGGCGACCGGCGACACCTCGGTTTAACGATCGGCGACCAGCGACACCTCGCCGGCCTTTGGATGAGGCCGAACGGCCACGCCGTTTTACGACGGAATTTTCATTTATTCGTCGCAAATTTGCGACGGATGAATTCCGTTTCCATCGCACAGTAAAAATTATTAAAAAACAATTTTTAAGTGATTATTCTTTTTGGGTACGTGCCTAATTGAAGGTCTCGCAATCCAAGTGGACGTTGCAATTCTCATCAAATTGATCACTTTCTCCTACCAATATTTCAGTCAAATATTTGAGTAAGTTTTCTTTACATTGTAATTTTTCTATTTTTGCAATTTCATATTAATTGTTGCGTGAATAACAAAAATTATAATTTCCAAAATTTTATGGTTTTAATTAAAAACAATAGATATGATATTTTAAATATTTTACAAGAATTTTTATTTTAATACTGAGACACAATGCAAAGAGAAAAGGCTTGGATATATAATAAGAACTTACCTAGGCGTCAAGGATTGACAGATGAGTTTAAATCTTGGGTTGGAACTATTTTAAAACTTTGCTAGTAGTAAATATGAGTTTATGGATGGAAATAAGTTAAGATGTCCGTATAAAAAGTGCGGTAATGATAAATTTCTTGTGTGTGATCAAGTTAGAGAACACCTTACTAGATTTGGGTTTACTCGAACTATTATAATTGGACTTCCATGGTGAACCATTTATATCTGATGAAGGATATGGAAAAAGTGACCAATTTTCAGTTAAGGAAGAATGTGGCTATTATGAGCAATTGAACCCATATGAGAGGATGATGATTGATATAGCTAGTTATAATTTTGTCACAGAATCAAATCATGCAAGTACTAGTTTTACTCCTACACGTGAACAAGTGGGTACTAGTCATGCTTCACAATTGGAAGATATAGGAGTAACGGGTTTTGAGAAGAATGTGTATAATGAAACTTTTCAATCTAATCAGTTCTAGGATGTCTTGAAAGCAGCAGATGAACCTCTATAGGTAAGTTGTGAGGACCACACTAAGTTATCGGTGACAGCCCGATTATTAAATATCAAGGCAGAGCATAATGTGTCTGCGGATTGCTTCAACTCTTTTGTTGAAATAATGCGGGAATCATTGCCTCGTGATAACAACATGCCAAGTGATTTTTATGATATGAAAAAGCTAGTAGATAAGTTAGGTCTTCCGGTTGTAAGGATTGATGTATGTAGTAGGGGTTGTATGATATATTGGAGAGATGATGAAAATACAAAATCTTACAAATTTTGTAGCCAACCTAAGTACAAGATTAACAGGAGGCCGGATCGTAATCAGAAGCGTAGACCATGCAAGCAAATATTTTATCTTCCCTTAATCCCCAGATTGCAAAGGCTTTATGTGTCTAAAGCCACTGCTAAACACATGACTTGGCATGCAAATCATGAAACAGAAGATAGTCTAATGTGTCATTCTTCAAATGCGGAGGCATGGCAACATTTTGATAGAACATACCCTGAGTTTGCAATGGAGCCTTGGAACATCAGGTTAGGTCTCTGTACCGATGGATTTGCTCCATTTGGAAAAATAGGAAAAAGTTATTCATGCTGGCCAGTTATCTTAACGCCGTACAATCTTCTACCTGGTATGTGCATGAAGACACCTTATATGTTTTTGACATTGATCGTGACAAGACCGCAAAATCCGAAAAATTTGATAGATGTTTATATGCAACCATTGATTGCGGAGTTACAACGGCTATGGGTTGAAGGTGTCCATACGTATGACGTTTCTACTGATCAAACATTTGTTATGAAGGCTGCCCTTCTTTGGACGATAAATGACTTTCCAGCTTACGGAATGTTATCTGGATGGAGTACAACTGGGATCTTAGGATGTCCGATATGTTTGGAGAGGTCAAAGTCATTTAGATTAAAACATGGAAAGAAGTCTAGCTATTTTGACTGTCACAGACAATTTTTACCGCCAAGTCATCCTTTCAGAAGGAATAAGAAAGATTTCATCAAGAATCGGACTGAAAGAACGCGTCCATCATTGAGGTTGACTGGCGATCAAATTTGGGAGTGTGTGCAGGACTTTCCAACTGTTGTTGAGAACCCGCACGGCACGACTTTTGCGTACGGAAGTACACATAAGTGGACAAAACGCAGTATATTTTGGGATCTACCATATTGGAAGGCCCATCTTATTCATCATAATCTTGAAGTCATGCACATATAAAAGAATGTTTTCGACAATGTCATAAATCTTGTGATGGATGTCGCCGGAAAAACAAAAGACAATTTGAATGCAAAAAAAGATATGAGAGATATTTGCGATCGCCAATACTAGCTGTGGATGCAAGCAGCGAGGAGACCAAAACCGAAAAGCGGTTTATACAATTGGATAAGGAGCAGAGGTAAGTTGTTTGTCAATGGTTGAAATCATGCGGTTTCACGATGGATATGCTTGAATCTCGGGAGATGTGTTGATTTGAATGAATGCAAGTTGACATGTTTGAAAAGTCATGATTGTCACATTTTGATGGAAAGACTAATTCCAATAGCTTTTAAAGGAAGTTCTACCGAACTTTGTATGGGGTGCCATTACAGAATTAAGCAATTTCCTCCATGATATTTGCTCGACGGTGTTAAAAGCATCGCACATGGAAAACTAGAGAGAGATATTCAAATTATTCTTTGAAACTTAGAAAGGATATTTCCTCCAGCGTTTTTTGATTCGATGGAGCATCTCTTAGTTCATTTGCCTTATAAGGCCAAAGTTGCGAGTCCCGTCCAATTTCGATGGATGTATCCATTTGAGAGGTAATGTTTTTTTTAAAATACAGTTCAAGTAAGTTTATCATATAATATGTTCCAATAAGCTTCTTTCTATTTCAACTAGATTCTTACATCATTTGGAGAAAAAAGTGAAGAATAAGGCACATGTTGAAGCTTCAATTTGTAATGCATATATTGTGGAAGAAGTGATGACATTTGCATCATACTATTTTGAGCCGCACGTTCAGTGCAAGAGGCGGAGAGCAGGCAGAAATGATGAGGGCCCCATTGATCCCAATTGCACAGCATTCTTTATTTTCAATTATCTGAGTCGACCAAGCGGCACATGTCAGTTTCGTTATTTATCAGGCGAAGAATTTCATGCAGCCCATACTTATATTTTACTGAACTGCCTAGAAGTCAAACCATACTTCAAGTAAGTGTAAATTTGTAAATATATGTTTTGCGTGTCAAATATTTGCTAATAATGATATGGTTTTTAATATTAGGATTTTCCAAACTTCAATGTTTGGACTACAACCAAATGAGTTTGACCATTTGTGCGATGAACAATTTGCAGCATGGTTCAAGACATATGTAAGTTGCCTATGGATCAAAACCAAGTTATTAAAATTATATACATCATTTAGTTAAATATATATTATTGACTTTACATGTGTAACCTTAGGTTCACAGTAATCATGATAAAATTGGATGGCAAGGATTGCTATATCATCTGTCATGGGGTCCACAGTTAAGAGTTCGAAGTTGGCCAGCATATTTCATAAATGGATATAATTTTCATACTCAAGAATATGGAATGGGAAAATCCACAATGAATAGCGGTGTATCTGTTCGGTCATCCATTGGTGACAGTTCGAAAGACGATTTTTATGGCTTGTTGGATGAAATCATAGAGATAGAGTACCCTGGACCATTAATGATGCGGGTTGTGTTATTTAAGTGCACGTGGTTCGACCCCGTCAAAGAAATGAAGGTGCACACGAAATTCAATTTGGTTGAAATAAATCACAAAAAAAGGTATATGAAGTATGAACCATTTGTCTTGGCATAACAAGCAATTCAAGTATGTTATGAATCATATCCTAGTTTGAAACGTGATAAAGCTAATTGGTGGGCTGTATGTAAAATCAAAGCACGGAGGAAAATCGAGGAACACTAGAAGGATATAGCCTACCAATAAGAGGAAGTGTGTAACACAGTTGAAATTGAGGAATATAACATACCAACTTTATGAGATCCGTGTGGAGCAATAATAGATGTGGATCAAACTGAAATTTACGAGTTAAATGTATAAGAATGTTTAGAATCTGATTTTTAGACAGATGGCGAAGATGAGGACGAGGATTTTAAGATGAGGACGAAGACGAAGATTAAAATTTGTCACAAAATACTATAGATGTGTAATTATTAATGCTACAAGTGCTATTTTAGTTGTTATCATTATTGTTCTTGTTATTATTGTTATTGTACTTTTTTATTATTGTTATTGTCGATTATTCTTTTTATATTAATTAATCGTCCGAAATTTTGTCCCTAAATGCCGACAAGTCTAATATTATTAACGTGTCCTAACATTTTTGATATTCTAATTTCTATTGCAAAATTTGAGATGTCAAAATTTTGGATTGAAAAAAAGATATAGCAAATTTAGGACCCAAATAAATGAGATGCTAAATTTTTGACCGAAAAAAAAGACGTCACAAATTTACAACGTTCATGTAGTATATGCATATTTATGCCGGACTGAACCTGTCCGTCGCAAATTTTGCGAGAGAATTTGTACCGTTCGAAATTTGCGACGGATAATTTAATCCGTCACAAATTTGTAATGGAATTTTTTTTACGTCACAAATTTGCGACGGATTTTTATTTCTGCCAGAAATTTTTTGTCGGTCACAAAATTTGCGACTGATATAGAATGTCCGTTGCAAATTTGCGACGGAAAGTGGATTTTGTGAGAAAATTTATACTGCTCGAAATTTTCGGCGTAAAAAAAATCCATTGCAAATTTGCGACAGACCGTAGTTGTCCATCACAAGATAAATATAGTCCATCGCAAATTTGCAACGGACTATATTTATCCGTCGCAAGTTTGTGACGGACTAAGGTTTCCGTCGCAAATTTTAGGAGGGAAATTTTGCCGTTCAAATTTGGCGATTGCAAACCGGACAAATTAATCTAAAAAATTAATTGCTTGCAAATTTGCGGCGGACAAATTAATCCATCGCGTCGCAAATTTTGCAACGGTCACAAATGTACTTCCATCGCAAATGCTAGCCCGCCCTGGGCCAACCGCCCCCATCGCGTTAAGCCGTTGCGCCCCGCCCCCCGCCCGCGCCCCCGCCCGGTCATCGCCCAACCCGGCCAGCCGCCATGCGCCGCCTGTCACCGCCCTCGCCCCGCCCGCCATGGCCAACACCGGCCAGTACCGAAGCATAGCCCTCACCGTTAGCCGACCGTCGTTATCGTAGGCGCCGTCCAACGCCCGGCAGCTGCAGCGCCCGCCCGACCAGCCGGCCACCGCCTCCCGTAGGCCCGGTTGAGGCGCGCCCCGCCCGTCGCCCGTTACCGTCGCCGCGCCATCGTCGCCGCCCCAACGCCCGTTGCCGCCGCCCGACCGTCGCCCGCCCCAGGCATCGCCGCCGAGCTCCGCCGTCGTTCGCCCGGTCGTGGCCGAGCACCTGGCCGACTAGTCACCATTTGGGCTCACGCTCGTGCCGGGACCACCACTGTTAAATCGGTCGATTTTTGTTGTCCTTGAACCAAGTAAGCAACTCCCTAAACCCTAATTAGTATAATTAGGTAATTAGTCGGGCTTGTTTAAGGATTATTTAGGATCACTTTTCGTTAGCTAAGTTACGGGTCGATTTCAGGATTGCATGTGGCTTTGATCGATGGTCGATTAGTTAATTTGTCTATTATGTGGATGATTAGCGTTAAATCACGATAGGGTGATTGATTAAGCGTTTTCGAAAAAATTCTTGAAAATTGAACAATTCTATAAAAATCAAGAAAAATTACGGAAAATTAAAACAACGGTATATGTTGGCAACAAATATGAAATTTGACCGTAAAAGTTTTTTAAAATTTTAAAAATCTAAAATTTCATAATATCACAAAATGGCAAAAATTAATAGTGACCACCCATTTTCAATGAAATTTGGATTTTTAACGTTCGGGGAAAAATATTAAAAATTAAAATTTCCATCACCTTATAAAATGGCTTAACATAAATGTGGTCATCCATTGTGAGAGAAATTTTTATTTTTTTTGGGTGAAAAAAAAAAATTAAAAATATATAAAATTTCAAAACTACACAGAATTGCTGGAAAACATGTGGCCATCAACTTGCAGTGAAAAGTAAATTTCTTTAGATGGCCAAAAAAAAAAAATTAGAATTTAAAAATTTTCAAAACTTCACGGAATAACTTATAATACAATTGTGGCCACCCACTTTTAGTTATATTTAATTTTTTAACGTGCCCTAAAAATTATTAAAATAAACAAGGACAAAATTTTTGGAAACTTTACCTAATAGCTTAGACTACCCTGTGGCCACCCAATTTTAGTATAAACAATTTTTTTTATTTCATAGAAAAAATTTATATTAAAAAAAATAATTTTAAAATGCTTAAAATTTTAAAATTTCAAAACTTTCTGAGAATGTCTTAGAATATCGGTGGCAATCAACTTTTAGTGAAATTTTTTTTTTTTTTAGGTCCCAAAAAAAAATTAACAATAATAATAATTTTTTTTCTTACAAAACTATACATGAATGACTTAGAAAGACTGTGGCCACCCACTTTCGGTGAAATTTAAATTTTTGTACGTTGTCAAAAAAAATTTAATCAAAATGAATGCGATTCATATAGTGATGTTTAATACCTGTGGCCACCCATATCGTGCTCATACATTGATGTTTCATATCAAAATGAATGGGATTCATAGTATATTTATTTGTAAGAAATTGCACATCATAAACACTCGACATTGGCTCATTTCAAGGAAACATTTTCTTAGTCTTTCCATCAAAATGGTAAGCTTCGTCATGTATATCATTATGTGTTCATAATACGTGTCAATAGTTCTTTACATATTCGCATAACCTTCCTACTTGTCAGTATAAACGTGAAGGTTACATGCTTAGAAGACAAGGCTCTTTCTCGTCCTTGTCCCCATCCCTTTCCTCTTCCCCTGTCCCGGCATCTAACCTTCAACCACAGTATAGTCCATCACAATATGGACACGTTGGCCCTTCCTCCAACACTCGACAACATGTTACAGGACTTGGCCACATGCGAACTGACGTTCTCCAGTTCAATCTCTTTTAGCTCCCTCTCCTTCCGTTCCACTCCATTATTCGGCGGAACAATCGAATATTGACGGAAACAGAGGTCAAGAAGATAACCGATTCTTCATATGCCCATTTGGAGATTCGTAAGTACTTCATTTTTATTTTAGTATATGTAATATTTAGGGCTTTAGATATTGATGTCAATTGAATTGTCCATGTTGCACAATATTTGTATGAATGCAGATTCACGGATACTTCGTCTGTTGTGAGGGAATTGAACAAAATAGTAAGAAACTTTTGGATGAGAAAGTATACTACTTACGGAAGTGTTCCACAAGAAGTGAAAGAAATGTGGTGGAATGAGTTCAAGGTAAGTTTTACATATTTTATTTTCTCACAAATTAAGTTTGGTGTAGTATATTGATGGTCAAGAATAATATAAAGGACCAGAACAACTTTATAGTTTTCGACACCTAAAGGACCAGATATTTTTCCCGACATGAACTTTACAAAATCTGTCTATATCTGTCTAGTGCATGGTTATGGATATGTGATCATCATAATAATTTTCAATTTGTGTTTTTATTCATTGCAACGGAAGTTCAAGTGAGAGGAAGCGGAAGACAATGAAGTGAGAAGAATTTTTGATAAGAAAATAAGTGATTTTATGCGAAATGTCATGAATAGAGCGAAGAGCAAGCAAGTGAAGCCGTCTTTCTTTACAGTTGACAATTGGACGGCAATTAACACATTTTGGGCATCTAAACAGCAGTCGGCAACTGTGAGCAGAATATGAAGAATCGATGTTCTAGTTCTAGTGATGGGTCAGCCACATATGCTTTGGGGCTCTATTAACATTATGGACATCATAAAACGATCTGGTAAGTCTGTTAAATGAGTTATAAGTTAATTTAATTCAATTACTCATGTTTACATTTTGTAGGCACATGAATTGGGGACGGAACCGACATTTGCAGCTACATTTGAACGCACATTTCAAAAAAAAGATAAGATATGGACTGGCGATCGAGTAAAAGTTGTTAAGGTATGTAAGGTTATACTTTGGCTTATATGTAAACTATAATGAAAACCGTGAATGTTTTTAATATTTTTGGTAGATATATATATATAGTGATTTTATTTTCATCTACATTGTTAATGTAGGAAAAATATGATGAACTTTTAATAAACAGTGCTAGTGGTAGTGATGATTGTCCTGACTCTCGGCCACCAGTTGATAATATGGCATTATGGTGGAGGCAACGGGTGGGGCGAAAAAAGGAAAAATATTTGGGATGGGATCATTATCAAGGATATACATGCCGAATAGTCTTGGAAATTCATCATCCACTGGGACTGGTCGAAGGAGGTCACGACCAGACGAACAATTGACCCAAGAAGTGAATCGTCTCAATAATTTACTTGTCAAGAAGGATGAACAAATACATAACTTGAAACAACAAATGAGAATCGTTATGCAACACCTTAACCTCAATCGCTATGACGATCCTTTTGTACCTCCAGCCAATCCAATAGGTGATGGGCACAATGATGACCAACACATTGATGCCGAGAATGATGATGATGATGATGATGATGATGATGATTTTCTCCGATCTTTCTAGTTAAAATTCTCAAAATCGGGGGTAAGCTTACTTCATAATCTTGGTTTTTCATAATTTCACTCATATTCATATGTAAAAACATTTATGTTCGTCCTGAAACGTATTTTTGTTAACCCTTTTGTTATTTTACACCTAGGTCCACATCCATGTATAAACGATCTTTTTTATATTCTGGACTGATTTATGTATCGATATTTCCTCAGGTCTCGACAAAAGTGACTACTTTTGTTGTCCTGCCATCGTACCAAAGCCGCGTCTTCTTCTGTATGGTTTTTTTGCGTCTTCTATGGTTGTCCCGTCTCTTAGTTCATGTTTTGAATGTATTGTAAGATTGGATATCAAATAACATCATGTCAGACTCTACACTTTCTTTCTGTTATTTATTTCAATTATATGTCATTGTGGTTGATTTGTCAGAATTTATGGTTTGTTCGTTTTTCTGTTTCAATTATTTGTCATTGTCTTCTTTGATTGATATGGACAAGAATTTATGGCCGAAATGATGTAAAAATAGCGACGAATATTTTAAGTCGAATTTTGCTATCATTAAAGTTTATCGCTAATTTACGACGAAATTCGTGACGAATTTTCTAATGAAATTCGCGACAAATTTTCCGACGATTTTGCGATGAAAATTGTGACGATTTTTTGCGACGAATTTTGCAACGAATTTTGCGATGGACATAGTTCGTCGCAAATTTGCGACGAATTTGCGACAGATTTTTGCATCGAATTTTGCGACGGACATAGTTCGTCGCAAATTTGCAGGTAAATTTATGGCTTGAGTTTTTGCAGCGAATTTTTGCGGCGGACATGGTTAAGTTCGCCGCAAATTTCTTGACAATTTCTGACGGATTTTTTGCAACAATTTTTGCGACGGATAGAGTTCATCGCAAATTTCGGTTAAATTTGTGACGAAATTTGCGACGGATTTTGCGAAAATATTTGCGATGGATTGTATTCGTGGCTAATTTGCGACGAATTTTTTTTCGTCGCAAAATTTTGCAACGACCTAGTAGCAACGGAATTTTTTCCATCGCAAATTTTATCGCTAATCCGGTGTTTTTTTGTAGTGTTAGTCGACCTCTCATCTTTGATGGCCAACAACTTTCGTTGCATTAACACCACTCATGGCACGCACGTCCTACTTTCCATGAAACATCACTCTCCAACAGCCCTAAATTCTCTCTCTGTCTCTGTCTCCTGTCTCTCTCTCTCTCTCAAGCCACGTTTTCATTAGAACCACCTCTTCTCTTTCACTCCCAAATCCCACAACACTCTTGAGAAAAGCAGAGATCTTGAGTTTGATTTCTGGGTTCCGAGTAAAATGAGAAACCACCACAGCAGAAACTGTGATCCTGACTCGCCAACTGTGTGGAAGCGCGAAAAAATGTCACTAAGTATTGCCAAAGATCACCACTACAGCAATCTCTTTCCTTCGACAAGGACTCGCAGGATCGAAGAAGGAAGAAGAGAAATGATGGAGATGATCTGGAACTTGCCCGAGTCAAGTTACGAGCTTTCCCTCAAAGAAATTGTGGATAAGCAGCTACCTTTGCAGGTATTAGTGGACTCGTTTTGGTTCAGTTTGGTTTGGTTTGCTTCTTGTTCAATCATGAAATCTGATCTCATATCTGTAATCACACAGTTGACATAACATAGTAACATGCCGATGTGCTTTATAAGTGCTCTTCATCTGCTGTATATGCCTTGAAACCAATCTGGGGAAACACTACGGAAATGATGTTTTAGAACTGGAAGACAAATAATTAAACGTGGATTGCTTTGCAGGAGAATCAAGAGGAGGAAGAGGAAAAATTTCAGTTTCCCAGTGCTGAGGCAGAGTCAAATAAAAACCAGAAGAGGAAGATGAGGAAGAAAGTCACGAGGACCCTAGTCATCAGCATCATCAGCATCAGGTGTCAAGGTGTAATAGCATGGAAACAGGAACTTTCCTGATCAAAATGTTTTTCCCATCTTTCTTGGCAGTGAATAAGAAAACAGCAACATCACGGAACAGCAGGTCAAAGATTTCGCCGAGGACATCATTTGAAGGGTCCGATCAGAGGAATGTGGACACAGTGTCTAGGATTCAAATGAGTCCCGTTGCAGGAGATCAGGGGAGTCACAATCGAGATATAACTGAAAGGGGTACCAGCAGGAGCAAGAGCTATACAAGCAGGTAAGAACTTGAATATTTTTCAATATGACATTCTATTTGTGGATTTTTGGTTATTCACCTTTCTACTGACTGAGTAATATCCTAGGCATATTGCCAGAAAAGGTAAGTTTTATTGGAGAAACTGCACATCGTTTCATTTAAAATTGAGAAAGATGGTATCTCTATTGAGCCCCAAAGCACATTTTCCATTCTTCGCCAGTAGCAATCCTGTTATCGAGTCTTGAACAACAAGCTGATTTGGTCTGCAAATAACAGAAAATGTATCAAATCGAACTATACCAGTTCTAACCTTTTGATCTACTTTCAATTTTGTTTGTTCGATTTGAAATTAGAACTTTCCATTTTAGTAAGAAATTATACTCTTACCAGCAGTTGTAAAAGCGTACGATTCCTGCCTTTATGCAGGAACCATGACGGCAATTCTTTCCTGGGTTGCTGGCCTTTTTCCAGAACAGAAGGCAAAATGCAGAGGCTGAGAGCACGTGTTTTCTGATTTCCTCTGCCACCTGCACATGAAGGTATAATCAGAGATTGATTTTGCCTTCAGAATCTAGAGATATATTCAAACAGCAGAGGGGTGTCCACAGTTTGATTATCTCGGCTCTGATGAAGATTTGGCTAATCAGTCCAAGAAAAATCTAATGCTAGCGAAGTTTTAGATTTCTGTAGAGACTACACAGGCCTTAACTTGCCTCATTGTGATCACGAGTAGGTGAGTTGTTAGTGGCTGAGAATATGTATCATCATTATGTCCCAAAACTAAGGCTCGCATAAACTGGATGCCGTTGCTATTTTTTCATTTAATGTTACTTGTGCTGTACACCAAGATTAAAACAGATGAACAAGAACCGTGCAAAGTGATCAGATAGACCTTGCGTGCCAAAAAAGGAGAACGATTGAGGCTGGTTTAAGAGGATTAGTGGGGCTAAGTTCTTCCTCTGAATGGAGGGGATGAATTAGCCAGGCAGGGATGCCTGTAATAAGTGGGAATTCATCCCTACGATCAAATAAGTACAGATTAGCTGAGAATCCATTGTCTGGTGTTTTCTTAATCGGATTGCTCAACATGGGTCTAACAAGGTTGAAAGATCCGGTGTTCTTTTTGTTTTTTCTAGGAATTGGCACATCTACATCTAAAGGATTCCTGGTACGTGCGGCTTTTCTGGACTTGAATACACTCTTTTTAGCCGTCTGAGACATCCAGCACTTGTGCAATATGGTTGGAACATCGATCCTATGAATTCATCTCGGTCGAAGTACCAAGGTTCGGCGGAATATGATTGTATGGTCATCCTCACAGTTGGAACATCAAACATAGTCTCATCTGCTGCAACACTCAACGAGCACTCATCTAAGCTGCACAAGGGTGTGGTGGTGGAAGCACCGTCCTCTCATGCAGAACAACAATCCAAATTACTTTGGCTCTCTAGCTACATTTCCTTGCCCGCAATGGCTGATAGAGAAATATTAGATGGAATCAAATAATGTGGTGAACATACTCAATTATAATATCAAATCTACATAGAAATTTGCATTTTCTTAGTGGGACTTGGTGTGGATTGAACTAATTTTTAATATGCGATTGACATAATTTATTAGACTCTCCACATATAATAACTTCTTGTATAGGTCCTTCTTTCCTAGATGAATCAATCTAGCTTGCTCCTTTTTTTTTTCACTTGCAGGACCTCAAAGACTCTTGCTCCAATTTCGATGGGCCTTTTGACCAAGTGAAAATGGAGTTGTGGGAAAGCAATGCAAGCGTCATACTGTTATGTGAAATAGTGGAGTGCTGCATCCTATTCCTTGATGGTTAGAGTTCAGTAGGCGAAAATATTGCTATAACTTATGCATTTTGACCCAAGTAGCATGCGACACTTGGAATATCGTGCGAATCAACAAGGATTGCCTTGAGATTAAATACTCAAAGTTAGCGAAGTAATAGCATGAGAGAATGGTGAAAAGAATTCCCATCCCTCGCATCAGGTGAGTTCAGGATGGGGAAAAGTATCAAAAAAGTCATAAACCTATTATATTGATACCAATTCAGTTCTAAACTTTTCAATTGGACCAATTTAGTCTTAAACATTTTACATTGACATCAATTTAGTCCATCCGGCCTATTTAGGCTAGAAATCACTTATAGGAACGCCAACCATCTTACGTGGCATGGTCGACATTGATGTTGACAATTTTTAATGAATTTTTTTTTTTTTTTATTCTTTTCCTGTTTTTCCTTTTTGCAGTTGCATCCCCTTTTCTTTTTGCCGGTGGCGGCAAGGGCTGGCCGTGCCTAGGCGAGGGCAAGTGCCGCGAGAGGCCCCCTTGCCAAGCCTCACCCTCCCCTAGGCCAAGGCGAGGCTTGCCGGACCTTGCCCTTGCCTAGGTGAGGCACGGTGAGGCCATCCTAGCCTGGACGAGGGTCGGCTTCACCAAATCTAGCAAGGGCATGGAAAGATTTCCAAGTTCTTATTCAACACCAGCAAAAAGAAAAGGGAAAGGAAAAAAAAAGGAAAAATTTCAAAAAAATTATTAGAAATATCTTTTAAAAAAAATGTCCATATCAGCATCGACCTTGCGACGTACGATGGCCAATATCCACATTAACGATTTCCGGCCTCAGGTGGCCGAATGGACTGAATTGGTATCAAGATGAAAAGATTTAGAATTAAATTGGTACAACTAAAAGATTTGTGACTAAATTGAAATTAATGCAATAGGTTTAAGACTTTTTTGTACTTTTCTTGTCTAGGATGTTGCGAAGGAGGAGATCTGAGTTCTAAATGGTGCTGCGAAGCAAAGATCCCCAACCAACGCTTACAGCCGGTGGGGCAACTTGGACAGTAATTTTCATGTAAGACAATGCAACCCAAGTTAGCCACAGGAATGTTAGCTTAAACCTGTGAAACAATACAATTATGAAAAATGAAAAGAGAGGTTTCACTTTGGGCTTGGTTGGACTATTCGGTTTAGCACCCTTCTTCTAGCCCATCCAGAAACATTGCAAGCCCTAGCCCCTAGGGATAAAAGTGATTATATATTTAAGTATATGAATTTTTCATGAATTAGTTTTCTGAACTATCATGAGTCCAATTTGTTAAAAATGATCAGTTTATGAAAAATTATTTATAGTTAAATAAAATATGCATATTTAAAGTGAGGAAAATGAATTTTCTAATATGAAAAAGGGAGAACCTTTTCTTAGAAAAATGATTACCGACCTAAACTTGCTGTCTGAGAAGCTATAGAACTTGCTCCCTTTCCTCTGCTGATTCTCCGCGGGCATCAGCTATGGAGTGTTGGTCGCCATCCTAGTATGAAGCCAATTGCAACATTGCGCTGAAATTGATCATGTCCTCCGCGGCTATCTTCCGTGCCATGAGTTTTAGCATTTACTTGGGAAGATTTGTCCAATAGTTCGCTATGATTTGAAGCATCGCATGTTTGAGCAGTCGTATTACAAATTCAAATCCACTCCGAATTAAAATTAGGACAAATACAAAAAAGAAGGTAAAATATTGACCAATATAGGAGTTCCTCAAAATCTTCAAATACCTAAACAAAAGCCGCTGGAGATTACAAATAGGCAAATCTCCTTTAAAGTTAGCGCATCAGATTTATTCATATTAAAAATATATTCTGCTTGTCTATCCCATGATGAATTTTTTCTCTTCAATGCAAAGCCCAAGCTTGAGGGAAAAATATAAAAAAAAGTCATAAACCTAAGCCCAAGTTTAAAGGAAAAGTATCAGAAAAGTCATAAACCTATTGCACTTGTGCCAATTTAGTCATAAACCTTTTTTTTTAATGTCAATTCAATCATAAACCTTTTGTCTTTGTGCCAATTCAGTTATTTTGGCTAATTTTGATTGGATATTGCTGACGTAGATGCCAACCGGCTTACATGGCACCATCGACATTGATTTGGATAATTTTTAATAATATTTTAATATTTTTCGAATTATTTTTTCATTCTTTTCTTTTTTTTTCTATCTTTTTTTCCTTCCCTTTCTTCTTTCTCCAATGAGTGGCCCTCGCCGACCACTAGTGAGGCTCGCCCTCACCAATGACCACTAGTGGAGGCTTACCCTCACCATCGATGGCTTACTTGGGGCTAGCGAGGGCTGGAACCTCAATGGTGGCATGGCAAGGCAAGACCTGGCTGGATTTGGTGAGGTCGGGTCTCACCCATGGTCGACGAGGCTTGACCTCACCAGGGAGGGCCTGCAGCCATCCGGAAAGGGCAAGCCTCATTGGAAATGAGTGCCAACCATGGGGGCTCAAGGATAAGCCTCAATGATTGGCATGGTGACTCGCTAGCCCTAGCCTCTGGTTGGTCCTTGGACCGGCGACTGGTTGGAGGAAGAAGAAATGGAAGGAAAAAAAAAAAAAAAAAAGAAATGAAATGAAAAAATTTTAAAAATAAGGGTTAATACTACCAAAAAACCCATTTGAATACGCAGCGTGTGACAATTTTCCCCAACTTTTTTTATCACCAAAAACCCCAAACTGATATACCTGTGATAATTTTACCCCAAACTTTTTTTTACCATAAAACCCCAAACTAGTACATTTGTAACAATTTTACTCCAAACTAGTAAACCCGTGACAAATTTATCCTAAACTATTTTTTTAACCACGAAAAATCCTAAACTGATATATCTGTGACAATTTAACCCCGAACTAATAATTTTTTAATATTAATTTTTATTTTTCAAATTTTTAATTAATTTTTTCTTTTCTTTTTCTTCATCTTCAACCACCGGGCCGGTCGTTGGTCGATGTGGGCAGAGGTGGAAGAGCCTCACCAGCGAGGGCTATCCTCGCCTACCACCTGGCAGCAAACGGCCCTCGCCGGCGTTGGGTGAAAGCTGTCCCCTAGGGCTGGCCCCTGACGCCAAGGTGGCAGCCCACGCCCAACGCAGGAGGGTCACCGCTAGATCCGGTGAGGGCAGCCCTTGCCGATGTCGGTGTGGTCGACGATCGGTTGGAGGAAGAAGAAATGGAAGGAAAAAGAAAGAAAAAAAAAGATAAAAAAAAAAAAAATAATTTTTTAAAAAATAAATACAAAAATTTGAAAAATATTAAAATATTATTAAAAGTTATCACAACTATACGTTGGGTGCGGTGGTGCCACATAGACCGATGGGCATTCACGTTAAAAGCATATCCAGCCAAAATTTAGGGTTTTTGATGGACTAAATTACAAAAACAAAAATAAAAAGGTTAAAAGACTAAATTAGTACAAAAAAATATTTAGAACTAAATTGATACAAATGCTATAGGTTTATGACTATTTTGACACTTTTCCCCAAATTTAAAGGGAGGAACTATTCCTAATTCACGCCACTTGAAGAGAAGATATTGCGTGTCTGGCCAAAGAAGAAGATGAATGGTATAAGTTTAAGTGTTTATTCACTAATTATTTTTTTTTTTCTTTTTTTTTTTTATCTTTTCTTTTCTTTTTAAATTTTTAAGTATTTTTCTGACGTGGTGCTTGACAGGTGCCATGTATCTTTGTTAGGATTAGTTGCACAAATATAAAGAGAGTAAATGAGAGGAAAAAAATCGAGACATAAGATTTTATCGTGGTTCATCCTTAGGCTCCGTTCGTTTCGCAGAAAATATTTTTCGAGAATACATTTTCTGGCATTTGGTTCACTTAGGAAAATTAGTCAATAGAAAATGTTTTCCTAGTTAATGGAAAACCTATGCTTAAATTCAGAAAAATGATTTCCATTTTGGAAAAGTCTGGAAACATTTTCCAAAACATAAAAGATATTAGTGCTTGAACCCGAAACTCTACTTTTGAACATAGGAACCCCAACGCTAGTTCCCAAGTCTCCATCGCTTGGGCCAAGTCCATCAAGGCCGGGCCCAGGTCCATCAAGGCAGGGACCAGATCACTCACGCCCGAGCACGAGTCTATCGAGGCCGGATTTGGGTCCATTGAAGTTGGAATTGGGACCTTAGTGCCTAGGACTAGGGCCCTTGATGCCCATGCCTAAGTCTATCGAGGCTAGGCTTGAACCCTTGATGTGTATCCCTATGCCCCGGCACCTAAGCCCACGTCCATAAAGGCCGAGCTCAAGTTCTCTAGTTCCTAGTCAAGCCCGAGTCCACAAAGGTTGTGCGTGAGTCTTTGGCCCTTGGACTTGGGCTCTTGATTAATGAAAATTTCGTTTTAAAAAATATATTTTTAAAAAATCGCATTTTTTTTTAATTTTTTATTTTTCCTTCTTCCTGGGCTAGTTTTTGGCCACTGCAACGCCCAATGACCAACCATAGGCGAAGTCTTGAGCTCACTAGATCTGGCGAGGTCAAGCTCGACCGAGGCCAATGAGCTCAAGACTCATCGGAATCGGGCAAGGCTTGAGCTCACATGTTGTCGGTCGTTGGCCATCGCTATGGCCGGTGGTGGCGGAGACTTAGAGAGGAAATAGAAGGAAAAGAAAAAAATAATTAAAAAATTTGAATTTTTTATATTTTTCCAAAAAAATCAAATCAAATTTTCCATGCCAAATGGATAAAATATTTTCTAACTCATTTTTAGGTTTCAACCAAACACCAAAAAATATTGTCATTTTTCTAGAAAATAATTTCTTGAAAATTATTTTCAAAACATGTCACGTTTTTCGCGAAACAAATGAAATCTTAAATTTAGATTATGTCCAACAGAGGATTCCATTATATTTAACATATCTAACCTCTCTATTACATCTATCAATTATAAGAGAAAGAGATAATATATACTCAGTAGCTCTTCATGGACCAAAGCCCAAACTACTAATAAAATACATGCCCAAATTATAGAATCCCTTTAGCATCGCAAGAGCATAGCCCCTACCACCCCGGCCAAGGTGGCCCCCCGAAGCCCGCCCCTCACCGGGAGCGGGACTCTCGTGATTTTCTATCGATGGGGAATACGAACCACACCCCAACAATCTTAACAAAGTAATAGAAAAAGCCACATCAACACTATCCATTAAACAAATTGGATGAAATTAACGGGATGACTTGATTGCATTTTTCGAAAATTTTAAGATTCAATTATACTTTCATGAAAATTTTAAGACTTTCGATGCACTTTTTCCTAAAAATTTTTATCCAAAACAAGAATACTGTGGCGGGGTTGAACTTCATAATTTAGAGATTATTGCAGGGGTGTCGTCGCTGAAAATGATTTGCAAAATTATTCTATGAAATGACCCGACAAAATGATAAGTATGTTAACAAGCGAGCCATATGAAACAAACGTCCACAAAAGCATCAGAAACCAATCTCACAAATTAAATCAGTTTTTCCATTTCTCGTGAGAATATGAATCAAACTTGAAAACCAAACGCACAACTATATAAAACATTAATTATTGAACGTAAAAAGGAGATCACATGGACCCCGATTATCCATGGTTTCTTAGGAATAAAATGTATGGAAGTCATGGGAAGGGGTCAAGCAGCGTATTCGAGTTGAATAACCTGATCAATACCGTCGTGGAGATGAAGCATTAGGTGACGCCGTTAATTAGAACTCCGTTAGGGAAGAAGCTTCATGGAAAGTTCGTCTCCCTGCGTGCATATATAGAACCATCCACGACAAGCAGAATCAAGAATCACTCTCTCGTTACACCCAAGGGAAAAACATCTCTTTCTCTTCTTAAGTTTGTTTCAACTTAATTAATCTCACTTTGCGCTGAGCAAACCATCTGGTGATCTTGATCAGACCCCGATGAAGCACGTGAAAGAAAGCCTTCATGGCTTCCATGCAGGAAGATATGAAAGAGAAGGAGTTAGCGGCGAAGAAACAAGAGCTGCATCTTCTTCCTCCCAGGCGCGGACGCATAAAGCGTCTCGCGTTCGCCTGTTTGGTCCGAAGCCTTAAGGCCCTTGTGGGTAAAATCATCAGCCCTCTTCTTGGCCGCAAAGGAACAAAGGCTTCCCCATGAAATCACAAGCAAAAAAAAAAAAAAGTCTGTGCTTGTGTTCTGCTTTTGTAGTGGTTTCGCGCGGGAAAATGGCTCCATGTTTTTCATCTGATGCTCTGTTCTCTCATCCGACATCTTCTGCTTCTGCTACTTGTTTTCGATCTTTCACTGCTTCAGTTGTCCTTCCTGTCCCAAAATCCTCGGTGACATGACCGACAGATTTTGGGAAGCTACGTCAACCTATGTTCGATTCCTGCTCATATGAAAAAGGATCAATATTATATATTAGGGTATTTGCTTTTTCTGTTTTCTTGGGGCCATATTTATGTTTTACATCAGTCGCAATCAGCATCCGTAGTGGAGACATTTTAGCACAGAAAAAAAGGGCCAGAAACCATCATGTGGACACGGACCGATTATTTCAATTTCAATTTGGTACCAGATAACAAACCCAGATTTGTAGAGACTTCAAGTTTTTGAACTTTTGATTGGATGGAGGAAGACGACGAGATCATGTTTCTTGAAAGGGACAAAGGCGCTCGACACTCATGGTATGTCATGACTCGGTTGACTTTACCCAATGCACACCAGTAGGTAAGAATAACAAGATCTATTGAAATGAGAAGCCGAAACCCTTAATAAAATATTATTTCTTTTTAACTTAAATAACCCATTATTCCGGTGCTAGTGCAAAGGAATTTTTGCGGCCCAATCTTGTCGGCTCTCGTGTCATATTTCTTTGATATAATTAGTGAAGCTAAGAGAGCTTACTCTAGCGAGAGCTATATTTAATGCATGTTTTTAAAAAGTAGCATCAGCTATCTGGAGTTTATTGGGAAGGGGATGTGGTGTAGGTTAGTTCCTATAGTTAAACTGATACCCAAAAGAGGGAAAAAAAGAGGAAATGAGGGTCTTAACTTATAAAATTTATACCCAAAATAAGATTACTACGAGGGTGTTGAACTCTGTATCTATAACTTGAAGATTACCATAAGGGTGTAATTGCCAAGAATGATCTACAAAATTGATTTATAAAATGACCCGACAAAATCAATAAGTATGCGAACAAGTGGGTTATATCAAACAAATGTCCATGGAACATCATGAATCAATTTCACAAATTAAATCAGTCCTTTTTCATTTCTTGTATGAATACGAATCAACTTAAAAAGCAATTGCACAACTAAATGAAGCGGGAGTTATCGTACAAGTGATACCGTTAAATGGAACTCCGTTTCGGATCCTTCCGGGAACGTTCGGCTCCCCTGAGTGTATATAGGGAACATCCACTCATACCAGAACCAAGAAACGCTCTCTCATGAGCCGTCTGATTGATCTGAATCCAGACGGTGGATCCATGAGATCCTTTTCCGATTCCTAAATCATGGCAAACAGTATCTGATCGGTGGTGATCTTTCTGATGGCCATATTTGTCAACGTCGTGTGATAGACAATCAAGAAAAAGGACCTGACAGTTCCCAATACAATACAAACCCAGGTCTAAATCTTTTCTGATTTTGTTATGTTCTTTTTCTATAATTAAATAGAGGAAGGAGAATGATAAGGAACGGCTGAGAATGATGAGGAGAGACTTTGGTCTCATTTGTAGATTTGTGGGGAAAGATAATTTAGACCCGTGTCCTAATCATGAGATAACCAAGTATAATCAGAGGATAAGAAGTAGCCCTTTGGTGGAATAACAGGAAACTACCCCAATCAACTGAAGGGTTAGGAGGACCAATATGCCCCTAACCTTTTTTACTTTAATCATTTCCTGAGTCGGCAATGGAAAAAACAGGCAAGGGCCGAGGGTCACCCAGATCTCTAGTGAGCCGCGAAGCACTCACCGCAACCCTTGCCCGTGCCCGATGACATGATCGAGGGTCGGGACGACTGGGCAAGTGGGCAAGGGCCGCAAACCTCGCCCTTTTGGTTGGCAAGGGCTTTGCGGCCATCACCATATCTAGGCGAGGGTCTCAACCCTCAAATAATTGGGCAAGGGCTGTGACCCTTGCCTGCAAAAGGCCAAGGCTTCGCGGCCCTCCCCCGCCTGAGTGATTGTCAGCCCTTGTAAGGGTTTGTCGGCCCCTCACCGGACCCTCACGGAAGAAGAAAACAAAGAAAATAAAATAAAAAAATTATAAAATTTATTCAAGTTAGCGTTGGCAATCCTTTGTGGCATTGCCAAGATTCATATCGATAATTTCAGCCAAAATTGATTGAAATGACTAAATAAGCCAAATTAAAAGGTTTATGACTGAATTTAAATTAATGCACTAAGTTTAGAACTTTTTGATAACTGTTTGTACCATTTGGTCCAATGGAATGGTCTAAAAATATGTCCATCAAAATACTTAGGATTGACATGCCCATGTAACTTTTCTCTAAAGATCCCACTTTCTCACTATTGAGATGAGCAGTTAGTTATTTGCTAAAATTAAAACTACCCACCATTTCAATGGTATCAGATGCGGGATGCGTACCTAATATTAATACAAAATGAAACTACCCAGTCTCGATGGTGTTAGATGTTCGCATGCGTAGAAAAAGGTTGCACACTATGGTTAGCCACACGTGAGCAGCTAAGAAAGAACCAACAAGTAACTTAGGAAAGCAGGCGGTGCAGCTGCAAAGCTGCAAAGAATGATTAGCCACACGTGAGCAGGTCGTCAATCTCCATTGACAACTTTTTTCTTATTGGTGTTTCTATTGATTCTTTTAGAATAATTCGAGATGTGCTGAACTAATTTACTATTTGATAAGTGAAATGACCGAGGGGGGAACAAATTTTTTTCAGTTTTTTTAGTCGTAACATGAGGTATTCGAATTTTGGATTTTTTTTTTATTTTGGATTTGGATTTTACGAAAACACGCAAATCATCCCGTCCACGGACATTAAGTAAGAGATTTGGATTTTGAGGCCCAGGCCATGAATCGAATTGTAGGCCGAGGCCATGACATTATGACATTTTACTTAGGTTATTATATTCTGGATTGCTTCTTTAACTGGTCCTTCTGTCGACGACTTGATTATGTAAAGAGAATCGACTCCAACTCAACCAGGAACCTTCAAGGAAACCTCCTTCATCCACACACAGATTACACCGACCAGACAGCCGAAGACTAAAGACTTCATGTATAAATACCAACATCTCTCCTCCGCACATGCAGGACCAGGTCTCATCTCTCTCTTTAAGAAGCACGGCAAAGAAAGCCCGATGGCTCCCCTTCAGGAAGCCATGAAAGAGAAGGAATTAGAAGCGAAGAGACAAGAGCTGCTTCTTCTTCCTCGTGGGCGCGGGCGCGGACGCATAAAGCGTCTCATATTCGCCTGTTTTTTCCGAAGCCTTAAAGCCCTCGTCGCTAAAATCTTCTGCTTTCTTCTCGGCCGCAACACAACGCGCCATCCCATATCAAACCACAAGTCGCCTCTCTTATCTTCGGTTACTCGTTAGGGTTGCAGGAAGAAATCATCCTAGACCGCTTGATAATGTTGAGCGGTTGTGGCGTTCGATTCCTGAGTTCTGCGTTGTGTTCTGCTTTTGTAGTAGTTTCGCGCGGAAAATGGCTGTGTTTTTCGTCTGATGTTGCCTGGGGTCATCCGACATCTTCTGCTACTTGTTTTCAATGTTTCACTAGTTTAGTTATCCATCGTCTCCCCAAATTCCCGGTTAAATATGAACGACCGATTTTGGAAATGTGACGTGGTCCTATGTTCAATTTCCGTACGTAATGAAAAGATCAATTATACATATTTCATTCATGCTTTTTCAGTTTTTTTAGTGGCCATATATTTTGTTTGTATCAATCAGCACGACAGTTGACAGTTCAGTACAAGGAAAAGGAAAAGAAACCATCATGTGGACACGTAACGATCACTTCAATTCCAATTTGGACGGAGGAAGACGAGGAGATCAATTATCGTTACCCCCCAAGAATCGAAAATTTGATCCTGATGAGTCCTGATGATGTTAATTAATCACCCATGGGAAAGTTCACTTCCTCGTGGGGTCGATGTTATTCGAAAGGTCGAAAGATGCTTGCTTGAAAGTAGTGATTGGGGACATTTACTTACTATTTCAGGCATCCATGGTAGGGATTTCTATCAGAGAGGGTGCTCGTTTAACGTCTCCGGTTTTTTACAGCAATATGACCTTTCCACAGAGTACAAGGATGTTACTGATCGAAATCGAAAGGTTTCAGGGACCATTGGAAAAGTGTCTTCTTTTTCACTAAGGACATTCGAAAAATGTCTCTGTCCACAGTATAAAGTATGGCTGAAAGCAATGTTTCCAAGTAGTGGTAATTAGTCCTCCTCTCGACAGTGTCTTCACTTTAGCTTGTTGCTGCTTGGTGATGATGGTTTTGTGTTTTGTAGCAATTTTGACGTGGCACGCGGTAGAGGCTTTTCCTTCCAATTGATGCTCTTTTTTCTACATGTCAATCCTTTTTCCTTTCGCAATAATGCGTCTATTATAAAATCATGATAGTATTGGCACTTCCTGTAACATCTACGAATTTACGATTTGTTTCAGAAATTTACTTAACAAAAGGAACCTGTCCCACAAGAAAAACTATCATGCTCTAAACGAAAGCGACTTCTACCATCATTTTTCCAGATAGTTATTTAATCATCGAAAGCATAAATTACCTATATTGACTATAGATGGAGACAGCTTATGTAAGAAAGACCTTACATGAACTTTGTATCAAAGACTAATCTTTTTTTTATTATTAACAATCATAATTGAACAAATTCTATAGGTGGAGGCGCTTAGTTTCTCGGGGGGCACTTAGCGGTCAAGATGAATTGGCATGAATAACTTACTTATTTCGAACAATAAAAAAAAATATTGACTTGTTGTATTATGAGTCATGGAGTCTTAAGTTATTCGGCTGTCCATATAAAATGTTAAAAATATATCCATTACAGTGAAAGAAAGAAGTCCAATGTCGGATGCCTAGAGTTCAAGGAAGCCATTGATAAGACTAGTTGGTCATTAACTTCATGACTTAAACTTTCGGGTGAAGGTGGATTAAGGAAAGTTATCGATGCGATCAACTTATGGGCTCTCTCTTGGATCTCTACCTTATCTTATGAAAGTATTGGACTTATGCAAGGCAAGACTTGCACAACCCCGGATGGTCTAATAATACAATCTTGTACCCATTCTCATTTCATGCAACACAAAGTTGGTCAATGAAAATAATTTGGAAAAATGACACGAATAGTTCATGGACTTTTAAATTGTTTAATGTGGACCTTGAACTTTTAGTAGATGTTCAGTTTAGTTCTTTGAATATATGAAAATATTTAATGTTGCCATTGAATTTGAATTAATAGAAGGATAACATTTGATATTTTTACATAGTTTAGGGTCTAAGTTGAGCATTACCAAATGTTTAGGGACTAAATTGATCAAATTAAAAGTTCATAAACCACATTGTACATCTAGCTAAAGTTCAGAGACCATTTATGTAATAATCCCAAATAATTTCTTATGCACATGAATGTGAGAGTAGAGAGATGTGTGGATCAAAAGTAGTAGACGCCATGCCAATAAAAAGGACAGGGGTTTGGTGGTGATTTGAGCCTGGGAACGAAGATATACGGGAAGCTTCTGGGAAACGGCCTATCGGAAGAACTTTTCCATGCAAATGACGATAGCTACTCCGTAATCGAGCACTTTAGTCTTGTATGATTCTCATGAACTTTTTTTGGGTTTGGATATGCTTATTGGTCTGGAAAGTTAATCTCTAGTAATTCCCGGAGCACATAACTTGTCGCACAAAATTTTACCAAATCAGTGCTACACATGTACAAAGCTTACTAAGATTTGGTAATTACCCATGGCATGTGTTATTCTTTTATCACTTTTGACTATTCCCCTAATTTGATGGTTTGCTTAATACTGTGGCCTAAATGGATTTTCAGCAACGTGGGAGTTCGTTGGCCCAAATAGCCTCTAGTTGGGCAAAAGGGCAAGAGTTGTGGCCTTGTTGCTAGGACATAAGCCATGTAAGTGGTTGGTTTTGGGCCTAAAGACCTGAAATCCCCATCCATGGTCACGGATCGCAGAACACATTCTGGCAATGACCCCGAGCCACGTTACGGGTGCCAGACCTGCATCAAAACAGGTCCGAAAAATCAGTCGAGCGAGAGGATCATCCGCTTTGATCACCACTTTGCATCGCTTGAGGAGGATCATCCCACCGCCGATGGATTTGGCGATGGCTTAATCATTATTGTCAAGTGCGCGCTCAAGAGAATGAGAGCGAGAGCGAGAGAGACAGACGAGACCGATTTAGATCTAGACCAAAACATCATCAAAGGTGGTTTTGGGTCCGCCGCGTCACCAATGCCCACGAGGCCGGTGTTCTGCACCAGGGGCCACCACCGACGGAGCCGCTGGTGGGGCGATCGTTGCGGACTTGAAGTTGAAGTGTTTGTTGCGGATTTGGAATCTCCAAGTCTGCAACAACACTTTCATTTGTCTTTTTTAATATTCTTTTTTAAAATTTTTAGATGCTAAACGGTATTTTGATATTTCTTTTATTTTTTTTTCTTCTAGATTTATTACACCTTTTAGATACTTTTGGACGAAAAATATGTTTTAGTCTTCTCTTATTTTGGTTTTTTTTTTTCCTGATAAACTTACTTTTTTTTTTGGCTAAAATCTGATAAACTTACTTTATTATCTCTTTAGATTACACTTTATTACATGATAGGATTAGGTTGACTTTTTTATTTGCTAGCTAAGCAGAATTTACTAATCATCACATAGATTAAAAAATTTCATTTATTAGACTATTATACGTTTATTTTTATGCATAGCTTGTCCCGAGACTTTATAGTAAGGTCTTATATAGTTTTGCCCAATAAGCTTTGGGTTATTTCCCTTTTTCTTTCTTTTGCCTTTTTAACCTATTTACTTTGTTGTTGACCATTTAAATTTATTGTTTGCGTACTTATACATGATAACATAGATTTGCATGCTTTTAGGAATAAAATATAAAAAAGATTGCATGAAATGCGTTTTACTAAAAGGGAAAAGGGAATAGCAATGGGAGTTAGCCATAACTAGTATAATCAAGTTTTCAAACCCCAATTTTTTTGTTTGCAAAAGTAAAGCGAGCTTCCATGTTATACTCAGCTCCTAAAGGGCCTAGAATCGGTTAGTAATGACTCTAGTTAAAAAGTCCAATGAGTAACATATGAAAAACCAAGTTGCGGTTGGTAGGGCTTGAGAAAATTCATGCAAAGCAGAAGCAGCACCTAGAAAGAGGGTTATATGTGCCTGCCTAGCAATCTGTTAAAGAGGTCCATCTCAAGAGGGTTGTGACACAAGATTTTCATATTTAAGGGGCAAAACTACTAAGAATCGGAGGGCAATTGGATTGGGTATGGGTGAGATGATATTTGTTTTAAAAATTGTATTACGTAAAAATATATCAATGAATTAAGTGGGTCAATTGGGGTTGGATCCACTTTCGACCCACCCAAACCCAACCCGATCCCCAATTAGACAGTGTTTTCTCAACTTAAATATCTTGATTAATGGGATTGAAAGTGGTTTATTACTAACCCTTTTTTTGGGTTTTTCACTTTGGAACCCATTTTGACATAATTTGAGGTGATATGTAACCCACACCAATAAATATGAGTTAAATTATGGGTTTGTGACCCATTTTTGACATCCCTACCTGCATGCTATAACTAAGGAGGTTTTCTGGGTTTTGCTCTGGAGGACCCTCTGATGCTGGGGTTGATTAAGGGCTACGATAGTGCCCAAACGGTGCCTTCCTAGGGCTTGCTCTTCCAACCAAGAAAGTGGCACCCTCAATCTTCTCTTCCCTCCCTCGAGTAATTGATTGTTGCTACTCCTCTTGTGTGATTATAAAATAAACTGTACTGAGGGAAGGGAATGGTTCGAGGTAGGTGGAGTATTTGCATTGAGGCCCAAATGCAATTGGTGTATCTTCTCCACCTCCTTTTTTGCATACTTCGTGGTTCCAACACATGTACATTTTGGGACATCATCATAGTCATTGACTTCATCCCATAAGACCTTCAACTTAGTGTAATATTCCACCATTGAGTCCCCTCGTTGTTGTAATGGCCCAATCTCGATTTTGACGTCGTGGATGTGAGGTCCATTCCCTTGAGTGAATCTTTCATTTGGCTCTTGTCAGATTACCTTTACTTCCTCTTGATATGCTAAGGTTCTCTGTAGACTCTTGTTGAGGGAATTGACAATCCATGAAATTATCATGGAATTACAGATGTCCCAAGCATCAAATTCGGGTGTTGTTGGATTCAGTTTCTCTAGTGATTTGCCGATAAACTCGAATTTTTTTCACCTGTAATGCCCATCTCATCGCCTTTGAATATGTTGTGTAGTTATCATGGGTCAGCACACACGAAACAAGAATGCTTTCAAGATTGTTGGAAGTGTTAAGATAACATGACGGAGAAGGGTCAATCACCTTATTTTTGCATATGCTTCCTCGGCCCATATTGCAAAGGATGTGGGTCATGCCTGGTGTGTTTTAATCTCTTTGTCATGATGCCACGAGAGAATTCATGATTGGCCTCTATTTTTCATCGTACATGCAAAAATAAATACAAGATATTGCTCAATAAAAAAAAGGAAAATCTACCAAATCTATCAATTACCTAACTAATTATAAGAGACGCAAAGTATTATGCTAACTAAATACAGAAAGTAGATATTCCTCAATAAATAAATAAATAAATAAGGAAATCTAACAAATCTACCTATCATCCCTAATAAATCATAAGAGATACATAAATGATTATGCTAACTAAAAAACAGAAAGAAGATACTCCCTAATATAATTATATGCAACATGTGTTGTTGATTATGAAGAGGAGATCATATGGACCACGAATGTCCATCCCTTATCAGAATAAAATATATGGAAGTCGGAGGAAGGGGCCAAGCAGCGGATCAAGAGTTGATGAGCCTGATCTGAATCGTGGTTTCAGATGGAGGATCAATTGAAGCAGTTAAATAGAACTTCGTTTGGGATCCTCTCAGGAGCCGTATATATAGAAAATCCACTCCCACCAGGATCAAGAATCACTCTCTCAGATCCCACCATGAGTTTATCTGAATTTAAAAGATGGATCGAGGAGATCTTATTCTGATTCCTAATCATAGCAAAAAGTACAGTAACTTTCACATATTGATCGCAGATCTGGTGGTTGGCCATGTTTGTCAACGTCGTCTGATTGACAATAAAGGAGAAGGACCTGACAGTTCCCATTACAAACCCAGGACCCAATCTTTCCAGATTTTTCGGATAGTTTTTCTCGAGGAGGGTGAATGATAAAAAAACTGTCGATAATAATGATATGAGACTTTGGTCCCATTTGTAAATTTGTGGGAAAAGAATATTTATACCAGCAACTTAATCGTGAGATACAATGTGTAATAATAGGACAAGGAAGTAGCTGTGTGTTGTAATGACAGGAAATTACTCCCATCAACTGACCGATTAGAGTGCACAAACTTTTCTCATGTGATTCTATCTTGAATAGTTAGATCATTTCTTATTTTATAACTTGCAAAATCATTTCATGTGGTGCGTTAAGATTACTTCGGAACCACGCTTTTAAACATGGTTCTACGTGCATGGGCAAGGATCAACCAGAAGACTCTGTCCAAATCTTAAGTGGAGTAGAATTGATTGAAAGTTTACACGCCAGGAGAAAACCTAAGTTGTTTGGGCTCTAGACTTGCAATTGGTTCAACAATCGGTCCATTGCAATACTAAGAGTCGGCATGCTCATGCAGCTGATTCATATATATTCCACCTTTCTGACCATTTCGGAGTTAATTACATGCTAAAAATAAAATCACTCGCTGTCTCAATGCTATCAAATACGGACTATGCAAAAAAAAAAAAACTAATGTTTATCGAAGATACAAACTACATGTCTCAACTGTGTTAGATGTGGGATCTAATATTTTTCCATCAAAGAATTAGAATGATCTTCAGGATCGTAGATTCTATACATGGTTTTAGTTTCTTTTCAACAAGAAAGAACTAAGAAAGAACCAACAAAAAACCACTTAGGAAAAAGAAGGCCATTGCAAACCAGGCGAGGAGACGGCAAATCCGCAGAGAAAACCTTTGTATCGGTTTTTTGACTCACTTTCTTTTTGAATAATCCGAGATATCAAGTAAGAGAGAACATTGAGGGTAATGCTGACAGCCAATGCAACAAGACAAACAAAAAGAGAAAACAAAGCTAAGAGAGGCCGTGACATGAATTGTCCCAACCTTGTTTATTTAACCTAGGTACCAGAACGAGCACAGCGAAGTTTCCGGGCAATATACATCGTGACATTTTCCAGCAAACATGCAGCACGACTAACCTATAAATGTGAACACCACATCCCTCCCACCCAAGCAATCTCTCTCTCTCAAAAAAAAACGGCAAAGAAAGCGCGATGGCTTACATGCAGGAAGCCATGAAAGAGAAGGAATCAGCAGTGAAGAGTCAAGAGGTGTTTCTTCTTCCTCCCAGGCGCGGACGCATAAAGCGTCTCATTTTCGCCCATTTGTTCCGGAGCTTTAAAGCCCTCGTCGCTAAAATCTTGGGCTTTCTTCTCTGCCGCAACACGAGGACGTGCGCTCCCACGCCGAATCAAAAGTCGCCTCTCTTATCTTCGCTCACTCGTTGGGGTTGCAGGAAGAAATCATCCTAGCCCGCCCGATTACGTCGATCGGTTGCGGCGTTCGGTTCCTGAGTTCTGTGTTTGGGTTCTGCTTTCGTAGTAGTTTCGCGCCGGATGTGTTCTGCTGTGTGTTTTCGTCTGATGTCGCATTATGTCATCCGACATTTTCTACTACTTCTTTCCGAGAACTTCGCTGCCTGTGCTGCTTCTGCCATGAGCGTAGGGTCGTCTCCTTAAATTCGAGATGACGTGGCCGACCCATTGGGAAGTGACGTCATCCTATGTTCGATTCCTGTACATGAGGAAAAGATAAAATAATATATGTTTTTACTCAGTCTTTTCTCCCGAGAAAATATTGGTTGGAATGCGGGGGTGGGACGTAAATTATATTTCTGGGCCCCACTCAAACCTCCCTTGAGATCTCCGAAATTAGAGAAAATAGGTTTCTCCTCGATCATTGTAACCTCGAGTGGTGTAAATCAGGATCCTCCCCTATTCGAGGGTGCGGCATCGTCGGTTTTTTGCCGTCTAGTTCTTATACATCCCTTCAATTGGTAAGTCGAGTTGTTCTCCCTCCCCGGAGGATCACGAATTGAGCCGCGATTTGATCTTGGTGGAAGATGAAGATGGAGGCTCGCGGATGGTCCAGCCGGCAATCAAAAACGGAAAGGCCTCGTTGGTCGCAAACCCGGTGTGATAGGCAAGGAAGTGAAGGATGGGGATTCAACTTCCAAAACCGCAGATCTAAGGAGATTGAAGACCGGAATCGGATCGACCCGGAAGTAAAGGGTTGATTCCCTTTGTCTTGCTCAATTCTAACGAATGTGATGAAATCGGCCCAGAGATTTGTGGCAGAAATTAGAGTCATGAGCGGCATCAAAGTAAATCGTTGGTTAATAAGCGAAGAAGTTTTGAGGAAAAAGCTGTATAATCTTCGGATGCATGAGGGCGACTCGTTGCCTGACACATCCGTATAACTTTAACACATTGATTAGTCAACTCGGGATCAATCGGTGTTAAGTTCCAAGATGATGATAAGGCAATAACACTACCATTGAAACTGGCCGGATTCAATGGGATAATGGATTGTGGTGATTGGTGGTGGGGATAAGGAATTATCGATGAAAGTGTGTGTGTTCTTTATTATCGGAGGAGACAGGGAAGAAAGGGATCGGGAAATTCGGTAAAGAGGCATTGTCGGCTAGGGAAGGCTAGCAGAGAAGTCTCTAAATCGAGAGGCAGGGATCCAAACAGCCGTGTTGCGATCAAGAGTAGAGAGAGGAGGGCACAATGTTGGAGATGTCAAGAGTGGGGCCATGGAAGGGATCAGAAAAACAAAACCAGTTCTTAAGAAAGAAGCTGAATCATCCTCCAAAAAAAGGAGATCGATACGGGAGATATGTATTTGGCTGCCGCGTGTATGGAAATCAGACAAGGATATATGGTTGATCGACACGATGCTTCATATCACATGACGCCTCATAGACACCGGTTTTGTGAATATGAGAAATATAATGGTGGGGATGTCATGCTGGAGATGATACTATGCAGTTCAAATTGCGATCAATGCAAGGTGGTGAATCGAGGATGAGTAATGGCACGGTGAAGACTATTCCGCAGACGTGATGCACATACCCTTGATGAGTAGAAATTTGTTAACATTTGGTACGATGGCTGATTCGGGGTTATTTTTTATCAATGTGATAAGGATTATGCAAGATGACTCGAGGTTCTATTGTGATTGCACGAGGAGTCCGTTACGGGACATTATACAAGCTGCTCGGGGAAACAGTGACTGTTGGTAGCGGGTTCGTTTCTGAAGAGGCCAAGGAAGATGGACATGATATGTCCATGTTGTGGCATCAGAGGTTAGGGCATATCGGTGAAAAGGGACTATCTACCTTAGCTTCAAGTCAAATGGTAGAAGGAATTCCAAATTGCTCTATGGGTTTCGGGTTCTGTGAACACTGTCTCCATGGAAAGCAGAACCGAGTTAGCTTCCAATACACTGGTACAAGAGCAACTGAGGTTCTCGAGCTGATTCACAGCGATGTCTTTGGACCTACTCCGACTCCATCTATTGGAGGATCCAGGTACTATGTATCGTTCATAGATGATTTTTCGAGATATAGTTGGATTTATTTTATTAAAAGTAAAGAAGATGTATTCGAGAAATTTCGAGAATTTAAGGTTTTGGTTGAAAACCAATTGGGCAGGAAAATCAAGGTCCTTCGGGATGGATAACGGAGGTGAATTTTGTTCGGATAAGTTCGAGAAATTTTGTGTGGATAATGGCATTGCAAGAAAGACGACTCCGTATACGCCTCAACAGAATGGGGTAGCCGAAAAGATTAAATCGGTCACTCATAGAAAAGGCAAGATGCATGCTGAGTTGGGCAGGTTTGGGACAAAATTTTTGGGTGAAGTCGAGCCAAACCAATTATTTGAAGAACCGGTCACCGACCTCATGTTTGAAGGATCGTATACACCATATGAGGCAATGTTTGGGAAGAAGCCGTAATCACGATGTTCGGGTGTTGGTGTGATGATATGTTCATGTACCCAAGGAGAAGGGTAAACTTGACAACAAGTCCGAGAAGAACATATTTGTTTGATACAAGGAAGGGGTCAAGGGCTATAAGCTATGGAATCCAGAATCAAAGACCATTGTTTCAATTAGGATGTTGTCTTTCGTGAATCACAATCCTGTGTTGAACTAAAGGTGATGAGCCCAAGAAAGTGGTAGTGCTTGAAGAAAGTCCTAAAAAAATGTGGAGATGATTCCACAAGGCACGTTAGTAGAGTAGAACCTGAATCGGAGCAAGGGGACCGGTTAATGAAGTCGAGGATGCAGATTCGATGAAGACTTGACATTATAGCATTGTATTTATTTAAGATCGACGCTGGAAAGAAAGGTACCACTGATAACTCACTTAGTGCATTGAGTATTTTTCATGCCTTAAGTATTACCGGAGATGATCCTAGTTCGTAAAAGAGGCGAGATCCATGGATGACGCGAATCATGTGGGAGCTCGCAATGATAGATGAGATGCACGCTTGATCAAAAACGAGACATGGAGCTTGTGTAAATTGCCTAAGGATAGAAAGGCAATTGGGTGTAAATGGGTATTCGCACAAAAGCTGAAACCGGATGGAACCCAGAGAAGTACAAGGCTAGGCTTGTAGCCAAGGGGTACTCTCAGATTGAGGGAGTTGATTATGACGAGATTTTCTCTCCCGTGGCGAAGTTGACCTCGATACGGTTTGTTTTGTCTATAGCAGCTGCATATGATCTTGAGGTAGAACAGATGGATGTAAAAACGGCATTCCTTCATGGGGACTTGGAGGAGGAGATATATATGAGGCAGCCAGAAGGCTTTGAAGTAAGAGGAAAAGAGAATTTGGTGTGCAAATTGAAAAAGTCTTTATATGGGCTGAAGCAGTCACCGAGGATGTGGTACCAGAAATTTGATACGTACATGCTCCAGCTTAATTTTGTGCGTTCAAATTCTGACCATTGAGTTTATGTGAAAAGAACGGGCGATCAGTTTGTCATTCTCACGCTATATGTCGATGACATGTTGTTGATCGGGAATAATGTGAAGATGGTGAATTCCGTGAAGAGTTTGTTGGCCAAAAAGTTCGAAATGAAAGACTTGGGGCCTGCAAATTTTATTTTGGGCATGCAGATTAGGAGGGACCGTGAGAAACGGAAGCTGTGGCTAGGGCAGGAGAATTATATAAAAGAAATATTGAAGAAATTCAATATGATAGACCGCAAAGCCTGTTGGTACCCCTATACCTTTAGGGACCAAGCTATCTGCGGAACAATGTCCAAAAACGGATGAAGAAGCCAAGAGATGTCCCGAGTTCCATACGCTTGCGAAAGTGGGTAGCTTGATGTATGCTATGGTGTGCACGCGTCCGGATATAGCCCAAGCAAAGGGGGAGTCTTGAGTCGATATACGTCTAACCCGGGTAAAGAACACGGAATGCGATCAAAAGAGTTTTCGGTATCTTCGTGGAACTTCAAATTTTTCTTTATGTTTTGAAGGTACAGAAACGGAAACATGCTTGATATCGAGGCCATGTAGATGCTGATTGGGGTGGGGATATTGATAGTAGACGGTCTACTAGCGGATATGTTTTCACATTGTTTGTGTATGCATTAAGTTGGATGAGCAGGGGAGGCAAAGCGTGGTAGCTTTTTTCTTCACGGAGGCTGAGTATATGGCTCTTACTCATGTTGGAAAAGAGGCCGTATGGTTACGGGGCGTTTGTGCTTGAGCTCGGTTTTGAGCAAGGTGCCATAGAGGTGAGATGTGATAATCAAGGGGCTATTTATTTAGCTAAGAATCCTGCATTTCATTTCACGCACAAAGCACATTGATATACAATATCATTTCATCCGAGAAAAGGTAGAGAAGAAAGAGGTTCGGCTTGTAATATACGACACGGTGGAAAATAGATTTTACTAAAGCCTCACAAAAGCGAAGTTTGAATGGTGCCAAATTCATATTGGATTGAAGAAGAATGATATTGGGACCTTCGCTTTCCCCAAGTATCCATAAAATTTGGGAGAATGTTGATTTGCTCAAACTTCTTTGGACCCTTGTTTTCACACCGAACACTTTTCTACGGATATAAAAATTTCAAAAGTATTCCAAAACATTTTGATTGGCGAAACCAACATTCTTCGGTGACTTACGGTTTTCCTGTTTCGATGGACTACCAAAACCTCAACGGGTTTATTAAAAACGGTGCGAAATTAAGGAATTTCATGTAGGTTTAGGTTTGAAAATAGTTATTAAGCATATTTATATATGACATACTTTTTTTTGATCATTTAACGAGATCATTTACTAAATTAAATTATAGTGAAATGTTCAAAACGACGATAGCCCCATTCGAGGGTGAAATCTCAAAAGCATTTCTATCGCCTTCTAATTTGTTGCCACGCGCACGCTCTGGGCCCCACTCTTCTCCCTTACTCTCGGGAAAATACTCTCTCGTCCTCCGCCTCTCGCTCCCGGGGCCGCCTCCTGAACGGCGGCACCGTCTTGGCCGTCAGGAAGTTGACCTCCCTCCCCCGCCCTCGCCGCCGCTCGATTCTTCAATGAAGAAGGCAAAATGGTCCAGTTAAATCGTTGATGCAAAGCAGCAAATACTCAGGCTTGGCCGAATTCCCAATACTATTTAGGTATGGAGCCACTGAAACTGCTGGAAGTACAGAGCAAGAACCCTGAGATTGCTCGAATTCCCAATCTCGTGGCCAATCGGCCCGTCAATTGGTTCACACGCGGAGAAAGTTCATGGAGCGGCATCACGGCGTACAAGTCGTCAGGGACCTCCCCAGCGAGCGAATTGAAGCCCGCGCGCGGAAGCACGCCATGTCCGAGCAGCTCCCTATCCCGGCCGGGATCTCACCCTCAGGTTTTTGCCTGAAAAAGTGGAGCGAGCGGACAAAGCGCAAATTGTTGGGGTCTGTGGCGTCACGGATCGGCGGTGGGATTGCGCGTGCGAGGTGGTTGTTGCTGGCGTTGAAACTGGTCAGGTTAGTTACAAACTGGTAGATGGAGGGAGGGGGGCGGATGACGCCGCGGGAGGTGTTGCTGGAAGAATCCATGGTCTGGATGGCGTTGTCCCAGGGAAGGACGGGGATTTCGCCGGCGAGCCCGTTGAAGCTGAGGTCGAGGACTCGGAGCTAGCCGAGAAGAAATCGGCAGGCAGGGGGCCGGACAGCCGGTTGCGCAAGAGGCTGAGGTGGGTGAGGGAGGTCAACCTCCCAAGCGACGGTAGACAAAGGCGGACAGGAGGTGGCGGATCGGGGAGAGAGAGAGAGAGAGAGAGGAGAGAGGCCAGGGGAGGGAGAGAAAAAATGAAAAAGAATCGGAAGTTTCAAGATGGGACCGTCAAGTGGACTGATATCTGTCTTACTTGGCACTACTCAAGGACCAGAAACCATCACGTGGACCCGGTTTGCTTATCATAAACACCCAAAAGAGAGGAAATTGATACTGCGAATTTTGCCCCATTAGTTAAGAAAAATTATTGTTCGACCAAAAAAAATTCAGAAAAGTTATTGCAGGATCAGTTGGCTTAGTGATCTTGTGGACCCCATGCGGCCTATAAGATTCAACGGTCGACATGCACTGAGCCTATGCGATTACACTGCGATCAATGAGTTTCCTTTGAATAAGTGTTTTAGACTAAAAGCCTGAGTCGACCCATTTGTTTAATGAACAATAACTTTTAGAAAAGAGTTTTTTAGATTTTCCAACATTTGGTTCACAGTCAAGAAAAACTTTTTCAATCAATGAGAGAAAAGATATTAAAAATGAGTAAAATGACTTCATCTTTTTTCCCTCATCTTTCTGTTGCCCTCAACTACCTCTCTCTCTCTCTCTCTCTCTCTCTCTCTCTACTTCCACCCTCCCCTCCGAGGGATGCCACGAAGCTTCTTCATCACAAATCCACGACAACGATTCGACTAGCTCCATCCCTAAACTCATTGAGCAATACCGTGACAATATTTTTGATTCTTTGAAACCTTCATTGCTATGTTGAATTAGCTCCGGATTCTAATAGCTCCATGCTCTTGAGTCAATCATCTACTACAACTTGTATTTACTATCGGTGTCAAGTTTGTTGAGGGAACCCGGACAAGAAGCATGATCGATTTCGATGGAGGTGGAACACTTTGATTCTATTGTCAAAAAGGAAAGAAGAAAGAAGAAAAAAGAGATTGAGGCAATGGTGAGCCACAAGAAATTGGAGATCGGTGATGAGGGGGAGGAAAGTAGTAGGAAACAGGGATGAGCATGGTTCAAAAGTAAAACTTGAAATCTGAAAATCTGACCAATGAAAATATGTAGATTCTGGATTTCAAGGTATGCAGAATAGGTTCTAGGTCCCAAAAATCGAAGAACCTATTTTGACAGGTAGGTTCTAGATTATAGGTAGGTGGAACCTGAAACCTGAAACTTAGAAGAGTTTTTTGTGTTTTTTTTAATCTGTCTTTGATTGATTCTGCAGTGTTTCATAATGTTAAATAACGAGTGTATAATCTGTAACCACTAGTCTGAGCTTTTATTTTATGACTTATTAATGTTTCATATTGTTCGTGTATCTAAATAGAAGTTGTGATAAATGGATTATAGTAGCAAGTAGTAATCATTAAAGGTAACAATTCACAGCAATTTTTCAATTAATGATGTAGGTGGAACCTAAGTAGACCTTGGAACTAACACTTGAACCTTTAATATGGTAGGTTCCAAGTTCTAAAAAATGAGAAACCTATTATCATGGGTAGGTTTTAGGTAGAACCTATACGGAACATGGAACCGTTCATCCCTAATATCGATTCATGCAATGACTTCTCATTTTAATTGTATTTATTTAAACTATAATGCTAGGAAAACTAGTCTTTGGTATTCCTTTTGATAAATGACAAGTTGGTTCAGTATTTTTATGTTTATTTTCATAATGAAATAAAATAAAAAAAGAACCTGTTAGACTTTGGAACCTATCATGTTCAAGTTCCGACGAGAGGTTCCAGATTTCAAAAAATGAAGAACATGTACCTAAGGATAGGTTCTAGGTTCCTTATAAGTTTCACTTGGAGCCTAGAACCGCTCACCTATAGTAGGAAAAGGAGAAGGAAAAAGGAGCTTCTAGAGCAAGCTATGGAGGATGGTGATACTCATGGACATGAAAATTGTGGCATCCCGAATTTTCATGACCAAAGATTAATGGACCCTAATGGATTAAGACTCTCGTTGACGGGGAATTAGGAGTAATAAAAAATTGAAAGTTTAACATCGCTGATATCGTTTTTGGAATCGCCAATTCGGATTCTAGAGATCGTTATCATTGGGCCAACTAAACCGACATCGCATCGTTCGCACGACCCGACTTTGTACAAACTCGTCGCCGTTATTTTTCCTTTACTCACCGCCGCTCCCTTCTCTCTTTCTTTTCTTCTTTTCTTCCATTTCTTTCCCTTTTCCCTCTTTTTTTTCTTTTTACCGAGAAACCCACGCAGCAGCAGCCCCTTCCTCTTCCTTTCTTTGTCTTCTCTTCTTTGTCTTCTTTCTCCCCCTGCACTTGGTAGGAGAGAGGTGCCACTTGGCACCCCTTGCATGCCCATGCACGCAAGGGAGCTGAACAACTTCAGATAATCTCTTTTTCCCCCTCATCTCACTCATTTTCAGCTCACTTTCTCTCGCTCAACTCACCCCCTCAGCTCACTCTCTCTCTCGCCCAACTCTCCCTCACTCTCTTGTTTCCCTCACTGGCCGCCTGGAAGATAGCCCCTACACCAACCAACAGCTGCCGCCCTTTACTCTATCCACGACCAGCAACGGTAGCCGGCCGTTTCGTCTTCGCCTCGAACCAGTAGCTTCGCCTCGGACCAGCTCAGCCATTTCCTCTCACGGGCAAGTACTTTCTATCACCTTATACTAACCACGTTAATGGTTGCATGTTGGTTTGGGTCTTGGATGAGGCGTTAAGATGGCTGGAAGGGCGAAAGGAGAGGGTGATCCGTGGTATAGTTTCTATTTTTGTGTATCTAAACCCCCTAGAATGGTTTGTGGCGGATTTAGATAGCTAGATTAAGTTGGGAAAGGTGTTGCATGTTATTTTAAACTCTTGGGCTGATGTTTTCTTGGCTGGGAAGTGGCGGATCTGAACCTGGAAAAAACGTTTCTTGAAGTTGTGTCACGGAATCCAGATCTGACTTTTCTGAACGTTCTCTATTTTCTATTTTTGTAACGTCTTCTGTTGTCAGAATCTTGCAAAGTGATCTTCATAAAAGTTGTTAAGAAGATCTTTATTTATAATATACTTAAATTTCAGATTTTTCTGAGTTCAAATGGATCATATGAAGGTCCAAATTCATACCGAATCGGAACTGTTCTTACCACTAAATCTGGGACCTTCGTGCTTTCCCCAATTTTTATAAAATTTTTCACTTCGAATTTGATCAAACTTCTTTCTTAAGATTTGTTAAGCGAACCCTTTTCTACTACATATAAAAATTTCAAAGTATTTTAAAATATTTTGATTGGCGAAACCAACATTCTTCGTGACTTAGTTTTCCTGTTTCGATGGACTAATTTTGGGCCATCTTCGAGCTATTAAAAACGGTCTTTACTTAAGGAATTTGGCATTGTGTTTCACATGAAAAATAGTTATTAAGCTCTTTTATATGACATAATTAAATTTCATAATTTTTCGAGATCATTTACTATATTATTGGTTTCGGTTTCTCAAAGTGTTCAAAACTGCCCGATTTCACCCATTGTTAGAAATCTCAAATTTTCTATGGGAAAACAATGGATATTTGATTTCTGGTTTACTGGATACAGTAACCACATTTAATTAGCTTTTCAACGATGCTTATTTGGCCTTGATCCGATGTCGAATGCTTATGTAAATCGAGTGATCTTTGAGAGCTTAGAATATGAAATTTTGGTTGTGAACAGTTGTAGGCAATAATGAAGTGCCTCATTTGTTGGTTGAGACATGGTATCATTCTATGAGAAAGATGTGCCGAATAAAAATGAAAGGATCTTTTGTGCGTGTGAATTTGTGACGAGAGATGATTGATGCCATCTATCTACGGACGACGATGCCCCAAGGAACCTGTTGGGAAAGCGGGATGCCGTGGACCGATGGTTCACGATACCTAGGAAGAGCCATGCCCTAGATGCCCTGGGAGTACGAACGGGATGCCATGACCAGTGGGACCGCGAAGCCTACATGGGCCGTTGAGTAATCCGGCGTATACCGCAGTAGTCCAGTCTTGGTGCACTGGATCTTGCTAGTCGGGATGTTCCCTCCTTACATGGCCGGGAAGTGCACCGGTCATATGTCTTGGAGTGGTGAATGAAGTCGATTATTGTCACATAACGTATGCAATGTGTGGTCGTGTGAGTGGCTGTTCTTGGATCAACGTTCTTTTGCTTAATATTGACGGCTGGGTGAGAATGAAAAAGGGAATTATGTATACTATGGCTAGATGTGAATCAGTTTATTTGCCTATCTATTTGACTCTATTGAGATGCATGTCTTTATCTGTTTAGTATGGCGTAATAGAGTTTACTTAGCTGAGCTTTCGCTCACTGTTTATCGTTGACACATTTTCACAGGTCTTCGAACATGTCACCGACCCCTTATCCAGATAGTGTCGGTAATGATGGAAGTGATGGCGACAAGTAGAGAAGTGGAGCTGTGGATATAGCTGCATTAGGGGAGTAGGACCCCATTTTGACCTCCCAGATGAAATTTTGCTATCATGCTTGAAGAGGATGTCATCCAAATCACCTTTTGTATATAAATAAAAAGTGGGAAATAAAAATGTGGTATTCTGTTGTGGATGTATCCACTGATCGAGAAATGTTTAATTTAATTGCATTTTGTCTTCCGCTTGTGCTAAAAGTGAAAAGATTAAGAACGCATTAGTAATTGGCGTGTTTGGAATGCCACAAAAACGGAGAGGATAGTAATCACAATGAAGGTGCCAACACCACGAGAGCGAGGAATGTTGATTCTATGAATCCTCTATATGACATAAAAATGGAATCAAATGACGAGAAGAAGAAGAAAAAAGGCAACAGCAATTAATGAAAGAGATTGCTCATGTAGGGAAACACGGGGTGTGCTACTTGAAGAAAGAGGGATGTTGATTTCGTCCCTCACCTGTGGCCGGTTAGCGGTAGACTTGTCAAACGGATGGGTTGGGTCAAGTTTGGATAGGATCGAAAATGGTCTAACCTAAACAGACCCCTTTAACCTGTTTTGACCCATTTTCATGTAATATAAATCTAATGACCTATACTCAACCTAACTCATACCCAACCCATACTTGACCAGATCCATATTGCTAAAACATTTTCATATTTAACTCCATTTATGAAAACTTATATCCAAACTGAGATAAGAGTGCGGAGTGAGTAAGCGTGAAATTGAGTAAGGGAAAGATAGATGAGTTGAGTTTAAATAAGTTGTAAACCCATTTACGGTCTATTTTAAACTCATATTATATTTATACCCATTTATAATCTATTTAGTGAATATAACTAATACATTTATAACTATTTACTGATATATATATATATATACATATACATATATATGGATTATGAAATGGGTTTATGACCTATTTTGATAAGTCTAGTTGACGACCGTCGTAACCGGCAACCAGTCGAGGAAGAAGGAAAAAAAATAAAGAAAAGAAAAATAAAGAATAATTAAAAATTCGATTTTTTTGGTGATTTGCTTCAGGAAAATCAAATCATATTTTCCATACCAAATGGCGGAAAATATTTTCCTATTCATTTTTTGATTTTAGGAAAACTCCGGAAAATATTATCATTTTCCTAGATAATGACTTTTTGGAAATATTTTTTACAATGTCTCATTTTTCATGAAAAAAATGGAGCATTGGTTTTTTTTTCCTTACATAAGAATGGATGATAATGAGCTTTGATAAGGACATGTGTGTCAATATTTTCGATTGTCGAGATCGAAGGTAGCATTCACCGTTAATGCAAAAATTTCTTTTTACAAGTGGCCTTCTACCTCCTTGATTTGGTGGTTAGTGAGAGATTTTGATTAGTTAATAAAATCAGGCCTAATTCCATAAAAAAAAACCCCGAACTTTAGGTTTGCTCCCAAATCTGCCCCCAACTTTTCTTATCTAAAAAAAAACCTACAACTTTCACTTGAATCTCAAATCTACCCTCGTTAACCCTCCGTAAAAAATCACCGCTAAATTTTCTAATGGGGCAATTCCACGTCAACACAATAATCCATGTTAGAAGTTGGCGTGGAAAATCTCCAATAAAACATCGACACTGCTCTTATTGGGAAAGTTGGGATTTGTCTTCTTCTTCTTGAAGTCGCTTGTTTAGTTCTTCAAGTCTTCTTCTCCTTCAAGTCGCGATTGTCTTCTTCTTCTTCAATTTGCACATAGACAACACTCAGTCACTCCCTCCATCAAGGTCACTCTCTATGCCACGAAACCAGAGCCAGTAAGCTTCTTCATCCCTCTCTTCTTCATGGGTAAGCCTTTCTATTTGTTTCACTCAAAGGAATTGATCTCAGATAGGAGAGATCATTGGTGAAACGACTGAGTAGTGGACTCCAAAGCGCTCGCTCTCTTCCTATATAGGCTCACACTTAGAGGAGAGGATGGCGGAAACTACAAACAACTCTTGTGACAACCAGGTATTTGTTCTTCTTTTTTTTTTTGCTCTTTTTTGCTCTAAATTTAACTTCCATCATTTATGATGAAGTACACGTGCATATATCTTGCATTTTCAGTTTATGCTATTCTTGTTACATGTATGATCCTAGTTAAAAGCTACATATTAGGGCTTGCCCTTTGGTGTTTCCATGTGCTGTCTGTTTTAGCACCTTCATAAATGGGATTTGTTGTTTCCTCAAAGTCATCACCGTCACTTCAAGTAGTGGACATAACAAAAGATGTGCTCAAAATCCTCAAATTCTTGAATATAATTCTATTGTACAAAAATGTTGGTTTATTGTTGTGGTAGTCAATTGTTCCTAGGATGTGATTTGCGTCATTTACAATTCACTTCAATCAATGTTATATGTTCAACATTGACCTTGCAGGTTGAACGTCATTTTGCTCGCACATTTTGCTTGTAAAAAATTGGAGTATTACTATATTGAATTAGAATCAATGGTGAGTTCATTCAATCGTTGACTCTTTATGTTTGAATATTGTTTTTAGTTATCAATTCATGACTTTTGGTATTTTTAACAGGATGAAAGTAACAATGATGATATGTCATTGGACTGGAGCAACAAAGAACTAAATATATCAGATAATGAAGAGTCGAGGACAAGGGATATGGTGAAAGAATTCGAAGAAGCAAGAATGGAGGAAGAGGAGGAGGCGGATGATGGTCAAGCTTTAGTGGTAAGTTCCACCAATATACAAAGTGAGAAGGAAGACGATGATCGAGATTTAGTTTTATACAAAGATGAGGCAGCTGATGAAGATGCACACTCTAATAATGAATTTTTAAGTGGGCTTGATATCGATGATTTTCAAAAAACCAATGGCACATCAGGCCTAATGGTTAATAAGTATAATCCTATGTATGACCATAACAAGGAAGTGTTTAGTCTAGGCATGATATTTAAATCTCATGAACAGTTCAAGAATGCCGTGAGAAGGTATGCCACAATTAATGGATTTGACATTTTTTAGCAAAAAAATGAATATAAAAGAATGGAAGCAAGGTGTGTAAGAGGATGCGGTTGGAGGTTGTATGGCGGTTGGATTCAAAATGAGAAAACTTTTATCATAAAGAGAGTTGGAGATCCCCATAGTTGCAATAGAAGTCTAAAAGGCAAGTCATTGCTACATGGCTCACTCAAGAGTACACACTCAAGATTAAAGCTAGACTCACTTACTCAACTACAAAAATGCAGGTGGATGCAAGAGAAAGGTTTGCGCTAACACCTGAAAAGAAGAAATGTTATATAGTTATATGAAAAGCTCTTAGTGATATAAGGGGCCCAATTGTTGAGCAATATGAAATGCTAAGATCTTATTTGGCGAAACTCAAGAGAGTTAGCAAAGATAAAACATTTGACATGGAAGTCAACCCTGCTACCAAAGTTTTTGAGATAATTTATTTGGGTTTAATGAGTTAAAAAGGGGATTTTTAGCAAGATGTAGGCGTGTCATAGGCTTAAATGGGTGCTTTCTTAAGATTGAATTGAAGGGTATGTTATTGTGTGCTGTAGGACGAGATGGAAACAATTAAATGTTTCCAATAGCTTTAGTAGTTGCGGAAGTTGAGTCTAAGGCATCTTGGACTTGGTTTCTCATCCTCTTATTCGCAGACTTGAACATGGGAACGGGCGAGAGTTGGACTTTTGTTAGTGACCAGCAAAAGGTGATATCTCATCTTTTGTCTTTATCTTTATTGGTTGTTACACTACAATAGTGCAATATTGATGTGATTTTTTTATCAGTTAATTTTTTGGTTGTGGAGACTAATAAATGCAGTTTCATGCCTATCTCTACAAGCAAAGCATCAAAATTGTGCAAGACACATATACGCTAATTGGAAAAAATTGTATAAAGGGGACGCTCTTAAGAATCTCTTCTGGAGAGCTGTGAGGTGTACATTTGGAGCTGAATTTGACCTAGAAATGGCGGATTTGAAGGAGTGCCCTAAAGGTTATGAAGACTTTATAAGGCAAGGCCCTGAGCACTTTTGTAGAGCTTACATTAAGACAGATACTAAGTGTGATGCAATTGATAATAACTTAAGTGAGACCTTCAACAAACACATTTGCATACCAAGAGCAAAACCAATACTCGAGATGCTTGAAGCAATAAGAACTATATTGATGGAGAGGATGGCAGAAAGAAGTTAGTTAATGGTAGATCGAACAGATCCAATTTGCCCAAGGATTAGAATGAAGTTAAAAAAGGCTAAGTTAGAGTCAAGGTATTGTATTGCTAGAGCAGCAATGAGGTATACCTTTGAAGTTCAAGTATTTAACAATAGATTTGTGGTTGACTTGGCTGGGAAGATTTGTCCTTGTAGGGAATGGGATAGATCTAGAATACCATGTAAACATGCTATATGTTGCATTAGTTTCATAAAGTTAGATATCAATGATTACGTTAATGATTACTTCAAGAAAAATGGTTATGAGAGATATTATCAATTTCCCCTCTATGCCGTGAATGGACAACAAATGTGGCCCAAAGTCAGTGGTAAGCCAATCAAACCCCCACCTTAACGAAGGAAAAGGGGGAGAGAGAAGAAAAATAGAATCAAGAATAAGAATAAACGAAGTAGTGATGGTAAGAAATTGACGAAAGCTGAAGTCCAAATGCAATGTTCAAATTGCCTTCAGTTTGGGCATAACAAGAAAACATTCAAGGATCCTCCTGCACCTAAGCCATCCAAAGTAAGCTTCATTTAAAAATTTTATAACTTTTAATAATAATTTTTTTAGGGCTATTATGACTGTTAACATTGGTGTTTCTTGTGTTTTTCCACATATAGGCAAAAAGAGGAAGACTAAAGAAAGCTACTAGTGTGCAGGATAGTCCACAAGCCAGTAGACCATCTAATAGGAACTCTGCTATCATCAGGAAGGAGAGAGCACAGGTTAGTATTTTTTTTAGCCACATTTTATTTTCATAACACTTGTGTATATTGTAATTAATGTTTTATGCTCATTTTGTATCTTTAGGCTAGACAAGGATATGGATTTTTCATGTTTGAAACTAGGAATTCATATTTAAGGGTAATGTCTTTATCTAATGTTATATATATATATATATATATATATATATATATATAGAAAAGAAAAACAAGTTTACATGTTAATTTTTTTATTGCATATGCCTGGTAGTGATAGAGTTATTGATGTCGTAGGTCCATCCTTCTCCAACAGACAAACAAGAGCAATGATTGTTCAAGTTTTACCAAGCCAATCTTCAATTGATATCTCAGAACCTTCGTACACTCAACAATCCATAAACAGTGGTGGATTGTGAAATTGTGGACCAAGAAATGCTAGTGGATGTTTAGTTCTTATTGTTTGATGATGATATTTTGTTATAGAATAAAAAATGTTAGTTTTTATGTTTTTTTAAGTGGATTTGGCTGTGTACTATGTCTGGTTTGGGGATTTAGTAATGTAACTTTCTATTTGGGATGTCTCTCTTGTCCAGCACACATTGTTTTGGTTATGTACACTGCTTTGACTATGTATAATGTGTTTTTGCTATGGTGCTAAGATTGGCAGAAGGTTCTGGGTTGGATCATTATTTGTGGTATTAGCTATATAAAAAAGGTCTTGTCAAGGAAGATAAGGGAAGTGACAAAAAAACAAAAAAGAAAAAAAAAAGGTGATGGAGATGCAAAAGTTTGATTTTATATTGTATAATCTAGTTATACGGCGACGACCACGTGGACGTGGATTGGTTTGGCTGCGCCGATGGCAAGGTGAATTGGTTTTTCTTTTGCTGTTATTTGTAGGTTTAGTGAATTGGAGCTCCTCATTTTTGCTGGTTCGATTTGAGTTCAGGAGAAATTAAGGGAACTTTGTCATGTATAGTTTGCAAATTTTGCGGAGGAGGCTACTGTGTATGGAGGCCTTTTTGTTTTAATGCGCCTTATTTTCAGTGTCTTAACATCGGATTTTTCATTTCATGCAGTTCTGTTATTTGTGAAAAGGTGGAAGATTTGGGATGGGGAGGGGAATTCTGTATTTTTGTCGTCTTTATGTTATGTCCATCTTTTTGTCATGAGGAATGTGCATCTATCCAAGTAGTACAAAAAATGTGAGTAATGTGTAGTGAAAATGGGTAAAGAGTCAACAAGTTTGAAGTTATGTTGTGTTGTATGTGCTTAGGGAAAATTACTTCTTAAAGGTGAAATAATTGTCTATCTGCATTCTCTAGATAGTTTTGCTACCGAAAAAAAATTAGCTCAAAACTGCTTGGATTCATTTGAAGCTTCTTTGTCGGTCTTTATCCGCATTAGAGATGTATAAAAAGTTATTGTTAGGGAAGGTGATGGAGATGCAAAGTCTGGTTTTATATTGTAAAGCTGATGATACAAAACAAGAAACTAATACGGTATCTTTTGTATTTCAAGATTAACAAGGATTACAACTCAATAGGTCTTTCACCGACATTAAAAACGAATAAATCAAAAAGAGAAAATGGGAGATCTAAAAATATAACTACAAAATGCTCTGCATCATCTAAAACACAACTTCATTTAAGTCAAACCCCTGCTAAAAGATGCCATGGGAATGCTTTCTCAAAACACCAACATCAATAAAGGTTTTTCCACATCCTTCATATCATAGCTGCAGTCGACTCTTGACTCTAGCTCGAGCACCTTAGCTTGGGCGCCTTTGCTCCTTTTCCTTGTCTTTTAAGGCCTTCGATGTGTTGTCTACATGTGAGACAAACAGAAACTAGAGTCACTTAAGTCCATGCTTAAAAGTTCTTTTTATTTTTTTTTTCAAGTAGAAGGATTTTAGAATAAGGAGGTATACTCAAAATACACTAAAGAGAACCATCCATTAACACTCACTTGAAAATTCATGAGCTTCTTCATTGAATTAACACTCATTACTGAATGGTTTAAAGTTTTTTACTTCAGTTATTTGGAATCATTAGACATACTCAAGGCATCACTAAAGAAATTTCACAAACTCTATCTAAGCATTCCTTGCTAAACATTATAAGTCACCATTCATCCTATTAGCAAGGAATTCAATTGACACCATAACATCTCCTATTCCAGAAAATCACCCTCCGCCACTCACTGGCAACCATCACCGGTCACTGTAAAAACATGTGAAGCACAAAGACATGGTAAACAGAGAAACGGAAGCAACAAAAGTTCAATATCGTACTCGGCAACTATGAAATTACATCAAGAATCCTGTATATTAACCAATCGATTAATGACATGTGAACTATATCAAAACATCTTCAGATTGAGCAATTCTAGGAATTAATTCATGACCGTATCTCAGGGACATATCATTAAACAGGTTGTATACGCTCCACAAAATGAGAAACGACACATTAACAAGTTTGAGTTTGATACTAATCTTGCACTAATCCCAAACAGGACGATTGTAATCAACAAAAATCAACTCGAATTATCATGGAAATTAAAATAAATTTAGAAGAAGACAGCTTAGCAAATACATATATGTACAATTAATTTTCGTTTCATTGACCCAGACACATATATGTAGTCAGAGAGACAATGTACAATGAATGATATAATATCATGCAAGGGACTCTCGGATAAGTTCTGAGATATACCGAATTGTTAAGGATAATGGCGCAAATCAAGGAATCAATATCAAATCAAATCACACAAGTACTAAAGTCAAGGAAGAATCTCACATAACAAGCAAGTACTAAGACCAAGGGATTGTAAATTCAATTTGATTGATTCTAACGGCTTGTAATCTCTTGTGTAAATACATGTACTCAGCGCATGTAAAATGTATTAGTCGCATAAAATCTTTTCTTCAAAATCCTCTCAATTCTCTGAAATTTTATATGGTATCAAAGCTTTTTCGCTCAATCAAGCCTTCAATCCCACCATGTCGAGTTCAACCAGTGACAACACCAACTCTTCCGCAACTGGTCTCATCACCATCAGCAACACTGGTCTCAACACCATCGGCAACACAGTTCAGCTTCCCATAAAGCTCACAGCTAGCAACTTTCCCTCTTGACGAGCACAACTTCAAGCCATTTTAAACAAGCATGATATGCTCAGATTTGTTGACGGTACACACCCTTGTCCGTCACTTGATTTGTCCGGACCAACCAGTCCAGCACACACATTGTGGATTTGCCAGGACCAGCTATTGTTATCCACCATTTTCGGCTCAGTTTCTGAATCTATTTTGCCAGTGATTGCATTCAACGAAACCTCTCAAGAGGCACTAAAAAAAGCTCACCAACCTTTATGCCAACAAATTTTGTTCTCGGATAATGTTTCTCAAGGACCAGTTGTCCACAATCCGGCGTCAATCGAGGTCAGTTTAGGAATATCTTCAAGAATTAAAGGGTATTGCCGATGAACTCTCCATTATTGATACACCCCTTCAAGATCATGATATTGTTATCCATGCTTTACATGGAATTGGTACTAAATTTAAAGAATTAGCAGCTGCAATTTGCACTAGAGAAAATCCTATTTCATTTGAGGAATTACACAACAAACTTGTCGCTTATGAAGCTTATCTTAAGTATGAAGAAAAAGTTGCAGAATTCATTCCTGTCATTGCTCAGTGTACTGCCAAATCACGCTCTAGTTTGTCCGCTGCTTGCTAGAACGGTGCCCAAAACAGACGCGGTGCTTCACATGGTGCCTGTAACAACTCTGGCAGCCAAATGGTGAATTTTTATGGATGGTTAACGAGGGTAGATTTGAGACTAGAGTAAAAGTTGAAGGTTTTTTTTAGATAAAAAAGTTTAGGGTAGATTTGGGACTAAATCTAAAGTTCAGGATTTTTTTTATGGAATTAGGCCAATAATAAAATCATGAATCAATGGTGGATTAAAGTAACACACTGTGTACCTAATATTTGTTCATAATACAATTTGCCCATCTCAAGTGGGTTAGATTTGAGATCTAATATTTTTCCATCAAAGAATTAGAATTAGAGTGATCTCCATAATCGTAGAATCTATGCATGATTATAGTTTCTTTTCAACAAGAAAGAACTAAGAAGGAAGCAACAAATAACAACTAAGAAAAGGAGATGGTGCAAAATGCCAAAGATCATAGGCTCAAGGGAGCAGCCAAGAAATAACCGACAAGCAACCAAACTGCAGAGAATCATTTGCCACACGTGAGCAGCTCATTAATCTCCGTTGGCAACTTTTTTTAAAAGTACCAAAAAAGTTCTAAACCTATTACATTCATAACAATTCGATCCAAAAACCTTTCAATTGAATAAATTTAGTTATAAACATTTTCCCGTTTTGCCAATTGAGTTCATTCAGCCAATATAGGCTGGAAAATACCAACTTAGATGTCGGCTGGCCACCCTAAATGGCATAATTGGCACTGACATAGAAAATTTTTTTAATTTTTAAATATTTTTATGAGTGTTTTTGTTAATTTTTTTTCTTTTTTTTCTTCTCTTTTCCTTTGGTTCTTTTCTTTTCCACAGTAGGCGGCAAGAGGTTGTTGGAGCTCGTCAGCCACTACACAAGGGCTGCGAAGCCCTTGCCGACTGCCTACAAGGGCCATGGCCCTTGCCCAAATGTGGACAAGGTGCAAGCGGCTACAGGTAGGGCTGTCAAAAAAGCCCGGCCCTACTCGGACCGGCCTGGACCGACCTAGCCTAGCCCGAAAATTTAGGGCTTCTTCAGGGTGGGCCTCCTGCAGGTGGGAATAGCTCTAAATTTTAATATTATCCCTATTTTGGGTCGTGTCGGTCCGGATCGAGCTTTTTTTTGACAACCGCCCGTGACTTAAAAACCCTAAGCGCGATGATTCTCCTCCTCCTCTTCTCATCCCTCTTCTTCTTCCATCATCTTCTTCTTCCTCACCGGACCACCATGACTCTCTCTCTCTCTCTCTCTCTCTCTCTCTCTCTCTCTCACCATGGCGAGCAAGCCGGAGTCGGTGGAGGACTGGTCTTGACTTTATGGCCGGGGCGTCGCGGGGCTGCTGGCTCATCAATGGCGTGGCTCGAATTCAAACTCGATGTTCTTTGAGTTCACCGTCCGAGTCGCGGCGATGCTCAATCATCCTCTTGAGGAAAGGGAAAGCCCCTGACGCGCTATCGCGGGACTCCGGTTCTCTCTCTCTCTACTACCACAAGAAGAAGAAGAGACCCGCAATTTGAAAGCCAATGGAAGATGGTCAGATTAGCCGACGAACTCGGCACGGCAACACTCGTATGATTCTGCTTCAGAACTTCAGGCGTTGTCTGTGCTGGTGTTTCCACTTTTGCTGCACTCTGTGTCGCGTCCTTCACTTCACCTCACTTTGGCGCTTGAGGTGCAGCCAAACTCGGCAAACTCTAAGTAGCGTTTCATGTGGGCGGTGAAGCTACGCTCATGGAGGAAGCATTAACGATCTGATTCGACTTAAAAATTGGATCTTTATCAGAATTCACCGGGACTTGAGTATTGTTCCGCTCTTTCGGAGGTCAATGAGGAGTTGTTGCATTCGATCCGGTCTGGACATTATCTGAAGAGGAAGGAGGAAGGGACGATGATGCAGCACTGTCATTGCTGTTGGGTCCAGACATTATCCGATTTCCTCCTGCTCCTCCCCCCACCTGCAAACCCAAAAACTCGGCCCGACTCGACCCGGCCCAACCCGAATTTTCACTTTGGGTTCTATGTGTTTTGGGCCAGGCCAGATTAGAGAGAGCATGTGCCCCTTGTGATTTGGGTCGGGTAGGGTATCATAGAAACCCAACCTGATCCGACCCGATCCATTGACACCCCTAGCTACAGGTGAGGCCGCCTCGCCCAACCGACCACAGGCAAAGGCGGCCTCCTATGCCTTGCCCTGACCATTACTAGAGCCTCGCCGGCTATGGCTGAACCTCACCTAGATTTAGGCAAGGCTAGGGAAGGGCTACAAGCCTAGTGGCCAATGAGTTTCGGCGACCCTCGCTACATAGTGGAAAAAAAAGAAAAGAAAAGAAAAACTAATAAAAAAATTCGAAAATTTGAGAAAAAAAATTGTAAAAAGAATTCTTAAAAAATGTTCACGTCAACACCATTCGTGCAGCGTAGGATGAACGGCATCCACGTCAGGAATTTTTGGCCTAGATCGAATAAACACAATTGAAAAAATGTGAAAAAGTTAATGTTACATTAGTTAAATTGAAAATTTTATGACTGAATTATAATCAATATAATAGGTTTATGACTTTTTTAATACTACCAATTCTATTATGGACCTTCTTTTAGACAGTTCGAGATATATTGAACTAATTGACTTATTCATAGATAATAAAGTGACTTGGGAGGGGATGAATTTTCTTTTATAGTCTCAACCCGGGGTACTCAAATTTTATGTCCGAATTTTGTGAAAACACGCAAATCGCCCTGTCCGCAAATATCAGCCAATTTTATTTATTTACGTTGGTTATAAGAGTCTGCATTTCGATCTTTCTATAGATTCTCTGAACCGGTCTTCCGTTGACGCTTACCTAAATGGGAGATACCGTGTCCATCCCGAGCAAGCATGAACCTTCAGGGAAGCCCACTCCGCAGCCACATTTCAGTTCACACTCGCCAATGACCAATCCTATAAATATAAACCCCAAATCTCTCCACCCAAGCAAGACCAAGCCTCATCTCTCTGTTTCTTTTCCCTAGAACCCCAAGGCGTCATCTCTCTCTCTCTCTCTCTCTCTAAAAAGCACGGGAAAGAACGCGGGATGGCTTCCATGCCGCAAGCTATGAAAGAGAAGGGATTAGCAGTGAAGAGGCAAGAGCTGCTTCCTCATCCTCCCAGGCGCGGAGGCATAAAGCGTCTCATATTATCCTGCTTGTTCCGCAGCTTTCAAGCCCTTTTCGCTAAAATCTTCGGCTCCTTCTTGGCCGCAACTTGACGTGCACTCCCGCGTCAGATCACAAGTCACCTCTCTTCTCCTCGCTTGCTCATTTGGGTTGCCGGAAGAAATCATCCCAGACCGCTCGATAATGTTGATCCGTTGTGGCGTTTGATTCCTGAATTCTGTGTTACGTTCTGCGTTTGTAGTAGTCTCGCGCGGGAAATTGGCTGTGTGTTTCTCGTCTTGATGTTCTGTCATCTCAACCGACATCTTCTGCTACTTGTTTTTAATCTGACGCTATTTCTGTTATACATCGTGTTCCAAAATTCTCGGTAACGTTGGGCGACCGATTTACGATTTTGGAAAGTGACGTCGAGTTTGGTTCCTGTACATGAGTAAAAGATCAATAACATATACTTCTACTTCGATCTTAATAAACATTGGGTGCTTGAGTACTAGGACTAGGACATACATTAGTCCACTGATTTTTCGCCACGTGTACACACTGCTGCTCACTCTCTGTCCTCCGCCTCTCGCTCCCAGGGCCACCTCCTGAATGGCGTCACCGTCTCGCCTTGGCTCGGGAAGTTGACCTCCCTCCCCCGGCCCTCGCCACCACTCGATTCTTCAATGAAGAAGGCAAAATGGTCCAGTTAAATTGTTGATGTAAAGCAGCAAATACTCAGGCTTGGCCAAAATTCCCAAAACTGTTTAGGTATGGAGCCACCGAAGCTGCTGGAAGTACAGAGCAAGAACCCTAAGATTGCTCGAATTCCCAATCTCATGGCCAATCGGCCCGTCAATGGTTCACATGCAGAGAAAGTTCATGGAGCGACATCCCAGCGTACAAGTCGTCAGGGACCTCCCCAGCGAGCGAATTGAAGCCCGCGCAAGGAAGCACGCCATGTCCGAGCGGCTCCCTATCCCAGCCAGGATCTCACCCTCAGGTTTTTTTCCTGAAAAAGTGGAGCGAGCGGACAACACGCAAATTGTTGGGGTCTGTGGCATCACAGATCGGCGGTGGGATTGCGCCTGCGAGGTGGTTGTTGCTGGCGTTGAAACTGGTCAGGTTAATTACAAACTGGAAGATGGAGGGGGGCGGATGATGTCGCGGGAGGTGTTGCTGGAAAAATCCATGGTCCAGACGGCGTTGTCCCAGGGAAGGACGGGGATTTCGCCGGAGAGCCCGTTGAAGCTGAGGTCGTGGACTCGGAGCTAGCCGCGAAGAAAATGGCAGACAAGGGGCCGGACAGCCGGTTGCGCGAGAGTTTGAGGTGGGGAAGGGAGGTCAACTTCCCGAGCGACGGCAAGACGGTGCAGATCAGGAGGTGGCCGAGGAGGGAGAGGCGGAGGACGGAGAGAGAAGGAGCGACAAACAAAGAAGGAATCTCAAGTTGCTGAAGAATGGGACAGTCATGTACACGTGGCAACAAGTTAGTGGACTAACATATGTCCTACTTGGGACCACTCAAGGACCAGAAACCACAATGCGGACCATTTACAGTTTGGTCATATTAAACCACCAAAGAAAGGAAATTGATACTGCTAGATTCTGCTATATTAATTAGGAAAAAATTATTGCAGGATCATTCGGCCTAGCGATCTTGTGGACCCCACGAGGGCCCACAAGATTCAACGGTGGACATGCACTGGGCCTATATGGTTAGAGTGCGGCTGATGAGTTTCCTTTGAACAAGCATTGATGTAAAATTACCTTACACTCTTAATTGTGTATGCTCTAATTTTCATACATTATTTGCGAACATATATAACGCTAATCCATTCGTGACAACTCTCCCTCTCTCATTGTGTCTCCATGTGGATGGCGACGCAAATTAAAAGTGCTTTCTCTTTCCCTATGTCTATTAGGGTTCATAAGCGAATCGTCGAAAATCGAAATCTAAAAAGAAGGGTGCGAACTTTAGTTTTGGAACTTCATCCAAGTGGCTAAGTAAGGTTTGAAAATTAATGACGTTATTGCAAAACTACAAAATCCCTCTTGAAGGCGAAGGGTCAACACGATACGTAAGAGAGCCCTTAAATGACCTGCGTATCAAAGATTAATCCTTTCTTTATTGATATCGTGAGTGAGCAAATATCAAAGTTAATCCTTTCTTTATTGACATCGTGAGTGAGCAAAATTCTATACGTGTAGGTGCTTAGTTTTTCGATAGGGGCTTAGTGGTCAAGATGAGTTGGTGTATAGTAATCAAATGAACAACTTACTTCCAAAGAAAAACGGAAAAAATTATCCAAAAAATTTTAAACTTATTGCACTTTTACCAATTCATTTCTAAACGTTTCAATTTTGCCAATTGAATTCTCAACATTTTCACTTACCTCCAAATAAAAATGGGAAAATTGTCCAAAAAATCTTAAACCTATTTTCAATCCTCAACCTTTCAATTTTACCAATTAAGTCCTAAACATTTTTTGCATTTTGTCAATTGAGTCCATCGATCAATTTTAATAAAATTCTTGCGACATGGAAGATTTCGAAGCCAGGATGTTTAGGATGACCAATACTAACATGAGTAATTTTTAATAATATTTTAATTTTTTTCAAAATTTTTTATTAATATTTTTACTTTTAAAATTTTATCATGTGTTTTTTTTTTCAACTGTGGCTAGTAAGGGTTGCAGGGCCTTGATCGACTGTTAGTGAGGGCCACCATAACCTCATCGGCCATGGGCAAGAGTCGCGGTCCTTGCCAGTGGGCGGCAAAGGGCCCTAGTGGCTTGGCCGTCGTGGGGCCCGGCGTCCCTCATCAAACACAATTGAAAAAAAAAGAAGAAGGAAAACCAGGAAAAAAAAAAAGAAAAAAATAAAAATTAATTTTAAAAATAATAATGAGTTTGAAAAAAAAAAAGCGTTAATCAAGGCCAAGCCATGCCATGTAGAACATCTAGTGTCCACATTAGCAAATTCTAACCAAAAATTATTTGAATAGACTCAATTGATAAAATTGAAAGGTTTAAAACTAAAATGGCAAAAATGCAATAAGTCTAAGACTTTTTGAACAATATTCCCAAAGAAAAACGGATGAGTTACCAAACCTTAGGTTATTCAGCTGTCCATACAAAAAGTTAATGATTTACCCATTGCAATGAAAGAAAGAATTATCACACTGAAATGTTTAGAGTTAAAAGGAGTAATTGATAATCTAGTTAGACATTAGTTTTATGGCTTAAACTTTTGGGAGCAATTGATAATATCTAGTTGGCATTAACTTCATGGTTTGAACTTTTGAGGGAAAGTTGGTCTAAGTAGGGTTATCAACAGGCTCAAATTATAGGCTCCTTCTTGGATTTTTGTGGAGGCATGACTTGTGCAACCCGAATGCTCTACTAATACAATCTTGCATTCCTTCTTCATTTCACTCGACACAGAAGTTGATCCATGAGAATAACTTAGATGATAGTTCATTTGGGTTATGCACATGAATGAGAGTGTAGTGACATGAGTTGATCAAAAGTAGGAGACGCCGTGTCAAAAAAGATGTGCAGGGGTTTGGTGGGTGTTTTGGGCCTGGGAACGAAGTTATAAACAGACAAAGCTTCTGCGAAATGGCGTATCGGGAAAACTTGTTTGAGGGTTGCATGCAAATGACGATGGCTACGCCGTGATTGAGCACTTTGGTCTTAATTAACTCTATTAAACTTCTGGGTTTGGATAATGCTTATTGGTCCAGTTCGTTAATCTCCAGTAATTCTCGGAGCACATAACTTTGTTGTAGAAAAGTTTACTAATATAGTGCTGTTTACTAAAATTTGGTAATTACATATTACATGTATTACTTTTGGTCGGACATGGCATTGTAAGTTAGTTTCGATCTCTTTTATGACTTTGGAGTGTTCCTCTGGTTCGATGGGTTTGCTCAATGCTGTGGCCCAAATGGATTTGAACATCAATTGAAGTATGTTGGCCCATATAGCCTCGTATTGGAAAAAGCGCAGTTATGTTGTGGCCTTTGTTGCTAGGACATAAGCCATTCAAGTAGTTGATTTTGGGCCTAAAAAACCTGAGATCCACATCCATAATGGCCGATCACAGAGATTGTTGGGCAATGATTGCAACGATGATTTGAAAGAAAACATAGACTACTGAACAGATTGCGTATTTGATCAATTACTCCATCCATGAGTAGAGTAATTGATCATAGACCGTGAAGATGTGCAAATCTAGAAGGCTGCTAACATTGGGCCGAAGAAGTTGGGCTGAACCCTAGCCTCGATGTGGGTGTTGGATCTGCCCACTACTAACAAGAAAGTTTACTAGATTTTACTTAGGAGGACTTTGCAATGCGTAAGTTAGAAAAAAGCAATGTGAAGAGGAAGGCAGGATGAGAGCTAAAAGAGGTAGGAATGAGACATACCGCAATGTTTCCCTGAGCCCTCTTCTGTTCATGTCACAATATGGGCTGATGGAAAGCTAAATGGAGGAAGATTTGTATTTCTTATATTGAAACTCTCTGAAAACAACCCTATTTATAGTACATAGAGTCTACTTAATCTAGGTAAGAAATATACAGAAAAGGAAAAAGATGATTCCCCGATATACAATATTCCAATAAATCAATTAAGGACAATCACATCAAATTTATGGTATCAATTAGTGCTTATAGTATCTTCATCATATCAATCATGGGCAATAGTATCTCTAACACTCCCCTCAAGCTAGTGAATTTTACATTGAGGATACCTAACTTGGTTAGTAAAGACGTATGTTGCCTCTGACACAAAGGCTAGGTGAAGATGTTTATATGTTGCTCTTATTGTCCTTATTCCTTAAGTCTTGATCATTCCATCATGGATTTTTATATGTCCCAAGGAAGCAACGGGATTTTGTTGATAATGTTTCTGCTATTGCCGAGGTCAAAAATCGGTTTTTCATGACCATCACGAAGAAAATGGCAGAGGCCCGGATCACTTCATCCACAAGAGGTTAAGGAGAATGAGGGAGGTCATTGCATTGAAGAATGGAGAAGAAGTACCGCAGAGGATTTTTACTAAACCTCTCAAGATCGGAGGATGGAGAGAGAGTTCAAGAGCAGGCTTGGAATGAAAAATGGAACAAATTTGGAATTTGAAAGTTTCTGAAATTAAACCAAATTTGTTAGTACTTGTTTCAAATTTTTTGAGTAACACTACAAAATTTCCATATTTTGATTTTTCATAGATATTGCAAGATATATTTTCTAGTTATATTTTAGGAAAGTTTCCTAAGTCAAGTAGGTTTCCTAATTAGAATAGGTTTCCTAGAAAGAGGTTTCCTTTTTCGAATCAAACTATGGTCTATATATATAGTCTATTTCTCAACAAATTGAGACATGCAATTGAAAACATTAAATTGCGATTGTTTCACCTTCAAAAATTTCTTCCATTCAATATTGTTGGAAAATTACGTTCAACAGATCTCACCCTCGGTTTTTCCTGAAAAAGTGGAGCGAGCGGACAACACGCAAATTGTTGGGGTGTGTAAAATTTGGTGGATGCGCGCATGCGAGGTGGTTTTGAAATTGAAACGGGTTTTAATTACAATATTCCGGAAGATGGAGGGGTGTATGAATCGCGGGAGGTGTTGCTGGAAAAATCCATGGTCCAGCGTTGTCGAGGGAAGGACGGGGATTTTCGGAGAGACGTTGAAACTTAATTTCGTGGTTTAATTATTTTTTAAGTGTGGGCGGACAAGGGGCGGACAACCCGGTGGTTGAAAGTTTGAGGTGGGGAAAAAAGGTCAACTTGAAATTTCAAAGCAAGGCAGTGCAGATCAGGAGGTGGCCGGTAAGGGAGAGGCGGACGACGGAGAGAGAAGGAGAGAAAAAAATAAAGAAGGAATCTCAAGTTGCTGAAGAATGGGACAGTCATGTACACGTGGCAACAAGTTAGTGGACTAACATATGTCCTACTTGGGACCACTCAAGGACCAGAAACCACAATGCGGACCATTTACAGTTTGGTCATATTAAACCACCAAAGAAAGGAAATTGATACTGCTAGATTCTGCTATATTAATTAGGAAAAAATTATTGCAGGATCATTCGGCCTAGCGATCTTGTGGACCCCACGAGGGCCCACAAGATTCAACGGTGGACATGCACTGGGCCTATATGGTTAGAGTGCGGCTGATGAGTTTCCTTTGAACAAGCATTGATGTAAAATTACCTTACACTCTTAATTGTGTATGCTCTAATTTTCATACATTATTTGCGAACATATATAACGCTAATCCATTCGTGACAACTCTCCCTCTCTCATTGTGTCTCCATGTGGATGGCGTTGCGCAAATTAAAAGTGCTTTCTCTTTCCCTATGTCTATTAGGGTTCATGTTTAATTCGAAAAATCGAAATCTAAAAAGAGGGGTGCGAACTTTAGTTTTGGAACTTCATCCAAGTGGCTATGTAAGGTTTGAAAATTAATGACGTTATTGCAAAACTACAAAATCCCTCTTGAAGGCGAAGGGTCAACACGATACGTAAGAGAGCCCTTAAATGACCTGCGTATCAAAGATTAATCCTTTCTTTATTGATATCGTGAGTGAGCAAATATCAAAGTTAATCCTTTCTTTATTGACATCGTGAGTGAGCAAAATTCTATACGTGTAGGTGCTTAGTTTTTCGATAGGGGCTTAGTGGTCAAGATGAGTTGGTGTATAGTAATCAAATGAACAACTTACTTCCAAAGAAAAACGGAAAAAATTATCCAAAAAATTTTAAACTTATTGCACTTTTACCAATTCATTTCTAAACGTTTCAATTTTGCCAATTGAATTCTCAACATTTTCACTTACCTCCAAATAAAAATGGGAAAATTGTCCAAAAAATCTTAAACCTATTTTCAATCCTCAACCTTTCAATTTTACCAATTAAGTCCTAAACATTTTTTGCATTTTGTCAATTGAGTCCATCTGACCAATTTTAGCTGAAATTTGCTGACATGGATGCTGGCGATGCCGTGTAGGGCGGCCAATACTAACATGAGTAATTTTTAATAATATTTTAATTTTTTTCAAAATTTTTTATTAATATTTTTACTTTTAAAATTTTATCGTGTTTTTTTTTTCAACTGTGGCTAGTAAGGGTTGCAGGGCCTTGATCGACTGTTAGTGAGGGCCACCATAACCTCATCGGCCATGGGCAAGAGTCGCGCGGTCCTTGCCCGTGGCCGGCAAGGGCCTTGTGGCTTGGCCGTCAAGGGCCCGACGATCCTCATCGAACACAATTGAAAAAAAGAAGAAGGAAAACCGGGAAAAAAAAAGAAGGAAAAAAAAGAAAAATTAATTTTAAAAAATAACAATGAGTTTGAAAAAAAAAATACGTCAGCTCCAGCCATGCCATGTAGAACATCTAGTGTCCACATTAGCAAATTCTAATCAAAATTAGCTAAATAGACTCAATTGGTAAAATTGAAAGGTTTAAAACTAAAATGGCAAAAATGCAATAAGTCTAAGACTTTTTGGACAATATTCCCAAAGAAAAAAGGGATGAGTTACCAAACCTTAGGTTATTCAGCTGTCTATACAAAAAGTTAATGATTTACCCATTGCAATGAAAGAAAGAATTATCACACTGAAATGTTTAGAGTTAAAAGGAGTAATTGATAATCTAGTTAGACATTAGTTTTATGGCTTAAACTTTTGGGAGCAATTGATAATATCTAGTTGGCATTAACTTCATGGTTTGAACTTTTGAGGGAAAGTTGGTCTAAGTAGGGTTATCAACAGGCTCAAATTATAGGCTCCTTCTTGGATTTTTGTGGAGGCATGACTTGTGCAACCCGAATGCTCTACTAATACAATCTTGCATTCCTTCTTCATTTCACTCGACACAGAAGTTGATCCATAAAAATAACTTAGATGATAGTTCATTTGGGTTTTTGAATGAAAAATTAGTGAATTGAGCTGATCAAAAGTTTTTTTTGTTGTCAAAAAAAAATTGCAGGGGTTTGGATTTTTTGGGAACAAAACGTAATTTTTAAACAGACAAATTTTTGCGAAATGGCGTAAAAAAACTTGTTTGAGGGTTCCACCAAAATGTTTTTTTTGTAATTTTAATTGAGCAATTTTGGTCTTAATTTTCAATTAAACCTCTTTTGGATAATGCTTATTGGTCCAGTTCGTTAATTTCCAGTAATTCTCAAAATTGAACTTTGTTCGTTGGAAAAGTTTACTTATATAGTGCTGCACGTGTATAAAATTTTTTTTACTAAAATTTGGTAATTACATATTACATGTATTAATTTTGGTCGGACATGGCATTGTAAGTTAGTTTCGATCTCTTTTATGTTTTTTGGAGTGTTCCTCTGGTTCGATGGGTTTGCTCAATGCTGTGGCCCAAATGAATTTGAACATCAATTGAAGTATGTTGGCCCATGTAGCCTCGTATTGGAAAAAGGGCAGTTATGTTGTGGCCTTTGTTGCTAGGACATAAGCCATTCAAGTAGTTGATTTTGGGCCTAAAAACCTGAGATCCACATCCATAATGGCCGATCACAGAGATTGTTGGTGATTGCAACGATGATTTGAAAGAAAACATAGACTACTGAACAGATTGCGTATTTGATCAATTACTCCATCCATGAGTAGAGTAATTGATCATAGACCGTGAAGATGTGCAAATCTAGAAGGCTGCTAACATTGGGCCGAAGAAGTTGGGCTGAACCCTAGCCTCGATGTGGGTGTTGGATCTGCCCACTACTAACAAGAAAGTTTACTAGATTTTACTTAGGAGGACTTTGCAATGCGTAAGTTAGTAAAAGCAATGTGAAGAGTAAGGCAGGATGAGAGCTAAAAGAGGTAGGAATGAGACATACCGCAATGTTTCCCTGAGCCCTCTTCTGTTCATGTCACAATACGGGCTGATGGAAAGCTAAATGGAGGAAGATTTGTATTTATTATATTGAAACTCTATGAAAACAACCCTATTTATAGTACATAGAGTCTACTTAATCTAGGTAAGAAATATACAGAAAAGGAAAAAGATGATTCCCCGATATACAATATTCCAATAAATCAATTAAGGACAATCATATCAAATTTATGGTATCAATCAGTGCTTATGGTATCTTCATCATATCAATCACAGGCAATAGTATCGCTAACACTCCCCCCAAGCTAGTGATTTATGTACATCGAGGATGCCTAACTTGCTTAGTAGAGACGTATGTTGCCTCTGACACAAAGGCTAGGTGAAGATGTTTATAGGTTGCTCTATTGTCCTTATTCCTTAAGTCTTGATCATTCCATCATGGATTTGCATATGTCCCAAGGAAGGACGGGAATTTCACCGGAGAGTCTGTTGAAGCCGAGGTCAAGGACTCGGAGCTCGCTGACCATCACGGAGAAAATGGCAGAGGCCCGGACAGCCGGTTGCACAAGAGGTTGAGGTGGGTGAGGGAGGTCAACCTATTAAGCAGTGGCAAGACAGTGCCGTCAGGAGGTGGCCGGGGCGGGAGAGGCGGAGGATGGAGAGAGAGAGAGAGAGAGAGAGTAGCAGGAGACAAAAAAAAGGAACAAAAAGGAATTTGAAAGTTTCTGAAGAGTGGGACAGCATGTACACGTGGTAACAAATTAGTGGACTAATAGATGTCTTACTAGGCACTACTCAAGGACCAGAAACCATCACGTGGACGACTACTCAAGGCCTATGCGGTTAGAGTGCAGCAACTTAGCTTGTTTAGTAGATACCTATGTTGCAACTGACACAAGGTTGGGTTTCGTCGATAAGATGTCAGGTTCCAACACACGTACTCTTTGGTACATCATGATATTCATTGACTCCATCCCGTAAAAGTTCAACTTAGTGTAATATTCCACCATCTGGACCCCTCCTCGAGATAGTGGCCAATCTCGAATTTGATGTCGTGGATGCTAGGTCTATTTCCTTGAGTGAGTCTCTTATTTGACTCATCTCACACTACCTTTCTTTCCTCTACGTTTGTCATGTTTCCCTATAAACTCTTGTTGAGGGAATTGAAAATCCAAGAAATTCTCATAGAATTATAGATTTTCTAGGCATCAAATTCGGGTGTTATTGGATTTGGTTTCTCTATCGATCTGCCAATAAACTCGAATTTATTTTTCACCTGCAATGTGCGTCTTATTGCCTTTGATCATGTTGCATAATTATCTTGGGTCAGCACACACAAAACGAGTGCGCTTCCGCTATTGTTGGAAGCGTTAAGCTAATACGGTGGGGAAGGATCAATCACCTCATTTTTGCAGATGCTTCCTCGGCCGAATGGGTTGTGCTAGGTGTGTTTTAATCTCTTTGCAATGATACCACATGAGACTTCGTAATTGGCTTCTATTACTCATCATACATTGGAAAAATAAATACAGGATATTGCTCAATAAAAAAAAGGAAAAATCTACCAATTATCTGACTAATTATAATAGACAAAATATTATGCTAACTTACTATAGAAAGTAGGTCTTCGCTATTATCCCTAATAAATCACAAGAGAGATACACAAATTATTATGCTAACCAAAAAACAGAAAGTAGATCCTCCCTAATATAATAATATGAAAGCATGTGTTGTTGAATAAAAAAAGGAGATCCTATGGACCCCGAATGTCCATGACTTATTTAGAATATATAAACTATACAGGAGTCATGGGAAGGGGGCCAAACAACAGATTCAGAGCCGATGAACCTGATCGGTGTCGTAGCGGAGATGAAGCATCAATTGACGCAGCTAAATAGAACCTCGTTTGGGATTTTCCTAGGAGCCGTATATATGGAAAATCCACTCACACCAGAATCAAAGAATCAACTCTCTCACTAGACCCTAGGGTGTGATTTTGATCAGACCCCACCATGACCAGTTGTCCGGCTCTAGAAGATGGATGCAGGAGATGATCTTATTCTGATTCCTAATCATAGCAAAAGTACATTAGTTTCCAGGTACTGATCGGAGTTCTGGTAGTTGGCCGTGTTTGTGGACGTCCTCTGATTGACCATAAAGGAAAAGGACCTCATTGTTCACGTTACAAATCCAGGTCTAAATCTTTCTAAATTTTTCTGATAGATTGATAGAGGAGGGGAAATGATAAAAAAAAAAAATTTGTTGATGATAATGATATGAGACTTTGGTCCCATTTGTGGATTCGTGGGAAAAGATTATTTAATAATAGTAGGATAAGTAGCTGTCTGTTCCAATCGACTGAAGGATTAGGCCGCTAAACCTTTCGATTTTAATTATTTTGCTAATCGGTAATGGAAAATAGTATATTATTTTCGCCGCACGAAACTTTTTTCCGTGCGATTCGTTTCTTATTTTGTAGCTTGCAAAACTATTTCACATAGCTTGTTAGAGTGCTTTGGATGCGCGCTTTTAGACATGCCCAAGTATTGGACGCGAATTGGCAAGGATCAATGGGAAAGACTCGGTCCAAATCTTAAGTGGAGTAGGATTGATCGAGAGTTTAAATGCCATGAAAAAAACCTAAGTTGTGTGGCCTCTAGACTTGCAATTGATTTAATAGTCGGTCAATTACCGTACGGTGTATCTTTTTTCTATTTATCCGGGTTTTTTTATTATAAAAATTGTCCACAATATTTTAGCAATATATATTTTTAAAATTTATAAGAAACAAGTTTTTATAAATTAGATTTAATACTTGAAGTCTTTTAGTAATATTGGTTAGGTTGGATCAGGGTTGGGTATGGATCACCAAAATTGTGTTGTATGGAAATGGGTCAATTTGGATCGTACTATTTTCGGTTCACCCCAAATCCGACCCAACTCATTCTTTTGACAGGTCTAATCCACGCCCCTTAATCAAATTTCACACGCTACTCATGATTTGGCTTGCACGTGAAAGGAGGCGTTGAAGCGTTGTCGCGCATCGTACGTGAGAGGAATAATGTTAAAATATTTAATAATAAATTATATATTTATTTAATAATTTAAATTTTTAAAACGGTTAATAGTAGTAGGTCCTGCAATCGGCAAAAAATGGGAAAGGCAAAAGTGAGTGGGGATATTTTCTCGTAAATGCCGTCCACGAATAAAGACGAAAAAAACAAAAATAGTTGAGTATGTGGAATTGTCCTAGCTCTGTTTATTTTACCTAACCAGGTAGCCGAAACCGAGCGTAGCAGCTTCGAGGAAATAGGACATTAGCGCCCAGCGAACGCGATGGAACTCGCACGAACTAAAACCTATAAATATGACCGCCACATCGCTCCCACACAAGCAAGACCAAGCATCCTCCTCTCTCTCTCTCTCTCTCTCTACAAAGCACGGCAAAGAAAGCGCGATGGCTTGCATGCAGGAGGAAGCCATGAAAGAGAATGGATCAGCAGTGAAGAGTCAAGAGGCGCTTCTTCTTCCTCCCAGGCGCGGACGCATAAAGAGTCTCGTATTCGCCTGTCTGTTCCAAAGCTTTAAAGCCCCCGTCGCTCAACTCTTCGGGGCTGCTCTCCGCTGCGGTGCCCCCACAGCAGATCAAAAGCCACCTCGCTCATCTTCTTCGCTCGCTCGTCGGGTTTGCAGGAAGAAATCGCCCTAGCCGGCCCCATGATGTTGATCGGCTGTTGCGTTCGGTCCCTGAGTTCTGTATTGTTGCGGCTTCAGCTTTTGTAGTGGTTTCGGGCGGGAAAATGTCTGTGTGTTGTGTCGTCTGGTGCTGGTTTTGCTTCATCCGCCGTCTGCGGCTGCTTGTTTTCGATCTTTCTCTGTATCAGTATCAGCTGCACGTCGTTTCCCGGAATTCTCGGTGATGCGACCGACCCATTCCCCGGAAAGTGACGTCATCCCGTGTACGATTCCCGCGCATGACGAAGAGTGATGAATAATATCTATTTTTGTTTAAGTCTTTTCTTCGGAGAAAATACCGGGCGCCAGGTGGGAGGTAAATTAGTCCACTAATTTGTTGCCACGCGCGCGCACTGTGGGCCCCACTCTTCAGAAACTTGTCGTCAGATTTCTTTCTTCCTTTTTTTGTTTTTCTCGTTTATCTTCTCCGGTTACTCTCTCTCCGTCGTCCGCCGCCCGCTCCCGATCCACCCCTCCTGAACGGCGCCGCCTCGCCGTCGGGAAGTCGAACTCCCCTCTTCACCCGCACTCACCGCCGCGCCATTCTTCTATGAAAAAGGCAAAGGTCCAGTTAAATCGTTGATGTAAAGCAGCGAATACTCAAAGCTTGGCCAGATTCACGGTACTGTTGGGTAAGGAGCCACTGGAATTGTTTGAGATACAGAGCAAGAACCCTGAGATCGCTTACATGTCAATCGGCCCGTCGATTGGTTCACATGCCGAGAAAGCTCCTCGAGCGACGTCGCGGCGTACATGTCGCCAGGGACCTCCCCAGCGAGCGAATTGAAGCCCCGGCGCGGAAGATCGCGCCTGCAAGGTGGTTGTTGCTGGCGCTGAAGCTGGTCGGGATCCACCCAAGCTGGAAGATCGAGGGGGGGCGGATGACGCCGCGGGGAGGCATCGCCTGGAAAAATCCATGGTCTGAACGGCGCTGTCCCAGGGAAGGACGGGGATTTCGCCGGAGAGCCGTTGAAGCCGAGGTCGAGGACTCGGAGCTCGCCCGAGCGCCGCGAAGAAAACGGCGGACAGGGGGCTTGGACATCCGGCTGCGCGAGAGGTTGAGGTGGGTGAGGAAGGTCGACTTCCCCAGCGACGGCAAGACGGTGCCGATCAGGAGGCGGCCGGGGAGGGAGAGGCGGAGTTCGGAGAGATAGAGAGACAGAGAGAGAGAGAGTTGCAGGGAAAAGAAAACGAAAATATCTGAAGTTTATAAAGAGTGGACAGCATGTACACGTGGCAACAAATTAGTGGACTAACATTTGCCTTGGCACTGCTCAAGGACCAGAAACCTAAAAAGAAAAAGGGTCCCGAAACCTTATCCGACCCCCCAAAAAAAACGTGATTAATATCGTTAAAACTCTAAACTGATACATATCTGATAAATTTATTCTGAATTAATTTTTTGATCATAAAAAATCTCAAATTAATATATTTGTGATAAATTTATTCCAAACTAATTTTTTGACCAACAAAAACCTCAAACTGGTACATCTGCGATAATTTTATCCCAAACTAAATTTTTTTATCACAAAAAATCTAAAATTGATACACTTATGACAAATTTATCCTCTGTTAAATTGGATTACTATCACGAAAAATCATAAATTCGTAAACTTGTGACAAACAGAGAGGTAAAATCCTAAACTGGTACACTCATTAATTATCACGTATCATCAAACTTAGCAATTTGACAGTAAAATTTAACGGAAACTAACAAATGGTAAATTTATCACATGTATACCGGCTTAGGATTTTTAGTGGCCAAAAAATTAATTTGGAGTAAAATTATCATAAGTGTATCAATTTGAGGTTTTTATGGTAAAAAAAATTAGTTATGAATAAAATTATTATAAGTGTATCAATTTAGAATTTTTTGTGATATTAACCAAAAAAAAAACTAGAGAAACCATCTGGTGGACCACTACTCAATTGGAGGTGGTTCGCATTGCCGCTAGCTTGTGCCCAATCTTTGTAATTCGATTGGGCTTTGATAAAGATATAAATGTCAAGTTTTTTCGATTGTCGAGGTCCAAGGTAGCGTTTATTGTTGATGCAAAAATTATCTTTCCACGTGTGCCTTAATTGTACGCTCTAGACCAGCGAGGTTGGCTTTACTGGCCTCACCGAAGGACAACGAGGGCTCTACCTCGCTCGAAGCTCAAGGTAGGCGAGATTGCCCCTCGCCAGATCCCGATGACGGTGACCCTCACTAGTTGTTTCATTTGGCCAGTCGCTAGCCATCACCTTAGCCCCGCAACCGACTGGAGGAAGACGAAGAAGGGAGGAAAAAGAAATATAAAAGATAAAATAAAAATTAATAAAATAATTTGAAAAAATATTAAAATGTTATTAAAAATTATCATTGTTAACGTTGGTTGTCGTCATCCATGCCATGTAGGATGGTCGGTGTCTATGTCAGTAATTTTTTTTTATCAAAATTGATCGGATGGACTCAATTGATAGAAAGTGAAAATATTTATAATTCGATTGGCAAAATTAAAAGGGTCGTGATTAAATTGGTAAAAATGCGATAAATTTAGAATTTTTTGGATAATTTTCGAGAAAATTAATGACGTTAATGCAAAACTACAAAATCCCCTTGAAGGCAAAAAGTCAACACAAGCGTTGGCCTAGGTAGGAGAGACCTTACATGACCTGTGTATCAAAGAAAAATCCTTTCTTTACCGATAATCATGAGTGAGCAAAATTTTATAGGTGGAGGTGCTTGGTTTTTCGATAGGAGTTTAGTTTTTTTGGGTCGTGCGATAGGAGCTTCGTGGCCAAGATGAATTGGTGTAGAGCAATCGAATGGACAACCTTGTCTCGAAAAAAAAAAAAAGAACGGACAACGGACAAATTACTGAGTCATAAGTTATTCGGCAGTCCATATGAAAAGTCAATGATTTAACCATTGCAGTAAAATAAAGAATTCTCGCATTGAAATGTTTAAAGCTAAAAAGAGTAATTGATAATATCTAGTTGGTCATTTGTTTTATGTCTTAAACTTTTGAGAGCAATCGATAATACCAAGTTAGCATTAATTTCATAGCTTAAACTTTTGAGGAAAAGTTAATCCAAGTAGGTTGTCAATGAACTCAAATTATAGGCTACCTCTTGGATTTTTGTGGAGGCATGACTTGTGCAACACGGGATGCTCTAATAATACAATCTTGCATTTATTCTTCATTTCATGCCACACAGAAGTCGGTCCATGAGACCCAGAAGTCATTGGGGTTATCCACATGAATGAGAGTGTAGTGACATGAGCTGATCCAAAGTAGGAGATGCCGTGTCAAAAAAGAGGTGCAGGGGGGGTTTGGTGGGTGTTTTTGGGCCCGGGAGCGATGGTGTAGACAGACGAAGCTTCTGCCAAACGGGGGTATCATCGGGAAAACTTGTCCGAGGGTTCCATGCAAATGACGATGGCTATGCCGTAATTGAGCACTTTGGTCTTAATTAACTCTAATAAACTTCTGGGTTTGGATAATGCTTGTTGGTGGGTTAGTTAATCTCTAGTCATTCTCGGAGCACGTAACTTTGTCGTTGAAAAATTTACTAAAATGGTGCTGCACGTGTACACAATTTTGTTTACTACGATTTGCTAATTACATATTTCATGTATTTCTTTGGGTCGGACATGGCATTGTAAGTTCGGTTCGATCTCTTTTTATGACTTTTGATTATTCCTCTAGTTCGATGGGTTTGCTCAATGCTGTGGCCCAAATAGATTTGAGCACCAATTGAAGTATGTTGGCCCATATAGCCTCGTATAGGCAAAAGGTCAGTTAAGTCGTGGCCTTGTTGTTAGGACATAAGCCATGCAAGCAGTTGATTTTGGGCCTAAAAACCTGAGATCCTCATCCATGATCCCGGATCGCTGAAATTATTAGGCAATGATTGCAACGATGATTTGAAAGAAAACATAGACTTCTGAACAGATTGCGTATTATCATGCCATGATTGAATGGATGGAGTAATTGATCGTTGGTAGTGAGGACATGCAAAATCTAGAAGGCTGCTAACATTGGGCCGATGTAGTCAGGCTGAACCCAAGCCTCAATGTGAGTGCCGGACCTACACGCTACAAACTGAAAACTTTTTTGGATTTTACTTTGGAGGACCTTCCGATATGTAAATTAATAAAGAAAACATAAAAAGTAAGATACAAAGAGATAGCAAAAAGAGGTAGGAATGAGACATACCACAATGTTACCCTGCCCTCTTCTATTCATAGGCCACTCTAAACATGACCTCCACGTGAGTCCCTTCGATAGGCTACACAACTATTCCTCTCTCAACTTGTGTCATCTTGGTGTCATTTGAGATCTACGTACTTATCAAGCGAGAGAATACCATTGGCATGACGAGATAAGACTACGAGGGCTTTTTGTGCAAAAACGAACCAGCTCAGCAACTCCAAAAAGGGTTATTCGGTGTTTCAAAATTCAGAAATTTGAATAAGTGATCATCTTGCGCGATACCCCTCATGCACAACGAAGGTAAAAAGAGCTCAAGGACTAGAAGGTGAGAAGGGAAGTTCAAAAAACTAAAAGATTAGACTTTCCTCTTGACCATCTTAGTTATCTCCACTCCGATGACTGCTCATATTTTCAGGTCATTGCATTAATCTAATCCACAAGTAAATTTGCCATACTTTGATGGCAAAGAATATAGTGTCTGAAAAAACAAAATAAAGGCATTCATCAAATCTATTAATCCTTTGCAATGGGATGTTGTTCTAAGAGTAGTCAAACCACCTCCTCCTGCAACCGCCTCAAATCAACAACAAAATGACGAAGCTCCAACAATTGCTTCATTATTTTAATCTGAGATAACGAAAAGAGAAGATTTATATTCAAAAGCAATTTATTTGTTTTATTGTACTTTATTACCTATTCAATATAAAAAAATTGCTTCATGTAAATCTACAAAAGATATCTGGGACAGTCTCTGATATCAATTGATGAGACTAGCAAATATCACTTAAAGGAGAATGAATAGGTGATTTGAACACTGTCTGATCAAGAACAACATGGACAATCAAGTCAAACTGCTCATCTTCTCTGTTTCTGCTGCCGACCACAACATTACCGAAGTGGGTGGAGCTAGTGACCTTTTCTGTTGATGGTGACAAGCAACCAAACTCTCTGCATTTCTAGTTCTGACTAGCAAAGTGTAGGGCCAAATGCTATTTCAAGCATATTATTACCGACCACTATCGCAGATTAGTATCCCCAATAGACCAAGGGGATCTTCTTGGACATAGAATCCCTATTTCTAGAGAATTTCCCTCATCCCAATTTATGATGCCCTAATTTTTTTTTCTGGTGATAAAGCAAGCGGATACTTTTTGCATAAATTTGACTTTAGTCATGAGGGAAATACGAGATACTTAATTTTAAAAAGTTGATTTCTTCTCTTATGTGTATGTAGGAGTAATAAGTAGGGATTACTTGGAGTCCATCATCAGGTGAAAATACTTTCAAGAAATTGTGAGAGTGATGCAATGACCACATACTATAATCTCAATGAAGACTATGAGGCCACAAATATGTTGCTTCATATAATGTATTCTCAATTTAGATTACCTCGATTGGTTTCACTTTTAGGATCGGGAGGATTGACTATATGAATTTCCTTGAGTTTTGACAGAAGCACACCAAGCACCTGATTTGTTAAAAATTTATACATTTTCGAGGACAAGGTGATGTAAAAATTTATAGAGAATGCAATTGAACATTTAGATGGAGTTTACGCAAGTTGATATAACATTAACAAGTAGCAATTATAAAGTCATATGGAGGTGCACCTATGTTACGTTTGTTCACTCTGTATACCGTATGATATCATATTATACTCGCAACCATTAAAGGATGGATATGATTATGATATCATATTGTATTACCAATACAAGAGTATTCAACCCAAAAATTTAAGTTGATATAAGCCGTACAAACCATATAGACAAGCCCCTTCTCATGTGTAAATCGGATTGAGAATGACGCGTGGAATTAATGAACGGGGAGCCTTACACATAAAATAAAATAGGGTGGAAGTTGACTTTAGTATTATGTCAGAAATTCCAACAAAGGCTATAGCAATAAATGGAGAGAGACCATATTAGTATAAAGTTTAAATAAACCCGTAAAGAAGAGATGTGGGGTAAAAGTTTAGGAGAAATTTCATGCACACCTATGCTTTGATGAAATTCGACCGGTGTTTCTTACTTTCAAAATTAGCCCTAAACCTTGCTCAGAAGATAAAAGTTGAACCAAACCAAGATGATTAATACCTTTTTGTGTCAATACCCAAGAACTTCGCTGGATTTGAGCAAGGAATGTCAAACCCATGTCGAAGAGTTGAACTCAACGTTGAAGGGTCGACCGCCACGTTTTGCAAGAGAAAGGGTATGTTAGCTGCTCAAAATAGAAGGGGGTTGACTCTCTAGACATGTTGAGAGTTGCGACGACCAGATTATCACGCATTATCTCATGTATTACATTGTTTGCAGCTTGTTTTTTCTAATTGGAAGATGATTTATAACAAATGGCGTTTACATAAAATTCATAAGAATTGCTAATATGGTTCCCTAAAGTTGCAAACAGTCATCTTGAAGTTTTTGTCTTTGTGCCTAATCCCTTAAACGTAATGACCAAATTGCATTCTTCATCCCCAAACTCTTTTGTTTAATGAATCACCAAAATTCAGTCCTAGATTTTTCGAAAATGAAAAGATCATGTGCCACAGAAATACTTTTGTGGTTCATGCTTGCGAAGGTTTTGAAGGGTCCAAAGGGAAGGTATTCGAGTTCAGATTTGGTTACTAACCCGTCAGCTGCCTAGAAAATTAAAACCTCATCTCAATTTTTCCAAAAGACTTGTAAAGTCTTGAAAATACGTTCGGATACATATGTTAATACTAGAACCTAGGTATGTATATATATGTAGCTCAATATATCATATCAAAATATATAAATATTGACATGTAGACAGATGTATGAATTCTTCATAATCAATTTGAAACTTGAATACGTCGTACCTTTTAACAGGGTAATCAACAGGTAACATTTTGCCGAAAAGAAATGAGAACAAACTAGCCATTTTTAGTGTCGATTGAGTCATCTATGCATGTCAATTGTTATGTGACTTTTTCTTTTAAAAAAGATTACAATCCACAACCGTCGATTATTATATTTAAAGCATCCATCGATTACAATATAAATTTACTACAAAAACCGCGTGTTTAACAGTCGCTAGATCAGCTCGTAGTGGATTAAACTCTGGCAATTTCTCTTATAAAATCATCTCAATTATCATAGTTGAATTGTAACTTTCGATAATATAGAGGAGGAAAAGATATTTGTTATCTAATGTCCCATAATCCAAGATAGGCACCACTTTCTCCAGAAGCTTTTCCAATCATCATCACGGGCACACGTGCTAACACTTCATGGTGGCCCAGTCTTGCAATTTTCCATCCCAAATGGAAGGTGTCCAATCATGTCAAAACAGAAACAGACATAAGGTTGAGTCTGCACGAGGATGGCCACTGGGTCATGTTGCAATTCCTTAGGACAAACTTCTTAAAAATAGATGGAGACCCCTTCCAAATCCGTCCTTATCATGCATGTCATCAACAAACGAATTCTTGACCATATCCCTACTCTGTGATTATGTGGGGCCATTGCTCTCGTCCGCTTGCGAGACGGGGACCAAACTTTACGCACCGTGAAAAAAAAATCAGATGATTTTCGAAACATCTATTTCGGGTCTTATTAATTGCTTATGAACCATCCGTGTAGCATGATCTACGAAAGTCAAGTCTCCTACGACTTTTGAATGGCGGATGCATATAAACCTAAAAGTCCATTTTTTCCCTTTACTTTCTTTTTTTTCTTGTTGGTTGAGAAATATGCTATAAATACATCATTAACCCGTTTTCTAAAGCTTTAAAATTTTCGAGGAAAATGGTTTGCGTGACACTCCTAAAGCGTTCGTGCAATCTTACTCATGCATGCATACAAAACACCACACACACACACTAGAAGAAAACACAACTATATAATAATGTGGCAAGGAAGCTGACATACATGCCCAAATGATCCAAAATATAGGGGATTCGGGGGAATCTATACAGACGAGAGATGGGACAAAGTGATGACACATATGAGACAAACCAAATGATGATCCGACTGCATCCAAAGCCATGCATGCCCAAAACTAATAAAGAAAAATAAGAAAAAAGGAAGAAGAAAACTGGCCAGCCAAAAGAACAATAAGGTGAACATTTCATAGAGAGAGAGATTTAGGGTTTGGGATATAGTAACCAGTGGATGAAGCTTTGGAGGGTAGCGACGTCAGTGCGGTAGTGGTTCTGAGTGAACTCCAAGAGTTCGGACCACGTGAAGTCCGGGTACTTCCTTGGCACTTCCATGTCGGTCCCAAGAAGATCTGCTGGGGGTCTCACGATCCGGTCCTCTCTCGGGCACACGAAGAACACCAGTGACCTCCTCTCCCTCTCCCTGTTCACCATCGCCCTGTGCAAGCAACTCTTGTACCTCCCATTCGTTAATGCCTGCAATTCAATATCAATCGCCACTGAAACAGCTGTTGAGAGCGGCTTTCTGACTCTAACTCGACAAGTATCGAAACCATGCATGGTATCCTAGGTTTTTAGATGAAATTTCAGAGGAAAACATGTCGCTATCCTCTTGTCTCAGTAATGCTTTAGTCTCACTCTTACAGCTCCTCACACATCACGCTCTTATCTGGAGTAAACCCTAAATTATCATGGAGAAGAAGGTAATAGAGCCAATGGTCCCACGAGTGCCCACATTGCAATGCATGTTCATTGGCAAGCACATACGGTCAAAGGACAAGTTGGCTGATGATTTAGCGGAGCAGCTAAACTTCAAGACGAAAAGAAGAGGTCGAGCTAACCACGGCTCCAATGATTATAAGTTACTATTATTATTTCCAGCCACTCTTATTGACCTAATGATGTATAGCCACTTCATCGGCCAATCTCATCCTATGCCTGTATTAGTCGTGACACGTCAAATCATTGTCAAGAATGATAGATATTGCATTACTAATATGAGAACCAATAAAAGTACAAGTTCAGTATCGAGAACGGATGAGAATGGCGCCACAAGTCGACTATATATGAACCGGCCGGTGATGATTTATTTGATCGGACCGTATGGACTACTTTTAGTTAGAATTCCTCGGATTGTTCAAGCCTCTTTTCCTCGCTTGCTCTGTATCTTTTTTCAACTTTTGTTTTCATGATAGGTTCACTTTAACGGATTATAAAGAGACAAAGCTAATTGATGGGCAACTTTTTCATCGTTCTATTTTGGACACTTACCTACATCGTCTACATTGCAAGTTCTAAACTTTGTAGTATGCCATTCAATTAAGTTCGGAACCTTTTAATTTGTGCAAGCTCTTCCAAACTTTAGACATTTAATCTCTGAGGTTGTTAAAAAGTTCAACCCTAAAGTTAAATTTTTGAATGAAAGTAGGTTACATTAATACAAGTACTATCTTTACCAAAAAAAAAAAAATTAATACAAGTACTATTACCTAAGCATGCTTCGTATGCTTTCACACCGGCTTTCACATGTAAATCACAATGAATCCGAATAAACAACACAAATGAAATTGCAGATTTGAGAAGATGATGTGATCAAGAGCCATGCACAAAATACGTTGATATATAATTGGGTCATGATGGATGCGGAAACAGGCTCTCTTAAGTCCAATATAAGAACTTATGAGACTTATTGCAATCCTGACTTTAAGTAATAAGTGATATACTTCATATCGGTCATCACTTTTCTTATTTCTGCTATTCCAAAAACTACAGAGGTTGTATCGAAAGATCATTATATGTAGGAAAATAATCAGTGATGGTGATGTTATGGATGGGTGTATTTTGAAAAAGTCTCGGACTCATTGCAAAAATAACGGTATTTATACTTTGACTAGATTTATCGAAGTTCAGAGCTTTCAACAAAAGTTGGGAAAAAGTAGTGGAAAAGTACCATGAGAGTGTCTCCAATGTTGATGACGAGTGCGTCTTGACGAGGCGTGATGGCTTGCCATTTGTTGCTGGCAAAGACTTGGAGGCCACCAACTTGGTCCTGGTGGAGGATGGTCAAGGATGTTGGGTCAGAGTGAGGACCCGTGCCCATCGCGAGCCCGTTATTCAGGCACGGCGGGTACAAATTGCACCTCATTATCGAACTCCCATCATCGAAGAAGTCCCTGTAGTGCATGCGATCGATCCCCAAGCTTATCGCCAGCAGCTCCATGATCACCAGTGCTAGCTCCTTCATCGCCTCACAATACTTCTGGTACACCCATCTGATTAAGATGACATGTTTATTTAGGGCCGACTAACAGTTAGTAACGATGATGAAGATGAATGGGTGCTTGTGTACAGAATTCTTCCATTACCAGCGGACCCCCACCAAAGTCACGACATGTCTTCATCTAAGTAAGGCATTTATTTATGTAAAGGCGTTGGCATCATGATTGCGAAGACGCCTATTAATGGAAGTACTACTTTGCACTGTTTATGTTTCCATGGAAAGTTGAACTATTTTTTGGCCCATCTCTAATGATTAAGTTCAAGACTTTTCCATGCATGCATTGGTAGTGGTATATGAGCTAGGCCCAAAAAAATGCGGAAAAGTGACTTGGAAGGAAGCATTGTTCTGTGGTATAAAATGGAAGAAATTAAACAGTAACTGAACAGAAACTTAAGCCTTTATTTTGGCAAGATGTTGAATTTTGTAATTCTATGACCAACTCATCTATGTTTGCATCAAGGGTGATCCATTTTCAACTTTATTTTTCCTATGGACATGGAGGAAATTCATGACACATGCAAGTATATAGATCGGGTTAGATAAAAAAATCTGGGATCAGCCTAAGCTATTTTTTTGTATCTTTTTTTTTGCTTTTCGGGTTGTGGAGTTATTTATTTTCATATATATAAAAACAACAATAATAACCACAAAAATTATCTTACCCTGTATTTACAAAATCATCGCCCAAGACAGATTTGAAGTAATCAACCACCGCAAGCTCAGAGCTCTCGTTCTTGTGAAATCCAAAAGAGAAAGTCTCCTTCCATGGCAACTTGGATGAGTACCTATCCGCATGAGCACCGGAGTAACCATACACTCCACCGGGCCTCCTCTTCATGCCGAGCTTCTTGCTTGTGGGGAGCCTGAAAATCGACTCAATCTCGTTGTGGGCGGCGCTTATGAGGCCCCGGTCAACTCCGTGGTTGACAACTTGGAAAAACCCATGGTTGGTGCAAGCAGTCCTGATGAGCTCAGCTGCTTGGGAAGTTGCTTCTTCATTGCCTTTTAGGAAGCCTGACAAGTCTATGAGTGGCTCTTTCAGCTCTTCTTGGGTGTGAACAAGGTCTTTGTGTGGCCATGTGAACTCTTTTGGCAAGTTGGGTTGCTTTTGAAGCAAGGAGTCAAACAGGAGGGTCTCCTTCTCATCCTTGAGCTCCATTGCAGGGCATAGAACAAGAGTTGATGATGAAGTACTTGTGTCCATTAGGAATGACATTTTTTTGGATGCTCTTTTGCTGCTGAAAAAACTATCTACTTATAGAGCACCCACAAGAAGGGGGCCACCGGTTTGGACAACAAAACAAGGATGACTATTTAGAATTAAGATTTGTTTCTCTTTTATTCAAACCGTGGAGTATCCACAGATAAAAAGATAATACTGCAAAAAGATCATATCATCCTCTACTCAAAAGTAATTTTGTGCATTACGCCAGCTACACTAGGGATCATTGCAGTCTTAACCGATGTAAGTGGCTTACTGGTTTGCGTGCATCATCGTTGATTTGCTAAATCGAAAAGTTCGGATAACCTCAGTTATTTTAAATATAGTAACTTTTTTTTTTGCATAAAACTTTAGAACCTTAAATTCAAATTTTAAAATCTTAAGTCTAGACTTTCACAATGGATTTAGAGCCCGTTTGGTATACATTTAGTCGAAAGATAGCCGTGTTGTAGTTGGCCATGTTGTGAAGTACGTTGTTACTTATGTGATTAATATTACATACTTCGAAGTTGCGACACTTTAAGATTGGGTAATTGCTGAAAACCTTATAAAGCTACAACACCCTTATCCATAGCTAAGGTGTCGTGGGGAGGTCGTACTAAACAGCCTCTTATTAGGTTCACTAATAATGTAAAAAGAGTTTTATGCTGTCATCATTAAAGGGGAGAGACACGTATATTTGATAATTAATTACACAACTAAATTTTTACATATTGATATCACATTTAGAGTAGTAATAAAAATTATTTACACTGCCAGTATACCTAATATAAATTCCTTTCCTTATGTGACAATTTAAGGATAATCATTCCCCTTCTGTCGTGTTGCGTACGTGATTAGTTAATCAATGTCACCTATTTGCGATGTCGCTGACTCAGATATGACAGTCTTGTCATCTTATATTGACACATTACTTCAGTCGAACAAGCTGGAAAAAACAATTTGGCTTCGAGAAGTTGCGACATTGATAATTTGATGGCAACAATGTGGACATTTGGGCATGGAGGGACCGAAATGTGATGTTTGGAAAAGTTCTGGGACCAAGACTAGAAGTCACCTTTATCTTCTAATCGAGGTATGATGGAACGACAGGCAACAATATATATTTCCATCGATCTACAAACTTAGTGTAATACTCGATAAGATTGTGAACCGCTTGTAAATATCTAAATAAAGTAGGGCATACCCAATACTCGCGATTAATCTGTTACATCTCTTAGTATACCAATTTGATATATCAATCTGAGTAAATCTATAGTTATTTTAATGAATCGGTATCAATTATAGGAGTTAGAGAAACATCGTCAAAGATTGGGAGTAGAGAAAGGCCAAAGCCGCCCATCTTGTACTTCTGATTACTCTAGTACCTAATTATCAATAACTCGTGCATGTTTTATATGCCTAAATAATCCACTAAAAATGTAAGTTGTCTTAAAACAGTCCATTAGAAAGGTTGAAGCAAAGGTTTGGAGAAGATGGTTAAGGGGCCAACAGCAGGGACGAGCCACGGCCTCCAACCCTATCACTTTCTCACTAGCAAACAACTAGGCCACTTAATTTTTAAATAAAATTCCAACATTGTAGTCTGGTGGAATTATTAAAATATGGCATGTACTATGTTTTAGATAGAAAATTACATCATGGATCCTCATTGATTTCCCCCTTAGGTCTTGAACGTTATTGTAGCATTCTTGTTTTTAATTTAATTTAGAATAACTCAAGTACCTCGAACTATTCTAAAGCATATACTATTGATATATAGAGTCGACTTTTCCAAATCTTTTTTAAACTTAAATAGATAGGTTATATGCATAATTTTGGTATTTTCCTGAATATTAAATAAAGTCATTATCACTACCAGCTATCGTTAAATTGTGGGATCTTTCCAAATTCCAATCCCTCCTCACCCTACCAAAACTTAAACTCAATAGATCATTATATTTTGATCCCTACTTACCGTACCAAAACATAAACTTAAAAGATCATTATATTACCGTATTAATCAAACTAATGATACAAAACTATGTTACAAAATTAGTTTAATAGATAACGTGTCAAGGACTTATTGGACAGTTGGATATGAGTTGCTTGTTTAAATACTAGAATTTGATACGTCACTTCATGGATTCACTGTATAAATCAATATTTGTTCTCCTAGGCTTTTGTACTCTTACCATACTTACAGATATGCAGTTAAAAAAGTGGAAACCTCAAGGCCTTACGTAACTCCAATCATCTTTAATGCTCCGTTCGTCTTATACGACGGTATATTGTCCTCTCTCTTGCCCCATCTCACAGCAGAATAAACAAGTTTTTGTTTCTGCGTTGGAGAGAGATGTTAGAATAATTTTTTAAAGTATCTATGGAGGGTGCATGGGGGGTGAACAAGGACGTAAGACATGAGACAAAATACATGCATTCCAAGATCGGTATGGAGAGGAGTGGACAAATTTGGTTAATGAGAATCAAATTTCCAAATTCCAACACTTGTCTTGTCCTTCGAAGAAGACAAGAAATCATGTGACCCCCAACCCCTTTCCCCACAGTTGTTCATTTTTTTTCGGGGAAGTGTAACCCCAGATGCCCATAATCATTTTCTGCTGTTCTGTAATTAGATAATTTCTGCTAGGGCTAGAATATTATAAAGAAACTAAGCTGATTTAACAATATAAGCATGACCATCGGTGTACTGTCGCGTTTAGCCAGCTAGGCCCGCGATGCAAAGAGGGGCTGGAAAAGCCGGGCCTGCTCATCTTGGTGAAGATTTTCATGTACTGTTTTGTTGTCATATGAACAGTCCTGAATGACAAGTTAGGTTCAATTTTAGGGTTTAAACGTATGAGGACCATCCATCTGTTCAATAAGTCTATTTAGATGTTTTGTTAAATGACTATTTAAGGTAACAATATATTAAGATATCAATTGTAATTAATCAAAGATATGCACAATTGAAGAAGATACCTATACAATTATAATAAATATGGAGAATTAAGGAAAATATTGTGTTTATCTCCAACACTTTCTTAATTGCAGATTGAAGTGAAACTGCATGAGACTGCAGGTAGAGTTGAAAATACTATATCGAATATTTCCAACCTTAAAGAGTCACTTAGAGGAAGTAATGCCCCTAGGGGGCCGGCGGACCCGTTATGCGACTGGAGGAATCGGCGGGTTTGAAGTTGACGATATCAGATTGAGCTCAAATTTGGTCAGCTGAAGCGAAACGGCGTGCTGATCAATACTCACGGCCTTTGGCCGTGATTAACGATGGATTTTCGCGATTTGAGATTGTTTAGATGGATTTTCTATTTTTTAGTATTTTTTTGGGTTAATTTAATAAAGGGCAGTTTCGTAATTTTACGTTTTGATGTTTACTAATCCTAGTAGGGTTAGGTTTGGGGATATATAAGCTTGTTTTAGGGTTTCCTTTATGCAGACTTTGGATATTTTTGATTTGATTATCATATTTGGAGAACAAATCGTTCTTCCGTCAAATTTTCTTGTTCAGTCAATTTTTCTATCGTGCTTCGGCATCAATTAGTATCAGAGCACAGGTTGCTTGAATCAATGGCTGAACAGAATCACGGTCGTGGACGGCAGGCTCATGGTGGCCGGGGGAGTGGAGGCGTTCCTGAAGCAGACGACCAACTGTGTCTAAGAGATCTGCGAGACGTAGAAATTAAAGAACAGAGAAGACGAATCCAGGATTTGGAGTGACAACTTGCGGAGGCGAGGTTGGGCGTTCAATCAGAAGAAGGAGCGAAATCTGAGGATTCATCCGATGATGAAGAAGAAGACGTAAACCCTTTCGGGGTTCTGAACCAGCGGCGGAATCGAGGAGTATGACCTGGAAATCAGCGCGTTCTTCTCAAAATTTCGAAATGAAGATCGAGATTCCCGAGTTTAATGGTAAGGCTCATCCTGATGAGTTTATTGATTGGTTGCATACGGTAGAATGAATTTTTGATTTTAAAGATTTAACTGAGGGGCAAAAAGTGAAGTTAGTGGCTATTAGGTTGCGAAAACATGCTTCGATTTGGTGGGAACACGTGAAAAAGCAACGCGCTAGAGAGGGGAAGCCGAAGGTGAATCGCTGGAAGAAGATGAAAAAGTTATTACAGAAAAATTTTTTGCCTGCCCATTATAAGCAAAAGGCATTTATTGAGTATTATAACATCAAGCAAGGTGATAAAACAGTTGAAGAATTTACTGAAGAATTTGATCATTTGCGGATGCGTTGTGATGTGGCAGAGGAAGACGAGCAAACGATTGCACGATATCTGGCAGGTCTGCGATATGAGATCTCTGATGTTGTCCAATTACAGCAGTATTAGACGTATGAGGATGTGTGCAGACTAGCCCTAAAGGTGGAGGGGCAGTTTAAAAGAAAGAGCAGTAAGTCCAAGTGGTCTAGCAGCAGTTCTAAGTGGACAGGCAACGGTTTCAAGTGGTCAGATAAAAAGTCCCTGGGGGAAAACAGGGAGTTTTTCAGCCCCGACAGCAGTTAAGGGCGCTGGTTCAAAATCTACAACAAAAGAAGAGCAGGGTAGTGCAGAATCTAGCAGGGGAGGAGCTGCAGGCAAGCGATATTTTAAGTGTCACGGATTCGGACATATTGCTGCTGATTGTCCAAACCGACATTTTGTGACACTTGTAGATAATCCAACTTTTGATGAAGACCCAACTTATGATGAATCTAATGGCGAGCAAGCAGATGCGGATCCAGATCCGGAGGACATTGTCTATGCCGATTCTGGTGAGTCTTTAGTTGTGCGTAGGATTTTAAATATTGCTGAGGTAGATGATGAATTGTGGCTCAGGCATAATATCTTTCACACTAAGTGCACTAGTGGGGGAAGGTGTGTAGTATGATAATTGACGGGGGGAAGTTGCGAGAATGTAATATCTACCACTATGGTAGAAAAGTTGGGGTTGAAAGCTGTCGAACATCCTCAACCATATCAGCTGTCATGGCTTAGGAAGGGGAATGAGGTAAAAGTGAGCAAGAGATGTTTAGTGCAGTTCTCGATTGGGAAGAAATATGTTGATGAAGTGTGGGGTGACGTAGTCCCAATGGATGCTTGTCATATCCTGTTAGGAAGACCTTGACAGTTTGACAGGAAAACACAGCATGACGGATTCAAAAATACACACACCTTCAAGAAGGATGGTCGGACCATTACTCTGGGTCCTTCAGATTTGAGAAAAGAATGGAAAAGTAATCTGCTTTCCAAATCAGAGTTCCAGGAGGAGGCGATGAATGCCCCAAATCTTTTTGCTGTCGTAGTCGTGGAGCAAAATCTTGACAGCCCAGAAATTTCAACTCAAGTTCTACCTATACTTGAGGAGTTTGCTGATGTCGTGCCAGAGGAATTGCCACTTGGATTGCCACCCATGAGGGACATACAGCATTGTATAGATCTCGTTCCAAGAGCTGCTATTCCTAATAAGGCAGCTTATAGAATGAATCCTAAGGAGCATGAGGAGATGCAGAGGCAAGTGCAGGAATTATTAGAAAAAGAGTTCAATTTGAGAGAGCATGAGCCCTTGTGCAGTGCCAGCATTATTAGTTCCTAAGAAAGACGGGTCGTAGAGAATGTGCGTGGATAGCAGAGCTGTTAACAAGATCACGATCAGGTATCGCTTTCTTATCCCGAGATTTGATGATTTAATTGATCAACTGCATGGAGCAACTATCTTTTCGAAGATAGACTTGAGGAGTGGATATCATCAGATTAGAGTGCATCCTGGAGATGAATGGAAGACCGCCTTTAAAACTCAAGATGGTTTGTATGAGTGGATGGTGATGCCTTTCGGGTTATCTAACGCACCGAGCACCTTTATGAGACTGATGAATCAGGTGTTTCATCCTTTTATTGGCCATTTTGTCATCGTATATTTCGATGATATATTGGTTTATAGTGCATCGAGTGATCAACACTTGCAGAATTTGAGAAAGGTGTTCGAGACATTGAGGAAGCAAAAATTATATGCTAATACCAAAAAGTGTCACTTCTTGACTGATCGTGTGACCTTTTTGGGATATATAGTAACTAAGGAGGGCATTCATATGGACCCAGCTAAGGTTAAGGTTGAGGCTATTACAAATTGGGAGATTTCGAAAAATATTCACAAGGTACGTAGCTTTCATGGGCTTGCGTCTTTTTATCAGAGATTTATTCGGGATTTCAGTACTATTATTGCACCTCTGACGGATTTTCTGAAAGGAAAATTTGTGTGGACTAAGAAGGCAGAAGCTGCCTTCTAATTATTAAAGAAGAAAGTGACTGAAGCACCTGTTCTCGTGCTTCCTGATTTTAATGAGATTTTTTAGGTGCATTGTGATGCTTCAGGTGTTGGTATTGGGGGTGTCCTAAGTCAAAAATGTAAACCTGTGGCATTCTTTAGTGAGAAGTTGAACGAGGCGAAAAGGAAATATTCATCTTATAATAAAGAATTTTATGCTATTGTGAGGAGTTTGGATCATTGGAGACACTATCTTATTTCGAAAGAATTTATCTTATTTTCTGATCCTGAAGCCTTAAAATACATCAATGGGCAGCACAAATTAAATGCAAGGCATGCAAAGTGGGTGGAGTTCTTTCAAACTTTCAGTTTTTCCATCAAGCATAAGGCAGGAGTGCTAAATAGTGTGGCAGATGCATTGAACAGAAAACACTCTTTGCTGTCTACGATGCAGGTAAAAGTTCTAGACTTTGATACTTTTAAAGAATTATATGTTGATGATCCTTATTTTGGGGATATCTAGAAAAAAAGCAAAACGGAGCATTTTCAGCAATTTTAGATCATGAAAGGTTACCTATTTAAAGGTAACAGATTGTGCATTCCTCAATGTTCTTTGAGGGAATCTATTATTGTTGAGGGACATGCAAGTGGTTTAGCTGGGCACTTTGGCGTGGATAAGACGAAGGCCTTATTGAGTGAACATTTTTATTGGCCTCGGATGGAGCATGACGTGACACGTTTTATAGAGAGGTGCAGGGTATGTCATGTGGCAAAGACCAAGAGTACTAATTTAGATTGTATATGCCTCTACCAGTTCTAGTTGCACCGTGGGAGGATGTCAGTCTTGACTTTGTCTTGGGTTTGCCAAGAACGCAGTGGAGTAAGGATTCAATAATGGTGGTTGTCGATAGATTCTTGAAGATGGCCTACTTTGTCCTGTGTAACAAGTCTTATGATGCTTCACAGGTTGCTCGATTAATTTTGCAGGAGATTGTTAACTTGCATAGAATTCCTAAGTTGATTACCTCAGATCGTGATATGAAATTTGTGAGTCACTTCTGACGCACTCTTTGGAGGTACATTGGTACAAGTTTGAAGTTTAGTTCATCTCATCATCCTTAGACTGATGGTCAAACCGAAGTTGTCAATCGAAGCTTAGGGAATTTGCTACGGAGTTTGATTGGAGATAATCCGCGACAATGGGACTTGGCATTGCCTCAAGCAGAATTTGTATATAACAGATCAGAGAACCGAACTACAGGCAAGACTCCTTTTGGGGTGGTTTGTAGGCGTAATCCAATTACGCCATTAGATCTTACACCGATACCAGTTCTCAAGCAATTTAGTTCGGAAGCTCGAGAACATGCAAAACATATCAAAGAGCTACATTCTCAGGTCCATAATTAGATCAACAGGCTGAACATGAAGTATAAGTAACACGTAGATATGCACAAGAAAAGAGTCGTCTTCAAAGAAAGTGATCTAGTTTGGATTCACTTTAGGAAGGAACGATTTCCAGTGGGTAGATTTGGCAAGCTTCTACCTAGAGCTGATGGACCCTTCAGAGTTTTGGAGCGAATTAGTGACAATGCTTACAAGATCAAATTGCCGGGTAAGTATAATGTATCTGGAACTTTTAATGTAGCGGATTTGTCACCTTACTATCCTGAAGAGGAAGAAGGTCCTGAGGAGATTGATGACGATAATGAAGGCGAAGCAGATTTGAGGACGAATCTTTCTCTAGCAGGGGAGGATGATGCACCTAGGGGACCGGCAGATCCATTATGCGACTGGACGAATCGGCAGGTTTGAAGTTGACGATATCAAATTGAGCTCAAATTTGGTCGGCTGAAGCGAAACGGTGTGCTGATCAATACTCACGGCCTTTGGCCATGATTAACGATGGATTTTCGCGATTAGAGATTGTTTAGATGGATTTTCTATTTTTTTAGTATTTTTTTGGGTTAATTTAATAAAGAGCAGTTTCGTAATTTTACGTTTTAATGTTTACTAATCCTAGTAGGGTTAGGTTTGGAGATATATAAGCTTGTTTTAGGGTTTCCTTTATGCAGACTTTGGATATTTTTTATTTGATTATCATATTTGGAGAACGAATCATTCTTCTGTCGAATTTTCTTGTTCAGTCAATTTTTTTATCGCGCTTCGGCATCAGGAAGTGTTTTAATGGTGTGCCATTAGGGTTTTGCTTGGCTAGTGGCCATGTTACCCTTCTCCCATGAGAAGGAGGAGGTGAGAGGTTCAACTCTCACCTTCTAAGGTGTCGTAAAACTTCTCCCTCTTGAGCAATACTTCTCATATTTACGAGAAAAACCACCTTATCATATTCTTCAAAGAGACTATATCATGGGAAAATTCATGGACATAAATGATGCATAGTAGTGTAAGTTACTCGAGCTATGCAAAGGCCAATAAATTGCTAACATTTTGAGAATTACAGACTTTGACATGAGCCATGCAAGTTCTATGTTTTCTTTTTAAAGATTTCTCTCTCTTTTTGCTCTTTGGATTTTTATACCAACAAAATCCACCTACTAAAGATTTATGATCCGAATCATTTAATCATCTTGTTCTGGGATATGGGGCTCTATGGGCCCATTTGTTTATGGTAATTATTGGGAGAAAGCATCGTTGTCATGATCTCAGCTTCATTTACAATGAAAGTTACTGATATAGGAAGTGAAAACTATAGACGGATTAAGTGCAGACCACAAACACCATATGCTTAGATAAATCCATATGCCACGTGTCCACAGATTATAATCCCAGAACAGCGCGAGATCTACTCAACTTCATAATGATTTTTGTTGAGATACCTAATGAAGCTTAGCTCTAGCTTCACATGTCGACCCAACAAGTTATTTGATCTTGCATTATCTTTCTTCAGCTTTTGGACGTATACGACAGACCCGACAGGATCAAACACTAGAGAGAAAAAAAAACAAAATTATGTGGTGAGAGGCGCGACTTTGGACTAGACTAGTGAAAACAGACGAAGTGCAGGATTCGTTCGGACATGTTCCTTCTTCGAGATCGATTCTGACAATATTTCCGCGATACGCTTGGCCCTACACACACTTGTGCTCACTGGCTTGAAGAGTCCTAGCTAGCCAAAACCTAGTTGCTTAGTCAAATGCATCATTATCAATTATAAAAGACAATTTGATATAGAGGTGACTCAAACTTTTCGCATGATTTTGACAGTAGACTATTTGTGGGTTTTGATGTACGTGCGGTATTTGGTCAGATACGTTATGCATAATTGTTGCTCTCAATGTCGTTCTTTTCTTTTTCAGTTGTGTAAATCTATTTCATGATAATGTGTGCACATGAGGAAAGTTTTGGCCTTAATCTCAACCGAATATGATTCCACGATTGTTGGCCCACCTACTAAATTTTATGGCAATCTAGTGTAAAATCTTCTTTAAGAGACCAATCAATCAGAGATATTTGAGACAATAGAAAATTTAAATTCCAAGGAAAACAACACATTATTTACGACATTTCTATGGGAAAAAGAAGGGCCCCGTTGCAAGCCGCCGCCGCCTAAATCCGTGACCGCAAGAGAGAACTCTCTCGTTCAGGTTATGCCTCTCCGATCCTTGCTGTCCGCTGCCATGTGCGCGCACGACATCATTGGACATGTTGGCGATAGTAAAAGCACATCGGAGAACTTCACGTGGCCCTCATAATTCAACCCACATGTCCTTCTCAAGAATCAGAAACCCTCATGAGGTTGAATCGTAATCTTGGACATGTGTCGTGCACGTGAACGCGGCACAACATGCCGGCCATCTTGGGGTTTGATTGGGTGTCCGTCGCGATGGGTATCCTGTTCTTGATTTGTACCTGCGAGAGATTGGTCTCGTCAACATCTAGATCTTTCCATTAAGTTGCATGAACAGGTGTAACTTGTCAAATCGGATTTTGAGTTGTCACACGATTATTACGCGTGCATAGTGCATGACACACACTGGATATGGTGTTGGTAGCGGCAGATCTCATACTGCCCACTCATTACAGCTTATTGTTTGTAGGTTAGGCACCATTTAGCGTGGGAAACGTAACTCACCCCGCTCCATCTCACAAGAGACACATCTTCAAGGAGTAACTGGTTTATGAAATTTGCGGCTTATGTGTATCACTTTCGACTCTCAGGAGTCATGCTTTGCTGGCACCCCATATTTCATATACGATGTTACAGATCGTTGGTATTCTTGATGCTGTGATCTTCGACATATTTATGACTTGAGAAAAGGCATGAAAGCATTTATACCACCGTTCTCATGGATTTCTACATCATGTACCCGTCTCCTGTTATCACTTATCGGTTGTCGGATTTGCGCCACTTGTCTATAAGAATAATCTCTCTCTCTCTCTCTCTCTCTCTCTCTCTCTCTCTCACAGCCTTCGCAGACCTATGGCTCACAACCCCGCATGCGAGAGCAACACCTGGGGAGTACCCTAGCTAGATGATACAAACAATACGAAAGCATGATTTGCTTAGTGGGATTTACTCACCATGGATGGTTGACACTGTTAGATATATTGTATATATTACGTTATATTGTATATCTTAGGGTTGTATGTATTTATGCTTATACCCTTCTTTGTATCTATATATTTGCCTCGTGCCTGATGAGAAATGCATCAATTCCAATTCTCTAAACCTAACATGATATTAGAGTTAGGGTTTCTTCACTGTGGTCGTCCGACGTTGTCTTCATCACGCCTACTTCGCGATCCGTCCGATGTCTTCATTGTGATCCAATCTCCTTCGACTTTGTCTCGATCGTTCTGGCCTGCTTTGTCTTTCGCCTCATTCTCGCGATCGACCTTGGGTTTTGTCTTCTTTACTCATATATCTTCTTGCTTCTACTTTGACTTATCAATTTCAGAATCATGGCTGATAGTAGTGATCGCATTGATGTTAAGTTAGATGGTTCCAATTATATTATTTGGAAACCCTTCTGTGATGGCTGCTCTTGTTTATCGTGATTTATATGAGCATGTTGATGGTACTCGTCCTTGTCCTACATCTTTGTCCGATACTACTGAGCCCAGACCTAGTGCTAATCAAATTACTCTACGTCAATATGAAATTAAGTCTTGGCATGTTGCCGATTGAAAAGCATGAGCAATTTTATTTGGTTCTATTAGCCCTAATCTTCACCCCCCAATTTTCTCAAATTGTTGGTGCAAAACAGTTGTGGGATCAGATTACTGACATGTATACACAAACATGTTCTATCAATATTTATCAGCTTATGTAGGAACTTCGTCTTGCCACCTAGGGTACATGATCTGCTCTTGATTTTTATAATTATATGACATCTCTTTGGTCTTAACTTGATGTGTTGGCTCATCCAGCATGTCCCACATGTGCTGGTTGCAGTTCTTGTGCTGCATCTAAGTTTGAAGATCATAACAAGTATCATCTCTACGAATTCCCGATGCAACTCTCACTAAATTTTGAGGGAGTTCACAGTCAGATTCTCTATCGCTATCCTGTTCCATCTCTTTCTAATGCAGTCAACGAACTTCACACAATATTATCCTAACAATTTCATGAACCCAACATGCAATAACTAAATGACATGCAAACAATGACACATGGCAAGTTATGAATGACATGGCAAGACGACATGCAAGTGTCACGGGCCGATAGTTTGGAAATGACCCGTGCGGCGACTTAGACTTCCTTGGATCGTCGGAAAGCCTAGGCCAAGCCTTTTCCCGGTCACTCACTCACTTGGACACTCGGATCGTAGAGAGAGAATCTAGAGAGAGAAGCTCTGGAAGAGAAGAAACTGCTTCTTGTTGTTTTTGGATGTTTCAAATGAGAAGGAGGACACCCCTTTATATAGTAGAGGGCCTCGGATTACAACCATTGATCGGTTTCTAGATGAGTGGCCGAGATCGTATCGTTCTCGTCGACCACCTACCGACATTTATTCCGAGAGAGCTACCAACTACCGGCATTTATGCCGAGAACTCTCTAGAACCCCGGCACAATTACCGTCTCGCCCGTCCTCGGGAAGATTCCGGGAGCTTCTTTGAGTTTTGAACGGGTCTTCATTGTTGTGTCACGGTCCTTAGTGTCGAAAACCTCTTGACCGTGACACAAGCATGATGCAATCTAAACTATATGACACGCACATGGTATTTTTTGTAATTTTCTATGAAAATCTAAATTAATTAAATTCTCTAATTTAAACATGCAATCTATCTTTAAAATCATCTACTTCAATAGTATCTAATCTTCTTGGATTTTTTTAAAGAAAAAACAAGATCAATTCAAATCAAACAAAGATAGAAAGAAATAGTAATCAAGCGACACCATATCACAAAATATTACCGAAATCCATTTAAATTTAGAAACGATAGATTGACGAATCATGTCCTGGGCATGAGATCGGATTGGCCAATTTTTCCACACAATTGCAAATCATATCTTGGGGGGAGATCGAATTGACCATTTTCCGTGCGATTGCGAATCATATCTTGGGTGGGAGATCGGATTGGCAACCATAGCATGTTAGGAAATTAGGAAATAATTCCTAATTTAAGGGTATATGGGAGTTTTCATTGATATGGTAATATCACTCAAAGATTTAAACAAGATTGCAATTTCACAAATTAGGCAACAAAATATATGAAAATCGAATAATGAAAATTCTTACCTAATCCACGATATTGCTTGAATAGCGTTTCCAAATTCGGACAAACAACGGATCTGGATTGCAGATCGACGAATGGTGGCTTGCGGTGTGACTCGGCCAGGGAGGGTTCAATGGTGAGAGGGTCACAAGACTCGTGGCTAGCCAAGGAGCGATGTCGGGCACCAGGGAAAATAGCTTTTCGGTCACCAGAAAACCTGCAAAATCAGACCAAAGTTTGGTCGTGAAAGTTATCAAACTGTTGTGAATTCATCTAACTTGCTGTGTCGTCAATCGCAGACTTGACGTTGCTGGTCATCACTAATTGGGGGTGTTGCAGGGACTCGACTGGTTGGTGCAAGGACGGCTCAAAGCAGCAGCTTCTGGTCGAGATCACAGATCGACAGCCTCCTTGTCATCGTTGTTGAAGGAGGAATAGCAGCAAGGACGTGAGGTGGTGAGGGCTGTCGTCCCTCGTCGGGATGTTGCTGAGGTCATACCCCACACCCCCCCCCAAGATCGCTGATGGTAGATGTCGTTGGACCTGGAGCACCGGGAGTGTTGAGCAGCGGCCGCGTGACTCGAGTGAGTGAGGTGGAGGCGTGACAAGAGAAGGTGTGGAAGTCGGGCGCCAAGAGACATGATCGGTCACCGCGGAGGGACTGACTTCTTTGGATGTACTCTTCGTATTATGGACCTTTTGTCGTCAACGTGTCTCTGTTGCTCCAATGGTTCTTGTCCTAATGTGCAGAAGTGGTAGCCTCATCGTGGGTGATGTACTTCAGTGTGAGTGCTCCATTGACTAAAGGCCTGTTTGGTTCAACTTTGAAAATGCTATTTGGAGGAATGCAAATACCTTTGGGTGAAAGCCCGTTGGAAAAATGCAAATGGTGTTTGGAAAAAATATTTTGTAAAGCTACTTTGGCAAAAATATTAGTGTTTGATGAATTTTTTTTGCAAATGCACTTTGAGAATAATTTTATTTATTAAAAAAGAAGATGAGGGGTCGCCCAAAAAAAAAATGAACAAGAGATTCCAGGCCCTTCTTCGCCAAGAAGATCGCCGGTGTCAAAGCCCAAAAAAAAAATGAGCAGTGGCAGCATTCCACGGGCTTTCAAGATTTGGAATGCTAGCATTTAGCCAATGCTAGTCCCAAAGCTGAACCAAACACCTCAGCATTTTGGGAAGGGGCTTTCGAGGCCCAAAGCCCCTTCCCAAAGCTGAACCAAACACCCCCTAAGAACCCTTTGACTTAAGCCGTGAGTTCTTCTCCTCCTCTATGGTGCGGCTTCTCACAATTTCGTTTTGTCTGTATTGTCGCAGATCTCTCTTTGTGGCCGTGTATTCAATGTGTGGCCTCCTTCTCTACATGTAAATGTCCAGAGAATTTATACTTCTTCACTCTCAGACTCCTTGCGGGACGACTGTTATTTTCCTTTTTTCTTTCAATCAAATATTCTCTCCTCTGGTTGACCGAATTCTTCTTCTTTCAATTTGGCAACCATTTTTATCTAATACATGCTTTTGATATGCCCAGAATTATTGACCACACATTCCTTTTGGAACATTGACATAAAATTTACTCGACGACAATCTTGCTTAGCACATCCTCGGACAAATCTTGCATGACTGCAATTTCCTTTCTTTAATTACTCCCCAAGACAAATCAATCTCCAAACTCGACAAATACCCTAATGAATTTTGTTAATGAAAATTTATGGGCTAGGTCAAATTTTCATTACCGCAAACTTAGTCCAGTTAAGCTCAGAATCATTCACTCAAGTCCATCCACTGCGGTCCAATGCAAATGCAGCTATATGACCCTAAATACTAATTTAAATGCTCCTAATATATGTGCAATTTAACTAATTTTTTTGTCTAGAGACCGGAATTAATCCCTAATTTTTTATGCAACGAACGACTGGCTGGGTCGCCAAAATTTAGATGTCAATAAGCTAAATAGTCTACACCTCCTTTTCCCGTTAGCTCTTCTATTTCTAATGCCTATTTTGATTTAGTACATTCAGATGTATGGGATCCTACATCCCACATTTCTAGAAGTGCTTTTAAGTATTATGTATCGTTTATCGATGATTATTCTCATTATACTTGGGTTTATTTCATGCGTTTTCATGCTAATTTTCTCTCTATCTATAAAAATTTTATAACCATGCTCAATTCTCTAAAACTATTAAAGTCTTTCGTTCTGATTCGGGTGGGGAGTATCTCTCTACAGCTTTTCATTCTTTCTTAACTTCTCAGGAAACCCTACCTCTATTATCCTGTCCTGGTGTTCCTGCTCAAAATGGTCTTGCTGATTAAAAACACCGTCATATTCTGGATGCTACTTATGCACTTCTGTTGTCTAATTCTGTTCCCCTTGAATTTTGGGTTGAAGCACTCTCTTCTGCAATCTATCTCATAAATCGACTTCCTTTTCTTGTCCTCTTTAAAGCCACCCCTTACCAACATCTCTTTTTTAAATCACCCACTTATCACCACCTTCGTGTTTTTGGTTGTACGTGTTATGTGCTTCTTTCTTCCCATGAGCACACAAACTCTCTGCCAAGTCAGTTCGGTGTGCTTTCTTAGGCTACAACGCATAACATAAAGGTTACAAGTGTTATGATCCCTCTTCACGGCGTATTCATATCTCTTGTAGTGTTCAGTTCTTTGAGCAACTACCGTTCTTTTCCATCTCTTCTAATTCTTCACAATCATCTCCATATGTTTTTATGGATTTTCCTCTTGATTCACCTCATGATCCTCCTCTTATGTGTTCTCTATATGACCTAGTGTCACCACATTCTCCCGCTATGCCTCCTCCTTCGTCTACTTCTCCTGCCACTCCTACGCCTCTAGATGATACTCGCTCATCGTCCCCTTGACGGATCGTTGTCCTACGGCTAGGTATGTGGTGGCTACAAGTCATTCTGATGAGTTTAGTTCTTTTATGGTTGCTGTTCACACTTTGCAGGAACCGTCACATTATCGTATAGCAGTACGTCAGGCCGAGTGGTGTGACGCTATGTCTAATGAGTTGTCTACTCTTGAGCACACTGGTACGTGGGACCTTGTGCCTCTTCCACCAGGGAAGTCCTTGATATCTTGTTACTGAATCTACAAAATAAAGACTCGATCTGATGGTAATATTGAGCGATATAAAGCGCATCTCGTCACTCGCGGTTTTGATCAGGAGTATGGGATTGATTATGAGGAGACCTTTGCTCCTGTTGCCGAAATGACTTCTGTTCGCACTCTTCTTGCAGTAGCCTCTGTTCGTAATTGGTCTCTATTTCAGCTTGATGTGAAAAATGCTTTTTTTCATGGGGCCATTCAGGAGGAACTTCATATGTAGCCACCTCCTGGTCTTGCTTATTCTCCTGGTCAAGTTTGTCATCTTCGTCGAGCCCTTGATGGTCTCAAACAGGCTACTCAAGTTTGGCTCAAGCGTTTTGCAAATTGTGTTAGATCAGCTGGTTTTATTCAAAGTGAAAATGATTATGCTATGTTTACTCACACTTCTCCTACTGGTTGTACTATTCTGCTTATTTATATTGATGATATGATTATTACTGGGGATGACTCTGCTCATATTGCTTAAACTAAGCAACATCTTCACCGGCAGTTTGCTATGAAGGATCTTGGTTTCTTATGCTATTTTCTCGATGTTGAGGTTGCTCGTAGTCAACGTGGTATTCTTCTCTCCCAACAGAAGTACATTGTTGACATTCTTGCTCGTGTTGAGTTATTTGATAATCATACCACGGCTACTCCTGTTGAGCTTCATTTACAGCTTTGTCCGAATGATGGTGAGTCTCTATCTGATGTCACTCGCTACTGGGCTCTAGTTGGCAATCTTGTCTATCTTACGACTACTCATCCTGATATCGCCTATGCTATTCATCTTGTCAATTAGTTTGTAGCGACTCCTGGCACAATTCATTATGCTGCTGTACTTCGAATTCTCTGATATCTTCGTGGTACTATGACACGCTCTGTTTTTCTCCCATCAACTTCCTCACTTGCTCTTCGTCCTTACTCTGATGTTGACTGGGCGGAGGATGTTACTAATCGCAAGTCCATCATTGGATTTTGTGTTTTTCTGGGTGATTATCTGATTTCTTGCCGTGCCAAGAAGCAGCCTATCGTGTCTCGCTCCTCTATTAAGTTTGAGTATCGTGCTATGGCTGACACTACTGTTGAGATTATTTGGTTTCGTCGTCTTCTTGTTGATCTGGGTGTTGCCTCCTCTGCTCCCATTCCTCTTCACTGCGACAACAAGAGTGCTATTCACATTACTACAAATTCGGTCTTTCATGAGTGTACCAAACACATCAACATCGATTGTCACATCATGCATCATAAGCTTTAGACACGCGTCATTTCTCTCCCTTTTGTAGCCTTTCCAACTCAGCTTGCCAATTTCTTCACCAAATCTCTTACATCACAACATTTTGCTGCTCTTCTTTTCAAACTCTCTTTGGTTGACCCACCTTGAGTTTTGGAGGGATGTTATATATACTTTATATTTTACGTTATATTGTATATCTTAGGGTTGTATATATTTACGCTAATACCCTTCCTTGTATCTATATATTAGCCTTGTGCCTAATGAGAAATGTGTCCATTCCAATTCTCTAAACCTAACAGACACTTCTGCTTGAGATTTCTCACGGACGAAGCTTTTATAGGTACTCTCTCTATGGCGACCAACAAGACTTGCCACAAACGAGGCTAAGTGGGATGGATCAGAAGGTTGATTAGGCCAGCTAGAAAGGTTGATTTTAAATAAAACTATTGAACGGTAAAAGAACAATCATAACCAAATTTAGAAGATGGAGAATCCCTTTGGAAATCAGCAAAGCCCTAATTGTTAATTTCCCCGAGGTTAATAAGCCAAAAAGATTTTCTCAACAAGATCTTTTCTTAATGGGGAAAGAGAGAGCTAAAAAGCGAGCTATACTAGCGATGGGCAAGATAAACATAGGCTTCCGCCTTAGTTGCTGTTGGGAAAAAGTCGTGGAAGAAACTAACCTCTCAATGTACAATAAACGAATTACCCAGGAATGTAAATTGAATCACTAGCGATTGTTGGACGAATCAGCAACGTCACACCAATTCGAATATAATCATGAGAAAAATATTCTTGTTCCATAGCGTTAATGCCGATCGTCTTCTCAAAGTAACGATGGAATCCTTTTGTGTATGTTTTCTGAATGAGAGAGGAAAACGTACGTTTTCTCTTCTGTATGTTGTCTGTCTTATGTTTTCCCTATATATAGGAAGTTACTTTTACTTCCCTTTAGAAGACAACTCACACTCTTTCAAAGGGTGCCTCTCATAACACACCCCATCATGGGCGAAACAGTGTCACTTAACATCTCCCACTCGAACATGATAGGCTTGTTAGTACTCTATCAAGAATATAAGGCGTTCAACATTATCTACTTTAGAAACAATTCATATTGGCAAGAACATCATAACGACCAATGAGTACACCTGCACTTGAGAGCTTAAATTATGTACATGTTAGGGATAACATAATGGCTACGAACCAAAAAGACAAAATAAACAAATGATATCTCACAGTGCTCCAGACATATTTTGTTACATCAATCTAAGTATACTTATCCCTTAAAAGCTATACTTGACCATTCTCATAACACCATATATTTACAATTATTTCCGAAGCCACAGTAGGCAAAATAATTGATCGACCAGTAAACACAAGTGATATATGTAAAACAATAATAGTCTTCATTCGCACCCATGTCTCTCTCTATTTCAGAACAACTACTTTCCTAGACAGGTCCCATAAAGTCATATTTATTCATAATCACTAGTAACATGCTAAAGTAGCAATATTACTTTGTTACTTTGAGAATATAGTCAGAAGTAACATAGGGCACAAAATGAGGTAATCAATTCATAAATTACCTCAAGGACTCACACGATGAGTAAATAGGGATAATTTACTTACCTTCCTTTTCGATTGAATAAACAACACATATAGTATGAATTACATGCTATAGTGGATTTCTCTTTCTATGAAAGTGTATATCATTTATAAAACATATTCACTATATGGATCTTAGCCTAAACATAGTCACATGCTTCTCACGTACATATGTTTAACTAGAGTGCTATATCAACTTGCTTTCTACATTGCCTGATTAAGTACTTGCATCTAGCTTCCATCAGACATACATGATTGTGGGAATATCATGTTCAGTCTTATCACATATAATCAGAGACCTTATCTTGATTGTAATCAAGGCGACGTAAAATTGTATTATGTACTAAATTTGCTTTTTCTAGCATTTGTAGTACATATCGTCTCATCTCAACCCGCTTATTATAACGTTTGAGGCGATTGCTCGTATGAGTGAGCCAATCATTGCCTAGTCACGTACCTTTCAACAATATATGTGTGTTTGTGCTAGTCTCATAGCATTGTACTAATTGATAAATGTCGTGACCTTAATTTTCTCAGGCTGATGGATTATTAAGTCTAAGCTTAACTCAGGCCCTCCTAAGCCCTACCAATTCGCAACTTAGGATTTAAAATCTTAACGTGCAAATATTTTCATGCTTAGAGTTGCCACTAATCTATTTGTCGTAAGTTGATTAAAAACCTAAATAAAATATAGGGAGATATGTTTTATTCCTACGAACGAGGGATTCTAAGCTCGGGGACTTTGTTACACTAGATCTAGTCTAATGCCCTTTCGGTACCTTTTGTTTTCAAAATGTTTATGCAAGCAGTCCGAATCCATTTTATCATCTAATCAGTAACATATGAGGTGTTCATGCGGGTGCGCAAACCATCAATTTAACACCCAAGAAAACAGTAAATAAATTGTAAGATTGGGAGAATGATGTACCTTAGAGCAACACAAGCATTTGTATTGTTAGTAGAAAATCACATAGACAATCCTATTATGATTTCTAATTAACAAAACAAGGCACCGGAATTGTTCTTTAAGGTTTGCGCTTTATTAAAGTGAAAACTAACCTATATGCAATGACATGCAAAAAATGACATGCGATTAATGCAACCTAGCATGCGAACTATATATCATGCGACAACGTGACCTAATTCTAATGACGGATAAATGATTTATTTTTGGTATATTTTCTATGAAATTCAAAATTAAAAAATATCTAAATTAACATGCAATCTATCTTAATCTATCCTAAAGTAACTCATTCTTTTTGGGATTTTCATGGAAATTCGGAATCTAAAAATAACCTAAATAATTTATTAGGATTAGAACAACACCTAATTTAGACTAGGAAATAAATTATCTTAAGTCCTAATTTAAATTAAATAATTATCTCATCTTCTAGATACATTTAGGATTCCTTAAACATGCAAAACTTCTAATTTAAATCCTAACTAACATATTTTTGGATTTTCTTTACTAAAAAAAATCAAACAAAGAGAACAACCGCATGCAAACAATTCATGCAATCCGCAAGATTCTTCTTATCAAATTTGGATCAGGAAAAGAAATCAAACTAACGGTCATATCTATAAGGTTATAGATATTGATGGAAAGTTGATTATTCGAATTTGGAAAGCGAATAAAGTCTATTATTGTATCCAAGTGATTATGGATATGATAATGATTTTTCGTATCGTCACGTATCGTATCTTAGGGATAAGGTCGGATAGTCATCCAAATACGTTGCCAAATTAGGAAAAATTCCTAATTTAGGGTATCTTAAAATATTGCGGATATCGCAAATATTATCCTAAGGTATCTAATCAATCACGCAACATTCAAGAAATATTCAAAATATTCAAACACCCCGAAAAATTAGGAAACTAGATATTATGAGAATATGGATGAGAATCTTACCTAATTTGACGGGTAACTTCCAATTTTGAATCGTCTCGGGATATCGGGATTGCCGACTAGGATGGCCAACGACGGGCAGCCGACGGTAGCACGGAGGCAGCTCAAATTGCGGTGGTTAATGGTGGTGGTGCTGCCAGTGCTGGATGGCTTGGAAAGAAGCTGATTTGGTTTAGCGAGCATGGCAAGAAAGTCAAGAGCTCACTGGATCGCTATCGAAAATTCGTTGCTATGTGGACGTTGTTGTGATATTCAAAGGAGGACCTCTGGGAGTCATCCAAATTGATTGAGACATGCCAGACCGGGATTTGACGGTGCTACGATGGCTAGCAACACAAGGATGTCACAGCTCACTCCACAAGAGCTCACAGTGAAGAGGCAAACAAAAGCAATGATGAGCAATTCGGCAGGGGTATCACCAAGTTGGACTTTGCTCGAATGTAGTATGTTGACTCCGTCAACAATAACCAGCCTTGGGTGAACCTGCAAAATCAAAGAAGACCAAGCCAAACGTAGAAGTTCAGTCTCGGTTGGGCTCGCAGCAAGGACAGCATCAAGTGAGGGCAAAACAACTTGTGGACAGCAAATCCTCGTTGGAACAAAGTAGGAGCTACGTCATCGGGGCCAAGATAGGAAGTAGGTCGTGGCAATCGTCACGAGAAAGGGAACTTCGACAATGTGACTCGTCGGTTTAGCACAAGCAGTAGGGACATCGAGGTCCAGAGGTCGAAGCGCTCCTCCTCCTCCTCCTCCTCGTCAAAGGTGGGCACAACAGCTGCAACTTCTTCACGGACTACCACCAACTTAGTTAAGTGACACAGCAATGAGCGAAGGAGCAACCATGAGGAGGTTCGAGAGTGGCAAGAAACAACGTCTGGTCATGGAGCTCTCGGTCGTGATCGTGGAAACACATGCCCGAGGAAGAAGATAATTCTTCTCTCTCTTCTCTCTTGTCCCTTCTTTCTGTGTTTCTCGTGTGATCAGACCCAAAGAAAAGCCGCCCTATATTGTAAACGAAGTCCCCTTTATATGCAAGTGAAGCGGTCTCCATAGGGAAATGAGCAACTCTTCTTTCCTCGTTCAAGATATTCGTACATCACGGTCAAAGATACATTCCTGCACAAGTAAGATTAATTTCCCTTCTTTTGACTATGAGTACATCTTTTAGCAATCTGTCCCTATTTTTTTTACTTAATCCCTTTTGACCGAATATGGCTTCAAATCTTGCATTATCAGTCTCCCAATTCAGCAAACTTCCCAATGAATTTCAGCCATGAGAATTAATGGGCTATGTCAAATTTTCATCACTGTGGGCTTAATTTGATTAAGCTCAAAACCACTCACTTGAGTCCATCTGCCGACGGTCCAAATGTAACTATATGACCCTATTACTACTAATGCTCCTAAATTCTATATGCAATGCAATATTTTTGTTTAGGGACTAATAAGATTAGTCCCTAATTTTTTATGCAATAAATTCTTAATAGTTAGCCAAAATTTAGGTGTCAACAATAAAACATCAATTCATTAAAAGAAAAATAAGTACAATACATACACACATAATCCAATGATCCTCAATAATATTACATATCACATTATACGTAACCCTAGAGACATCGTGTAGGCCAAGAACACGTCTCTTGAAATAGTCTTTGTGAATGGATAAACAACCATTCTGTTCGTAGAAATATATTGTAGGACCACTTCCTTTTGTGCTATTATATCTCTGATGAAGTTATTCTTTATGTCAATATGCTTCGTACTACCATGATACTTATGATCATTCACATAGGCAGTGGTTGTTTGACGGTCACAATAAACTATCACTGATCTTAGAATGTCAGTGACAATAGCTAAATTTTCAAAGAAACGTTTTAGTCATACTACTTCTTATACTATAGCAGAGTATGCAATAAATTCTGCCTCCATCGTAGATAGAGGTATGCATGTCTGTTTTTTGCTACTCTAAGAAATGATACCACCATTAAGCAAGAACGCATATCCAGATGTCAATTCACGCTCTTCCATGTCTCCTCTCCAGTTAGCATCTGAGTAACCCATTAATCGTAAATCGTTCCCTTGAAAATAAAGTCAATAGTTTATTGTGCCTCTCAAGTATCTCAATATCCTCTTAACTGCTTTTTAGTGTGCTTGACCAGGAATTGACTAGAATTGGCTCACTAACCCCATGGCATAACATATGTTTGGTCGAGTACACATCATAACATACATCAAACTTCTGACTACACTAGAGTAAGGAACAATTTCCATTTCTTTCTTTTCTTCTAGAATCTTAGGACACATTTTAGAGCTTAAGCCTTCGCCTTGCATGATGGGGGTATCAATGGGATTATAGTGTTGCATAATGAAACCTTTAAGAATCTTCGTTATATAAGATTATTGTGACAAAGTAAGGAGTTTTCTTGTTCGATCTCTTTCAATCTTAACTCCCAATATATAAGCAGCTTCTCCTATGTCCTTCATTTCAAAATTAGAGGACAACCATTATTTTATGATGATAACCAAACCTTTATTATTCTCAGCTAACAAAATATCATCCACATAGAGTGACAAAATTACAAATTTATCCTTGGACCGTTTGACATACACACAATGATCTTCTTCGATCATCATAAACCCATAAGAAGTAATGGCTTGATGAAAATGAAAGTACCACTATCTAGATGATTGCTTAAGGCTATATATTGATTGATGAAGCTTGCAAACTTTGCGCTCCTAATCTTTAGCTATGAAACCTATCGACTGTTTCATATATATTTTCTTATCTAGTTCTCCATTTAGAAATACTATCTATACATCCATTTGATGTAATTCTAAGTCTAAATTTGTAACAATACCTAGGATGAGACGTATCGAAACAAACCTTACAACTAGTGAAAAAGTTTTCTCATAGTCTATTCCCTCTTGTTGAGTATAGCCCATCGCCACAAGGTGAGTCTTATGCTTTTCAACAGACCCGTCCACTCGATGCTTGATTTTAAAAACTCATTTATTTGCAATAGCCTTGTGTTCCTGTGGTAGATCAACCAAGTCCCAAATATGGTTTGCTCTCATAGATTCCATTTCATCTTCCAAAGCTTTTCTCCATTCTTCTTTGTCAGTAGATGAGAGAGTCTCTTCAATTGTCTTAGGCTTTGTATCGTCTTGTATGGCAATCATAAATGCTTCCCCTTCAATCTCAAAATGACGATGGGGAATGCTGTTACAATTACTTTTATATGACTAAACTCCTTATGGATTCAGTTCCCTAGGCGATACAACACTCCCACTAGGTCTAGTGTGTTGAGGTAAATCTCTATTTTCCTCAACAACATTAGTAGGTGTATTATCAGGATCTTCCATCTCATATAATTGGAAATCTTTTTCAATCTCATTTCTACAAGGAAAATCGTTCTCCAAGAACGTGACATCTCGTGACCCTATTTCTGTCATAATTCCATCAGATTATTCACCTATGAACACATACTCTTTGGAGTGTTCGGAATATCTTATGAAGATATATTTCTTCCCTTTTGTACCTAATTTTTTATATTTATGGGAAAAATTATGGACATATGCTGCACAACCACATAGTCGTAGATTACTTAAGTTTGGTTTCTTATCAGTCCATAATTCATAAGGAGTGGAAGTGACTAACTTAGAAGGCACAAGGTTAAGTATATATGTAGCAATCAATAACGCATCTCTCTAATAGGAGATAGGTAGATTTGCCTGTATCATCATAGACCTAACCATTTTCAATAGAGTTCTATTCCTTATCTCAACAACTCCATTTTGTTGCAGAGTACTAGGAATAGTTAAATGTCTTATAATCCCCTTTTCATCACAAAGAAACTTGAATTGTTCTGATAGATACTCATGTCCGTGATCAGTTCTCAAAGCCTTTATTATTTTGTTTAACTAATTCTCTACCAAAATCATATATCATCTAAAGTAATCTAATGCTTTTGACTTATGGAAAATCAAAAAACTTAATCGAAATGCGTGAAGTCATCTATAAAAGTGATTAAATATGAGGCTCCATGCCTCGGCCTCACATTTAATGGACCACAAATGTCAGAATGTGTAAGCTGCAATGGAAATTTAGCTTTGGCTCCTTTACCAAATGGTTTTCTAATTGCTTTTCCTACTAAATAATGTTCACATATAGGTAGTTCAATCTTAGCGAGTGACCTTAAAAGGCCTTCTCTAGCTAATCTATTCATTAGTTGTAACCTAATGTGATCTAATCTAGCATGCCAAATATTTGTATCAACTTCCACATTATTAAAAGATGCAATCAAAGAAAAACAACCATCATCATTAACATTGAACACATCGTAATCAATGTCTAACACCATAAAACCAATCAGTACATGGCCAGAATCATATTAAACCGTTCCAAACTTAATATCAACACAACCACCATAGAAATTCAAAACATAACCTAAGCTAAGAAGAACAACTACATAGACCAAGTTTTGTTGAATATCAGGAGCATAGAGGACATCATGTAGGAATAGACTTAGACCTCCATGTAAATTTAATTTACATGTGCTGATACCTTTCACTTTAATTCTTGAGTTGTTTCCAACATATATCCATCTACTTTCAGGTTGTATCCGACGATACTCCACAAATGCTCCTCCGTCTCTTGCTACATGGTATGTGGCTCCTGAGTCTATCGTCCACATAGGATGAGATTCAGTAAGTATTACAATGCTAGAAACAAAAGAATTACTCAAAGTAATAGAGTAATTTGGTACATCTTTCGGCTTTAGTATATTCACACAAGCGAAGTGACCTAGCTTGCCATAATTGTACCATTTCATCTTGGCTTTGTCCTTCTTCCCACCACACTTCTTGGGACGGAGGGTTTTAGCTCTCTTGGGTGCCTAACTAGTCTTATTTCATTTGTTGTTATATCTCTTACGCTTGAGCTCGAAACTTAGCACGAACCAAATTCAGCAACATACACATGTGTAGAGGATCTCGCAGCCTCTAGGCACTCATCCTTTAATTCCAAATGACGCATTATATCGTCAAAAGTTACAATATTCTCATTATGCATCATGTTGATTTTCATATGCTCCTAACTGTTAGGAAGTGACCTTATAACAGCGTGAACTTGCTGTCTTTAGCTCTTGTATCATGTTCAACATCTTCCGAAGATGCTACCTCTTTGTTTGATTGTGGCGCTTTCGGAATGTGTCAAACTTGACAGTGAGCCTTCTCAATATTGTAGCAGGCGTACCTCTAAACCTATATTTCAGCGCAACCCACATTTCTTGAGCATTATCAAACCTTTCAAAGTCGCACATGAGATCATTTTGCATACAACTCAACAACGTAATGCGAGTAATGCTATTTTTCTTTTTCCAAACTTGATAAGTTTCATGATCTCTTTTGTGCTGAGCAGAAGTTTCATGCTCAGGTTCAATCATGGTGTGGTTGAGGATCTCCAAAACCTCTTGCTCTTCAAGGATGTATTAAACCTTTTGGTGCCATTTATCAAAATTGTCACCATTCAATTTCTCATCATTGTTGAGGTCAACCACAATGGTCTTAGATGTCGAAGCCATAGTCAATGATAGCTACACATTGACATAATAAATATAGAATGAATACTAACACATCTTTCACATTAACACACATATTTATTTTGCACCAAAGTCAAACAAAATTAATGATAATTCGACAAAAGACACTGAAACGAAATTTCACTATGTTCCCAATTAGCTTATGTGTTACGATTGTCTACTATCATTAATTTTGTTTAATTTGCACAAAATTTAAGTTCTAGGTGAGCATTCATTTGAATTCTACCAACCTATGAACTTCCACTTGAAAAGACGATTATAATACATCATGCAAAGATCACATTCTCTCATACAATCATAGAGAATAGCATGATGTTAATTACAATACAAGTAATTCAAGCATCGTCTATAATCAAATGCGGAATACAAAAAATTAAATAACGATCTCTAACCATTGTTTGAGTTTGCTTGGAACTAAAATTGCAAGCACGTTAATCTTTATATAGATTCCATCAATAAACCATGCTCTACACAATCTATATGTGATCATTTACATGTAAGCTAGCTTTTGTATTTCCAAAACCAAAGAGAAATATAGGTAAAATGCAATAATACCAAAAAAATACACGTATTTAAAGTTTCGTACATATTTTCATACCCTTAAAAGCTTCAAACATATAAAATAACTATACCACAATGTAAAAAAATTTCAATACGAACACGAAATACCAATCACGCTCAAATTGGACCTCCCACGCGCCCACACGTGCTATCTAAGTGCGTGGTGCGTGTGGTGCACGCACAGGGGGTCCAACTAGTTTTTACGCCGGTTTGACTGGTCAGACCGGTTCGACTGATTGACCATTGACCAGTCAACATGTCAAGTCAAAAGGTCAGATCATAGGTCGGTCGAGTTCCCAGGCCAGGTAGCTATAGTCGAGGGTACTCGCGCGTGCAGGGTACACGCCCGCTCGTTAGGCGCGTGCCGCGCATGCGTTGTGCAATCCCAGAGCGTGGCCATGGGTAGGAGCATGGTCGTCGATACAATGGCTTGTGGTCGCACGTGGGGGCGTATACGGCTCCCCCCAGAGGCATTTGACTCGCCATTTGGCTCGTCTCAATGAGATCTTTCATCCCATATGATCAAAATAATTTTTCACCGAAAAATTTTTTGAGAAAAAAGGCCAAACAAAACGATCGCCGACTAATGCGGAATTTATTAGCGGTGCGTTTCTGGACCGATTGGACAAACAGAAGTTCGAACGGAAAGCGAAACAGTGATGCGATTAGGTGATTTTTTGGCAAAAGTACACCACAAGTGCCATAACTTGTGTACGGCGATCACTTTGGTGTTATAACTTTTTTTCGGATCACTTTAGTGCCAAAATCGGAGAAAAAAGATCACTTTAATGTCAATTTGGCCGGAAATCCGACGTGACATTTTTTATTAATTTTTGACACCGCCGTGGCTCGCCGGAGGCTGAGTCAACATGTACAGTCAGCATTTTTTATTTTAAATAATTTTTTTCAGCATATACAATCAACATTTTAAATTTTAACTATTTTTTCCTTTTTTTCTTCTTTCCTTTTTCTTTTCTTTTCTTTTTTTCTCTCCCCTCGTCGGCCGATTGCCGGTGGCGGCCGGCCCCGCCCGATAGTTAAAACTAAAAAATATTGACGCCCGGCCGGTAAAGGGGTGGGCGACCGGTGGGACGATGGAGGGGAAAAAAAAAAGAAAAAGGAGGGGAGAAAAAAAAAAAAGGAAAGAAGGAAAAAGAAAAAAAAAATAGTTAAAACTAAAAATATTGATCAGACATGCTGAAAAAATTATTTAAAATAAAAAATACTGATCAGACATGTTGACCAAGGCCAAAAATTCAAGGCCAAAAATTAATAAAAAATGCCACATCGGATTTCCGGCCAAATTGACACTAAAGTGATCTTTTTTCTCCGATTTTGGTACCAAAGTGATCCGAAAAAAAGTTATGGCATCAAAGTGATAGCCGTACACAAGTTATGGCACTTGTGGTGTACTTTTACCGTGATTTTTTTCTATTATTTTAGTATTTTTTATAAGTTAATTTTAAGGGTCGTTTTTGTAATTTTGCTATTTGATGCTTATTAACTTTCCTATTATGATTATGTTTCCAATTCATATTAGATAATTTTCCTATTCTTATTGGGTTTCCAATTTAGATTAGGTAACTTTCCTATTATGATTAGATTTTCTATTGTAATTAGGTTTAACCCCCTATAAAAGGGTGTTTAGGGTTTGTTTTAAAGAGAATATTATTATCATCAAGATTGAATTTCGAGATTTTTCTCTCTAAGCAAGATTTTGCTTGAATTATTCGTGAAATGTTGCGTCAAGTGGTATCAAAGCCTATAGCGACTGGCGGTGGTCTTTGTGACGATGCTCAGGAGACTAGAGCCCTAACCCTTTGAGACGATGTGCTGCAACGTTTGAAGCAGCATTTAACGGAACGCTTGGATAAACGATTTGATCAAAGTCTTCGTCGTTTCAAAGAACGATTTAACGAGTTAATAGATTGGTTCGAAGGTCTCGGCGTTAATGTGAACCGAAATTGGCGGAACAACAGAAGGCCGGGTGCAAATCTTGCTCGCAGTGATCCTGTTGATAGGCCTGTTCCTATCCGCAGGTTGAATAACCCTCTATTTTCAGAGAGTTCGAAAGAAGAAAAAAATGATTATTTTAATGCGGAACGTGCTGATTATGATGGCAGACGTCATCATGGAGGATCTCAAAGAGGGTATGATCGGAGAGATGGAAGACAACGTCATGACAATCGTGAAGGTAATGACTTTAAATTGAAAATCGATGATCCTTATTTTAATGGAAGTTTGGGCATAGAAGAATTTTTGGATTGGTTTGCTGATATAGATAGATTTTTTTGACTATATAAAGACCCCTGGTGAAAAAAGGGTGCGATTAGTGGCCTGTAGATTAAAATGGGGTGCATCTGTATGGTGGGAGAGATTACAGAATAGGAGGGAACAAGAAAGGAAAGAGAGAGTTCGAACTTGGATTAAGATGAGGAGGCTGCTGAAGCAAGAATTCTTTCTATCATATTATGAATAGATTATGTTCCAGCAGTACCAACATTGCCAACAGGGCAATCGGACTATACATGAGTATACAATCGAATTTATGATATTGGCGAAGCGAAATAATTTATCAGAGATGGAGGGACAGCAAGTGGCTAGATATTTTGATGGTTCGAAACCCTTTATTCGAGATAAAATTATAGTACAGTTTCTACGAAATTTAACCTGAAGCCAAGAATATGACGATGAAGGCAGAATTGATGCAGCAAGAGAGGGGAAGAAAAGGCTACGAAAATTATCGAGATAGCAGTTCAATAAAGAAGAGCAATTTTAATAATCGCTTTAACGCAAGACAAAATTAGGAAGATAAGATAGTAGAAAAGCGCCTATGAATGAGTCGAGGGATAAGGGAATGCAAGTATAAAAAACTGCAAACCCTAACCCCTATACTAAACTAGTCGCAATAAAGTGTTACAGGTATAATCAGCCTAGGCACCGTTCTAATAAATGCCCTCAGAGATGATGTTGGCCCTAAAATAGGAAGATGATTCGCAGCACTATCAGTTATTCCAAACCAGGTGCACCATTATGGGAAAGATTTTTGCTGTGGTTGTTGATAGTAGAAGTATGGAAAATATCATTAGAAAGGAGGCAATAAAAAAGTTGGAAATGCCCATGAAGATGCATCTTAATCCCTATAACGTTAGGATGGATTAAATCTGGAGCGGAAAGCATTCATGTGACTGAACGATGCAAAATTCGATTCTCCATCGGTAAATATCATGATGAGCTGTATTATGATGTAGTAGACATAGATGTATGTCATGTGTTATTTGGGAGGCCGTGGCAATTTGATGTAAATGCTCAGTATTCGAGAAGAAGCAATCAGTATAACCTTGTGAAGGATGGAGTGAAGTATGCATTGCTACCACTGAAGAACAAAGGAAAACAAGTTGCTGAAAATAATTTCCCTCCCCTTACGAGGAAATTTGAAGCTGAAGTTAAGGAAACCCGACAGATTCACATGCTGGTCGTGAAACAAGCAATTGAGACTGAGGCTGAATTACAAGTGGAGGAGCAACCTGAAGCAGTCAAGCCTTTATTGAAGGAATTTAGCGAACTGATACCTAAAGAGATTTCAGATGGGTTGCCACCTATGCGCGATATTCAGCACCATATAAACTTAATTCCTGGTGCTAGTCTGCCAAATTTATCGCACTACATGATGAGTCCTAAAGAGAGTGAGATTCTAAAAGAGAAAGTGGAGGAGTTGTTGTGAACGGGACACATTCAAAATAGCATGAGCCCATGTGCTGTTCCGGCCTTGTTGACTCCTAAGAAAGATAGGAGTTGGCAGATGTATGTAGATAGCAGGGACATTAATAAAATAATCGTGGGTTACAAGTTTCAATTCCGAGATTAGATAATATGCTGGATAGGTTGCACGGTGCTAAGTGGTTTTCGAAGCTAGATTTGAAGAATAGATACCATCAGATTCGGATTTGGCCTAGAGATGAGTGGAAGACAGCTTTTAAAACAAATGAGAGGTTGTACGAATAATTGGTGATGCCTTTCGGATTTTTTAATGCTCCAAGCACTTTCATAAGGCTTATGAATCAAGTTCTGAAATATTTTATTGGCAAATTTGTTGTAGTTTATTTTGATGATATCCTGATTTATAATAAGACCGAGGAGGATCGTCTATTGCATTTAAGGGAGGTGTTGACAGCCTTACAGATTAATAAACTATATATTAATCTTAAGAAGTGCAATTTTTTAGCTAATAAACTGTTATTCTTGGGTTTATTATTACTGCTGAAGGAATAGAGGTAGATGAAACAAAGGTAAGAGCAATCAGAGAGTGGCCAACTTCTAAAACAATTTCTAACGTTAGGAGTTTTCGTGGGTTGACTACTTTTTATCAGCGATTTATTAAGAATTTTAGTATTATTGCAGCCCCAATTACTGAACGTATGAAGAAAGGCAAATTTCTATGGGGAGAGAAAGCTGAGAATAGTTTTGCTATTTTGAAGGAGAAGTTATGTAGTGTACATGTTCTTGCTTTACCTGATTTTGATAAACTGTTTGAAGTGGACTGTGATATTAGTGAAGTGGGTATAGGAGCTGTTTTATCTCAAGAGCGCAGACCAGTTTGCTATTTTAGTGAGAAGCTTAGTGACGCAAGGCAGAAATAAAGCACTTATGATAAAGAATTTTATTCTGTCGTAAGGGCTTTGAAGACCTGGGAGCATTATGTGATTGAGAAAAAATTCGTCCTTTATTCTGATCATGAAGCTTTGAAGTATCTAAATAGTCAGAGAAGGATTAGCAAAAATATGCATGCGCGATGGTGTCAATTTTTGCAAAAATTTCCTTTCAGATTATAGTATAAGTTAATTGTGCATAATATCGTAGCAGATGCATTGAGTGGGAGAGCTGGCTTGTTGATTACATTAAGTCAAGACATCTTGGGGTTTGAGCAGTTGAAAGATTGTTATGCAGATGATTATGACTTTGGGCAAATTTGGAAGTCATGTGCTTCTGGTCAATTTGTGCAAGAATTTTATGTGCAGAATGGCTATTTGATGCGTAACAACCAGCTTTGCCTTCCTCGAACATCATTACAAGAGAAGGTAATTCGCGATTTACATGATGGTAGATTAACTACACATCTAGGTCGTGATAAAACTATTACTGCAATTCAAGAGCGATTTTACTGGCTCCAGTTGCGTAGAGATATTAGTAGGTACTTACAAAAGTGTTATGTTTGCCATACTGCTAAGGGTTAATCTAAGAATACAGGTCTGTATATGCCTTTATCTGTTTCTAACAATATATGGGAAGATCTGTCCATGGATTTTGTGCTTGGTTTATCACGGATACAAAGAGGCATGGATTCTGTTTCGTTGTGGTTAACAGATTTTCCAAGATGGCGCACTTCATTCTTTGTAGGAAAACTTCTGATGCAGTAAGTATGGCTAGATTATTCTTCAAGGAAGTGATTCATTTGCATGGTGTGCCCAAGTCTATTACCTCACATAGGGATAGTAAATTTCTAGGGCATTTATGGTGGACTTCATGAAAATTGTTTGATTCATCTTTAAATTTCAATAGCACTGCTCATCTGCAGATTGATGGGCAAACAAAGGTGGTTAATAGAACTCTGTGAAACTTGATTTAAAGCATTTGTGGAGATAAGCTGAAGCAATTGGATATTTTATCACAGGCAGAGTTTGCTTATAATAATGCAATTCATAGTTCTATTGACAAGTCGCCTTTTTCTGTTGTTTATACAAAGGTGCCTCAACATACTATGGATTTAGTACAGTTGCCTAAACAAGCAGATAAAAGTATAACAGCGGATCATATGGCTAAACAGATTGTGGAGGTGCATCATGAAGTCAAACAGAAGCTAGAAGAAGTTAATCAAAAGTATAAAGCTGGAGCAAATAAGTACGGGCGAAAGCAGGTGTTTGCGGTAGGTGATCAAGTCATGATTTTTCTTTGTAAAGAGCAATTATCAGCGGGATCTTACAGTAAATTATAGCAAAAAAAAGTATAGACCTTATGCTATCAATAAGAAGATCAACAATAATGCTCATGTTATAGACCTTCCACATAGCATGGGCATATCCAACACTTTTAATGTTGCTGATTTGTCACCGTTTCATGAGTCCATAGAGACGTTATATCCAGATCCTGATTTTAACTCGAGGACGAGTTCTTTTCAAGTGGAGAAAAATGATGCGGAATTTATTAGTAGTGCGTTTCTGGACTGATTGGACAAATAGAAGTCCAAATAGAAAGCGAAACGGTAATGTGATTAGATGGTTTTTTTTCTATTATTTTAGTATTTTTTTTATGAGTTAATTTTAAGGGTCATTTTTGTAATTTTTCTATTTGATACTTATTAACTTTCCTATTATGATTAGATTTCCTATTATGATTAGGTTTCCAATTCAAATTAGGCAACTTTTCTATTCTTGATTAGTTTTCCAATTCGGATTAGGTAACTTTCATATTATGATTAGGTTTCCTATTGTAATTAGATTTAACCCCTATAAAAGGGTGTTTAAGGTTTGTTTTGAAGAGAACATTATTATCATCAATATTGAATTTCGAGATTTTTCTCTCTAAGCAAGATTTTGATTGAATTATTCGCGGAACTCTGTGTCACTGATAAACTCAATACTCGATTTTCACACCTAGTTCGTATTGAACATCATTGCCGTAATTTCATTGCATTCAACATGCAAACGGCTTGGAAATTGATTGGCTACATAATTTCCTTATTGAACAATGAGCGAAAATTCGATAGAAAAACAAGACAAAGATCATAACACACGCTCTAATACCAATGTTAGGAAAAAGTCGAGGAAGAAATTGACTAATCTCTCGATGCATAATAAACGAATTACCCAGGAATGTGAATTGAATCACCAGTGATTGTTGGATGAATTTGCAACATCACACTGATTCTAATATAATCACAAGGAAAATATTATTGTTCCACAGTGTTCATGTCGATCGTCTTCTCAAAGTAACGATGGAATCCTTTTGTGTGTGTTTTCTGAATGATAGAGGATAACGTGTGTTTTCTCTTGTGTATGTTGTATAACTTATGTTTTCTCCATATACAAGAAGTTACTTTAACTTCCCTTTAGAAGACAACTCACACCCTTTCAAAGGGTGCCTCTCATAACACACCCCATCATGGGCGAAACAGTGTCACTTAACAGTTGCAACAGCGGTGGTTATGATCTTCGAATATGTTGGGTTGTCTGCCCCATGATTACATTTTACATGTCAAGGTTTAAGCTGGAAAGTTTAAGGAGGTTCCCTCAAAAGCCATAATCACAAGGTAAAAGTTGGGGAAGTAGTGTTTGCTTTTCGATTTTAATGTTTGGCTTTCGTCAAATTTTTGAGCTCGAACAACAAGTTGAATTGAATATTGGAAGCTAAAACTAGAAGTAATGGGTTAAAGTGGGTTCCCAAATGCCCTATTAACTATCACATTGCAATTAGCGCTCTATGACATGATCGTTGAAAGGATAGTGACGTTAGAAATGTTAGGTTTGATTATGAGAGGTAAACTGCTACATACGTTGGGTTGTCTGCCCCATGATTACATTTTCATTAAATTTTTGGCTAGTGGCAATATGTGCCAGGCGGCTATTTACATGAAATAAAGAAGAAAACACTTTCTCTATCTTCAATCGTGACGTGTACATGGTGCTCCATATTTCAAATTGTAGGGTATGTTTGAATAATTTTTGACTTTTTAGCAATTAAGCTTTGACTTTTATTTAATATTGAACAGCGAATATTAAATTTCTATCCATGTGGACTAATAGCTTCTTACTTTTAATAAAAGAAAGGCCAAACAGGTTGTAAGTACAATTTAATACCAAGTTACTTTTTTTAAGTTTTCCCAAACAAATATCATAGTATGTCCCTCGATTCGGTAGACGAAGAACATGATGCTCTTAGTCGATTATTTGGCCTTTAAGTCAAATTTCAATTGCTAAAAGCTCCAAACTAAATTAGCATGAAAAGGACAATTTACTCCAAGAAATGCTAAATTTACGGATACGCGTTCTTTTCAGAACTAGGACGTCTAAATGAATTCGTTAAGGCAAAACCATTATCTACGAATCACCAGTCACGAACCCTTATTACTCTTAAGGGTCGTTTTTGAATATCAGAGTCCTAAAACTCGTAAGTCGTAACCCTTTCCCTATTAGGAGGCTCTCGGTCTTGAATATATCAAAGCTATTTCATACCAGGATTCATCTACAGATTATTTTCATCTATAAAACAATTCAACTTTGAATACCCCGAGTAAAAGCCATGACATCTTTGACACATATTATATCAAAAAAGTTGCGATTCTAATCAAGAATTTATCTAGACCATGTGTATATCCTTTGGGACGTACAAGAAGTGTGTGATTAGATACCCATCAGGGGTGACTTTGCAAGGGGTCCCAAAGTATGAGAAGAGGAACCGCGGCGGGGAAGACAAGCACGTCTTGGCATGGATTCAGGGGGAGAAACTCCAAGGCTACGTTTGGTCGACCGGATAAAAGCTAGGATATGTTTGGTGGTGGTCCAGGATAGGATAAGGTCAGATATAGACCGGATATAATCCAAATAAAAAAATCTAAGGGGGGAGGTGGGATAGATTCGGATAGGATTTCTAATATCTATTTTTCCAAAAACCCTACCCTCCACTCGCCATCATCTTCATCTCCACACCTTGTGCACTTTTACCAAAAAAATTTCTCGATTTTTTTTCCTTCATCAACTCCTTTGGACCCGTGAATAGCAAAAAAAAATAAAAATTATCCTATCTAACTTTAAATCCGTCGTTCACCAAATAGTGGACAGGATATAAAAAAAATTCCAGGATTTCTTATCATATCCTATCCAGTCTTATCCTATTTAAAAATCCGAACGACCAAACGCAGCCCAAGTGTTCCAATCGGAGGAGTCCATCAAAGTGTGGAGCAGGGACTATTGTAGTAAGCCTACAAGGATCTATGTCTAACCCGGGATATCGGGCGATGTCCCTCATCACTCCATCGATAGGCGCAATCAATCCCGTCGGTTGAATAGCAAGCGCAAAATAAATGTCACTAAGGACGGCACTGTGATTTGTTATGATTTTGAATGAAATCTCTTCTTTCTAATTGCATACAATCTTGTTCTGGGAACCCTTCTTTTGTGTTACTTTAGACTGCTGTTTAAGAATGTACCAAAGGAGGACGCAAAAGTTGAAAGTAAACTATGTTTCCGTCGCCATGGAACCTCTGACCGCTCTTTTTCTTTTGCATACGTTCTTGTTTAATTCATTGATTATTGGCGAAAAGTACCAAAAAAGTCCTAAATCTATTACATTGATACCAATTCAATTCTAAACCTTTCAATTTAACCAATTTAATCCTAAACCATTTCACATTAGTATCAATTCAGTTAATCTAGCCAATTTAGGCCCGAAAATCTCTAACTTGAACACTGACCATTCTATGTGGCACGGCCGGCGTTGATGTGAATAATTTTTAAATTTTTTAATAATTTTTTCGTTTTTTTCCCTTTCTTCTCCTTCCGAAAAAAAGGAAAAAAATTCAAAATTCAAAAAATTATTAAAAATTGTCCACGTTAGCATTGGCCGTGCCACATATGATAGCCGGCATCCACGTCAGTGATTTCTAGTCTAAATTAGCCGGATGGACTGAATTGATATCAATGTGAAAATATTTAAAACTAAATTGGTCCAATTAAAAGGTTTATGACTAAATTGGTACCAACGCAATAGATTTAGGACTTGATACTTTTCCCTTGATTATTGATGATTTCTCTTTTTGCCTAATAGCAATCGTGCATGGATTTTGGTTCATTCTTTTGCAAGTGCATTTCAATGTATTTTTTGATAAAAAAAAATTTTGGCCACTAGGCTTTTGAATTTGGATCCATGCATTTGGGTAGCAAGAATCGTATTCGATTCCCGTTGAGGCAAGTTTTTAACGAGCGGAAACTGTGCGGTAAAAATTGACGTCTTTAATTAGTCCTTTGGAAGGCCATCACATCAACTTGGAGAGACTCGTACATGAGATTGAATACTTCGAGCTTGATTCCTCTCCTAATGAGATGTCCCTGTTTTCCTTTAATTGTACAGTTTGGTGCCGGACAAGAAGTCCTGAATAATTGGGCCTGCCTTCAGGAGAAAATTGGAGTCTTCCCATGATGTGATCAAAGTTGAAAAAGCCTTCAAAGGAAAGAATCTTGGGAATCACCTCAAAGAAGGAGGATTTGGTCTGGGAAACGAACATTCATATCATTTATGATCATAGTGCCATTGAGTGGTAAACCGATGAGTCTTGAACTATATCAGCAAAAACAGGTCCTTGAAGCATGTTTCTGGAGGGGGACCTCTCGTGGACGTAATTAGAAATGGATGCACCGAATCGGAACAGATTAAGACGTATATTCTAAACAATGCGTGAAATGAATAGGGCACTCGCATACGATTGTCTGGTTATGGATGGAAAAAAAGGAGCGATTTGGCCTTCAACTAATGACAAGGAAAAGAATAAAACCTGAGTACAACCAAAAGAGACGGAGAACTGAGCAGGTTTAGCACCTCGTCTCTTGAGACCGGAGGGATATCGGCAATCACCACTCTTTCAACTAGCAGTCATAGTCATCTAGCCATACGTTTTAGAGGAATAAAGAAGCCCAATTACAGATTTCTATTCCACATCATTCCTTCCCCACCGAAGTGATATATGCCAGAGTATATACATATCGGCTCAGCACAGGGTCCGAGCTAAGGTTTCATAAGTTCTCAGCTTGTGAAAGATGGCAATTGAAAGGATCATTATAACCGCGGTGCTGGTTCAGTTCTATTGTAATGAAGTCTAAAGAGGACATAGACATATGCAGCTTACACTGTGCCAGCAAGCATGAAAGCCTTGTACACAATGCACCTGACCAAATCAGGACCACCCCATGAATCCTCAAGCTCTCTCACTACACCTTCGGATAACAAATCGACACCTTGTTCCTTAGCTGTAGCAACTGCGGACCATGACCTTAACATCCTGAAGAACCCTTCGAAAGCGAGCTGCTTTGGTATATCCAGAGGGAATGGCTCGCTTTCGCATCCCAAGCCTAAACTTTTGAATGGGAAAGGGAGTTTCTTGTAACCATTGAATACGTGCTTTATGTTGGGGTCCCAAAAGGGCAGCGTAGTGTCATGGAAGCGTTTCATGACCGGATCAAAAATAGGGCTCACTACAACGTCATTGTAGCACCACACTGTGATCACACCTCCCGGCTTCCGGAGCAGACGGGTCGCGAGGGAGTAGAAATTGGGTAGATCGAACCAGTGCACCGCTTGAGCCACTGTAATCAAATCCACTAAATTTTCACCTCCAATCAAGGTCACGATTTCGTCGTTGGAGATGGGTATAGGGGTGTGGACATAGCAGACTCTCGGATGCTGCATCGCAAATTTTAGCTGGGCTGCGCTCACATCAGTGGCGATCACCTGGTCATAGTGCTCAGCTACCTATTTTACAAGCAATTGCAGGGTATATGAGCAGAGTTGTAACTGACAAGAACAACCTGGTAGTAATGAAAGAAGTTGAGCTTTGAATTGGTGAAAGATCAATCATCATAGAGCAAAGAGAAGGAAAGAGAAGCCCATTTGACAAAAACACAAAAGGGAAAAGAAGCTTGAAAGACACCGAGACAGGAGTTGAACTTCAGTTTCAAAGATCAGATTCAAACCAACACAAATGATTTGAGACAAATTAAGTGGAACTGGAGGATTTCCACCTTCAGTTAGTGATTAGTAAGCAGTACACAGCCAATCCTAGCCCCAAACAAAATCAAATAGAATAAATCAACTTCTCAGTATCAATGAGAAGAGTTAAAAGCATAGTATCTGAGGATTTAGGTAAATGTCGTAGCGAATCGAAGTCCTAAAAATTCACCCAGGATGAGCTAATCTTCACTCGTTCTCTACACCTCATGTCTAGTCAATTACCTCCGAAAGCAAAACGAAAGGAAAATGTTCATACAAGGTGAGTACGCGAATGAATGATGCTCCTCAAAATCCCTCTTCAGCGAGACATGCATTTGATACGTATCATTCATAAAAAAGTGTCGCATTTCGCAAGATCTGCGATCACATCTGGTCGACCCCATTTTTTTTTTCTTTTATTTTTTGCAAAATCCAGAAGATCTGCTCACAACGTCACGGTTCCCGATCAATGTTGGGTTCCATCGTATCAAGACAAAACATCCAACTTGCTACTAATCTTGCAGAGAGAGAGAGAGAGGACTGACACCGAGGGCGGCTTGGCCGTTGCCGGTGCCGACGTCCCAGGCGAGGGAGTGAAGAGGAGTGCGAGAAGCGAGCATGGAGTACCAGTGCGCCGGGTACGTCGGACGAGCGTCCACGTAGATCTCCGCTTGCTTGTCGAACAGACCCGCCATATCTCTTCCCGATCTGCCTCTGCTTCCGTTCTTCTTTGCCTTGGGTCCTTCGTTTCTGCTTTTTGTTCATTGCACTCCCTAACAGTGAACTCTAAACTTGCCCAATATTTGAAAAAAGAAAAGTTAGGAACAATTAGCAAATGACGCAATTTTCTAATCATCATTTCCACTGTATTTTAATTATACTTTTTAATCATTGCAATATAGTTTATATCTATTTCAGCTGCGTACAGTGGTCCGAATTTTGACTATGATAAATAGGAACTTGATTTTTAGTCCTTTCCAACAGTCAATGATGTTGACTCGGTGTAAAAAGCTTCTCTCAACGCTTCACATATTTTGAATTTGAACCCATTTGTCATTGAAAAAACGCGAATGGGCAACTTCTCCATAAGTGGAGCTTTCAATTTATAGTCAATAAAGTCGATGGACTTAGAAATAATAAGGTGGAGGACATTATGATTACAAATATACCTGTCACATGTTTGAGTTTGACCCCATTTGCCATTAAATAAACAAAGACACACCAGAATAATTTTATCTTGAACTATTTTTTATCATAAAAACCTCAAACGGGTACATTATGATAAATTTACTTGAACTATTTTTTTTTTACTACGAAAAACCCTAAATTGGTACACTTTTTGAAAATTTTATCCCGAACTAATTTTTTTGACCACTAAAAACCCCAAACTAGTACATTTGTGACAAATTTACCTTCATTAATGTCGTTAAATTGGATTAATATCACGAAAAATCACAAATTTGTAAACTTGTGACAAACAGAGGAGTAAAACCCAAAATAGGGTAACTGTTAATTACCATGTGTCATTAAACTTAACAATTTGATTTGGTAAAATTTAATAGAAACTAACGGAGGATAAATTTATCATAGGGTGTTTAGTTTCGGATTTTTTGTAATCAAAAATTAATTTGGGTGTAAAATTGTCATAGGCATATCATTGTGAGGTTTTTATAGTTAAAAAAAAATAGTTCAAGTAAATTGTCACAAGTTACCAGTTTGGAATTTTTTAGTCAAAAAAAATATTTCGAGGTAAAATTATCACAAGTGTACCAGTTTAAGGTCTTTCAAGATATTAACCCAATAAACAAACACATAAAGATGTACCTTAATTGGCACCTTAATTTTTATCGACAAAATCAAACATACATTACTAAAAAAAGAAAAGAAAAGTGGAGAAATTAGCAATGAAAGGCTAATTAAAAGTTCTGGCAACCGAGGAATCGCCATAGCTAGAGCTTCGAGGGAGAACTGGTGCCGCCTCCCGGTTGCTTTTTCTGGAGAATAGCGCCTTCTCTCTCTCTCCCTCTTCCTCTTCCTACTCGCTTCAGCCTTCCTTCGCCTTCAATTTCTGCTGGCTTCGTTCTGACTTTTCAATTCACTTTGATGATATAAAGAATAATAAAGGATCGAAACTGACCTCTCTCGTCCCTCAATCTTTTTCCTCTTGTATTCAGGTTCACGAAGAAAAAGAGGAATCTGGCAAAATGTCTGAGAGAGAATGAGATTGTCCTTCCGCTGACTCCGGTTTTGCCCTTGATTCAAGATCAGGAACAAGTTCTGTCGCCGACTCGTTGCGGTTCACGATTACCGAGCCGCGCCCGACTCCTTTTATTCTGCCCTGTTCTTAAGTCGGCATGTCCCAAGTTGCTCCAAACTGACTAATTCTCCTTTCGTCGACTCCGATCATCAACATTGACACTTCCAAAAGTTCTTGTAACCGATTTGATCACCAATCACAAAACTTTTTATGTGTCCTTGTAATCGCCTTTTCTAATTGGTCTCCACCTTATTATTTTTAAAGCCATCAACTTTATTGATTATAAAGTGGGGAAAATTACCAAACAAAGTTCTAAACATATTGCATGGATGCTAATTCAGTTATAAACATTTTAATTTTGTTAATGTAGTCTTAAACCTTTTAACAATTCGTCAATATAGTCCTTCCAGCCAATTATAATGAAAATCACTAACAATGATGGACGATATTTTATTTGACGTCCGATTAATTTGAAGTGGATAATTTTGCAATATTTGCATTTTTTTTTTTTTTTTTTTCCATTGTGGCTGGCAAGCGTAGAGGTGAGCATGCTTCTAAGATAAAATGAAACTTGATCAATGAGAATCAGTAGGTTTCGGGTTTCAAAGTATGCAAGATAAGTTCCAGATTTCAAAAATTAGGGAATCTGTTTTGACGGATAAGTTAGGGTTCTAAGTCGATTGGAACATGGAACTTAGAGCCTAAAACCTTAAATAAGTTTTTTCAGTTTTTTTTGTTTATATCTTGGCGTGATCTTGCGATTGTTACGTGGCATTAGATGATGAGTGTATAATCTGGAACCACTAGTCGAGCTTTCATTTTATGACTTATTAATGGTTTATATTTTTTGTATATCTAAATATAAGTTTTGTCAAGAGATCGTAAAAGCAAATTGCGATCATTAAAGGTGATGATTGGCAATTGTTCAATTAATAATCTGAGATGGAACTGGGTAGACCCTAGAACCAACACCTGGAACCTGTGACAAGGTAGGTTCCAAGTTCCAAAGTATGTAGAGTAGGTTATAGGTTCCAAAAATAAGAAACTTGTTCCATGGGTAAATTCTATGCTCTAGGTGAAACCCTGTGACGAAACTTGAACCCGCCCCACCCCTAGGTGAGAATCAACAAGGCCTAATTGCTAGTGAGGGCGCCAAGACCCTCACCAAATCTTAGAGAGGGTCGCCTCACCCAGAGCAAGCAAAGGTTGTGACCCTTGTCAAGAATCGATCGTGCTAAGTAGAGCGGTGTCCGCATTAGCGATTTTCGACCAAAATTACTCACAAAGTCTATATTGACAAAATCATCAAAATGTTTAGAGCTAAACTGGTCAAATTGAAAGGTTTAAAACTAAATTAACATTTGTTCAATAGGTTTATGACATATATTTAGATTTAAAAGAAAAAATCTAAATGATAACTTTGATCTCAAACTTTTTATGAAAGAATTCCCTGAACACCCTGCCTACATCTCTGCTGTCAATATAGCAAATCCACCGGCTAACTTTTTTTTACTTCCCAATTTGAATTCAACATAATCATCAAGCATTCTATAGAGATCACTCATCTTTCCAGTTCAATAACAATTTATGTTTGTATTCTCAAAACGATCATATCTTTGCACATTATTTTTCGACCATGTTGTAGGCTTGTCCATCAAACTAAGGACTGCGCATTATGATAATAAATGACGTAAAGTGAATGTATCGATCTTTGAAATATATTGGCCGCAAGTTGATTACTGCCGCCTATAAGAAGACAACAAATCATTATGTGGATCTCAGCTTCATTTATTATGAAAGTTTTTATTATATGAAATGAAAACAATAGACATATTAAGTACTGACCACAAACACCATATGCTTAAACAAATCCATATGCCACGTGCACACAGATTTTAATCCCAGAATAGCGCGAGATCTACATAACTCTATGAATATTTTTGTTAAGATGCCTAATTAAGCGATAGCTCACGTGTCGACCCAACAACTCTGTTTGATCTCACATTGATTTTCTTCGGCTTTTGGATGTACAGGATCAAACGACAAAAACGCGACAGGATCAAACACTGGATTAACAAAAGACAAATTTGTTGGGACATGTGGTGAGAACTGCGACTTTGGAATTCCGGGATATGATTGGCCCTACACACATTTGTGCTCATTAGCCTTGAATAGTCCTAGCTAACCAAAACCTAGCAAGAGTGCATCTGGTTTAATCGAGTGCATAATTATCAGTATAATAGACAATTTAATACAGAGGTTACTCTTAACTTTGCATGAATTTGACACTAGACTATTGTGGATTTTGGTGTGTGTGTGTGTGTGTGTGTGTGGTATTTGGTCAGATGCGTTATGCATAATCTTTGCTCTCAGTGTTATTCTATTCTTATTCAATTGTGCAAATCCATTTCTATATGATATTGTGTGTATGAGCGAACTGTGTTGGTGTTAATCTCGAGGAATGTCACTCCACAATGTTTTAGTTGTGTTACTATAATTTTTATGTGGCCATTTTTGTTGGTTGATCTAGTAAATTCCATGGCAATCTAGTGTAAAACTTTTTAAAGAGATGATCAATTGGAGATATTTTTTTCTTGGTCTGAAAATAGGAAATGCCATTCAATTAGTAGAGTTTAGTGAATACAAGTTCAAAACTTTAGCGCAAATCAAGTCTTAAAGGGCTTAAAAGGGATAAAGAGTCTAATTGCTAGGCAAGCTTTTTTTTGTTTTTTGGTCAGCTATTTTGGCGACCCTGTCAAGCTACATTGTTGGACTTTCTGTTGCAATGGGTCCCAGTTCGTTAAGGTGTTTGAAAAGCGCAACCTCAAATCACACCCTCTCCAAATAAGTGCGTCATTTCCACCGTGGCTATCGACTCCACCAGCGCGACTGAGCTAGCATGCATTGATCTTCGTCCACCAATTGACCCGTGGAGACTTGGCAAACGCAGGCGGTGGCTCCTTTCGACGATTCGGCGACAAAGGAACCGTCATGTTGATCTTCAGAGTGCCTAGATCAGAGATATTTGAGAAAATAGGAAATTAAAGCCAAAAGAAAATAGCACACGTTTCATGACATTTCTATGGGAAAAAGAAGGGCCCAATCGCAATCCAAAACCACAGGATAGGATTCTCTGGTTCAGGTTTTGCCTCACCGATCCCTGTTGTTCGCTGCTATGTGCGCACACGACATCATTGGACATGTTGGCGATAGTTTGAGCCCATTGGAAAATTCACGTGGCCCTCATTATTCGACCATATGTCTTGCTCATGAATTACAAACCCTCGTGAGTTTTAATCGTAATATTGGACATGAGTCGTGCACGTGAACGTGGCACAACATTGCCGGCCATCTAGGGTTTTATTGGTGGCCGTCGCAATTGGGGTCCTGTTCTGGATTTACACCCGCGAGAGATTGGCCATGTAAACATTAAGATCCTTGCATTAAATTTATGAATAGGTGTAACTTGTCAAATCAGATTTTTGAGCTGTCACGTTGAGTTGGCGAGGATAGTGCATGACACTCACTCACTGGGACATGGTGTCAATAGGAGCAGATCTTGTACTACCCATGTTTTACAGCCGCTTGTTTCTAGTTTAGGCACTATTTTTAGCATGGAAAAGTGTAACTACCCGACTCCATCTCCCACGACAATGTATATACCCTTTTGGATGTACAAAAAGTGCGTGACCTGGAACACATTAGTGCTGGCAATGCAATGGGTGCCAAAGTATGAGAAGAGGAGTCGTCGCAGGGAAGGCGAGCATGTCTTTGCATTGATTCAGGCGGAGAAACTCCAAGCGATCCGGCCAAGGAGTCCATCAAAGTGTGCATTGGAGACTATTGTAGCAACCCTACGAGGATCTACATCTACCCGGAGATATCGGGCGATTTCCCTAGTCACTCCATTAATGGGCACAATCAGCACCGAGACGGGCTACTGGCTACTCAAGTGGGAAAATGGATCCATCCTTCCCGTTGAAGAGCAAGCTCGAAATAAATATCACTTGGGACGGCATTGAAGTTCGTTAGGATTTTGATAAAATCTCTTCTTGCTACTCATATATAGCCTAGTTTTTGGAGCCCTTCTTTTTGTGTTGCTTTAGACTGCTGTTCAAGGTTGCACCAAAGGAGGACTCAAAAGTTCAAAGTAAACTATATATTTCCGTCCCCGTGGAACCTTTGACCTCCCTTAATTCATTGATTATTGATGATTTCTCCTGTGCCTAAAAGCAATCGCGCGTGAATTTTTGGTTCATTCTTTTGCAAGCGTTTTTCAAATTTTCTTTTTTAAAATTTTGGCCACTAGGCTTTTTGAATTTGGATTCATGTATCTGGGTAGCAAGAATTGTGTTGATTCACTTTGAGCCAAGTTTTTAATGGGCGTAAACTGAGCGGTAAAAATTGCCATCAATTTGGTCCTTTGAAAGACCATCGGATCAATTAGGACAGATTTGTCCATGAGATTGAATACGTTAATTCCTTTCCCAATGAGATGTTCCTGTTTTTGTTTATATACTTTAAAGACGAGAAACTGAATGAATGGTGGCAGTGAGATTACATTTCGCGATGGACAAGAAGCCCTAATTAATCGGGCCTGCCTTCACGAGAAAATTGGAGTCGGCCCATAATGTGATCAACCCTGGAAAAAGCCTTCAAGGGGAAGAATTCCGAGAATCATCTGTTTGCCTGAAAGGCGAAGGACGAAGGATTTGGTCCGGGAAAAGAACATGCGTCTCGTTTTCTTTATGATTATGCAGTGTCAAGGAGTGGCAAACCAATGAGTGTTGAACAATATCAGCAAAGACAGATTCATGAAGCATGTCTACGGGGCACCTCTCGACATAATGAGACGCATACCCTGAATCGGAACAGATTAACAAGTAAAATCCAAACAAATTCGTGAAAAAAATAGGGCACTTGCACACCATTGTCGTTTTATGGAGAGAAAAAAAGGAGTGAATTAACATTTGAACAATTGAAAAGGAAAAGAATAAAACCTGATAAGAACCGAAAGAGACGAGAAACTGAGGTTGTTTCGCCAATCAGCTCTTGAGACCAGAAGGATATGGGCATAAACACTCTTTCAACTACGAGTCATAGTCATCTTGCCACATGTTTCGAAGGAAAAAAGAAGCAAAGTACTCGGCCTCTTCATCATCGCTTCTTTCTCGTCCTCGTTGTTGCCATTGCATTCGCATTCGCCTTTTGCCTTCCTCCTTCTCATCATCATTGTCCACGGAATGAACCCGCAAAGGCCCACGAGACAACTACAGAACCTCCTACGCATTGTCGTCCTAGTTGCCATCATCGTCCTCGCCATTGTAGTCACCATCGTCATTGTATTCATCACCATTGTCTTCCTTGTTGTCGTATTCGTTGTCGTTGTAATCATCACCGTCATCTTGCTGAGGAGAGGGAGGTTTGAAAATATCATGTTTAAGGTGGATTAAACATCTTAAGAAGAAAAGGTCAATCAACATTAATCCCTAGTTTAAACACCCAAATGCAAGCAACTAGCAAGAATCAACATAATCTCTTAATTTCGTCCAAGTTGACTAATAGAAATTGCTGACTTAACTTTTTTTATTACTTTTTTTTTTCTCAATCAGTAGGTACTTGGATTTGAAGAAAGTAGGGCAAAACAGGGGACTATGATGTGAGGAAAGCCCTTCTTTTGATTGAAAACCGATAGTTTCAATATCAATTTCTTCAATCACACTTTTTAGTTGCAGCAAGCTGGCGATCTAGAGCAATAACTATCGCTAGATTTAATTTCAGCTTTTCAAAAAATCAGCACGAGTTTTGAACAGAGAACAGATTTCAGCTGAGTTTTAGGTTGTTGTCGTCTCTTACCTCCTCTTCGGCTTCTTCATTGTCCCTCTCTTCCTCATCGTCATTGCCGTCAACATAGCCGTCACCGTCGCCTTCCTCGTTGACATCATTGTTCTCAACATTATCGTCCACGGACCAAACCGGCGAAGGCAAGCGAGATGACTGCAAAACCTCATGCACATTGTTGTCCTCATCATCATCATTGCCGTTCTCATCATCATCCTCGTCATCGGAACTATCGCTGTTGCCATTGAGGACATCGTTGTTCCCATCATTATCATCCTGAACAAAAACGAGACGAATGCACATCGTCGTTCTCGTCATCCTTGCCGTCGTTGTCCTCATTGTCCCATGCACATCGTTGTCATTGTTGTCGTCATCCGTGCATCCTTGTCCATCGCTGTTACCATCGCCATCACCATCCTCATCTTCACCATCATCCTCCATCGACATTGTTGTTCTCATCATTATTGTCCACGGAACAAACCGGCAAAGGCCTGCAAGACAAATCCACATCATCGATCTCATCATCCTCACCGTCATCATTCTCATGGTCCTCATGCACGTCGTCGTCATCCCTGCCATCGTCCTCATCGTCCTTGTCTTTCATCCTCCTGATCGTCATCCTCATCATCATCGTCCCTGCCATCGTCCCTCATTGTCCTCATCTTCATCATTCTCGTCTTCGTCATCCTCGTCGTCATCATCTTGCTGAGAGAGGGAGATTCAAAAATATCATATCTAATGTGGATTAAACATCTAAAGAAGAAAACAGATTCCCCAAATATCATATGACAATAATCCTTAGTTTGAACACCCAAATGCAAACACCTAGCAAGAATCAACATAAAAGGCTTTTCCTCGTACTTAATCACCCTAAGAACGATTTCTAAAGCATCAATCGAACATAAATCTATTAGAATCAAGCAGCATTCACAAATTCGCATATCTTCATTCCCTCAAAATTGGAACAGAGCAACTGTTAGGCTTTGATCTACTTCTTCATGACTTTCCCAAGACTTGACACATGTTAAGAAAACATTTTGGAGACAAAAGTGGATTTTAGGATAAAAAACTGGTATGATAGTTGTTGAAAATGGCGTCAGGTTGGTGTCGTAGTTTGATGTGTTAGCCCTCAACAAAGGTGGTGGGTGGGGATGATGCTCGCTTGATTGTTGGCCGGTAGATTATCTGTGGCGTTAGTGGTGCCACCGCCGTTTGATAGATACAAGGGCTGGCAAGCCCTCGCTTGTGAGCAACAAGGGTCGACGGCCCTCACCAATACCCAATGATGGTCATGGGCCCTCGCCGACGCAGCCTAATGGTCTTACCTTCTTTTTCAAAAATAAATTTTTATCTTTTTAATTCTTTTAATTCTTATCATCTTTTCGTTTATCCTTTTTTTATTTTTAATTTTTTAGCCAATTTGCACTCTGGAAGGCTTAATGAGACACCACACCATTACCAACACACCACACTTCAGCAAACTTGAAGGAAAATGAACATAATTTTGTTGGAGAGAGCTCACTCTTTACTCTCCAATTTTGGCCATGGATACAACATGTAGTATAGCCATCAATATCAATTGATTGTGGTAATATGAGGAAATGTGGTCGAGCAAGTTGCTGATTACACTGGATTGAGATGTTGTAATTGCCCTACTTATACTCTTGTGAAAGATGGCACACTGAAGCTAAGGGCAAGGAGATACAAATTCCTAAACTATGCACATGGATGCACAAATACAGTGCAAATAAGCTTTTACCCAGATTTATGATTAGCAAAGACGTTACCTTTAATGAGTTTGCTCTAATCTTATAATAGGAGTGAGTAATCAATTATAAAGAAAGATCAAAATGGTGTACATAAAAATAGGCGAAGTTGCAAAAAGAGCACAAAGATGAGCAGAGTGCCGATGAGGTGAAAGATTTTGTAGAGTGGCGGTATTCTATAGCAACTTATAGATACTTTGTGGTGAGCGCAGACTTAAGGCTTTGCAGTGGTCAGTGAAGGTGGATGAGTTGGAGTGTTAGTTGAATGTGAAGGTCTAGTTGGGGAATTTGGGAGAAGCAGAGGAGGAGTCGCATATAGAGATGCAAAGAGATTGAAAAAATCAGAACGTTGAGAATGATTCGGAGGAATTATGGTAGAAAAGTTCGAAGGACCACAACATGTAGCTGGAAAGATTTGTAAATACCGCTCTTGTTGCACGTTTAAGACATCAATGCGGAGGTTAGTACAAGATTTGACATGCTGTTGGTAATTTATGTGGTCAATGATGCGGAATTTATTAGTGGTGCGTTTCTGGACCGATTGGACAAACAGAAGTCTAAACAGAAAGCAAAACGGTGATGCGATTAGATAGTTTTTTTTCTATTATTTTAGTTTTTTTATGAGTTAATTTTAAGGTTTGTTTTTTTTGTAATTTTACTATTTGATGCTTATTAACTTTCCTATTTGATTAGGTTTCCAATTCAGATTAGATAACTTTCCTATTTGATTAGGTTTCCAATTCAGATTAGGTAACTTTCCTATTATGATTAGGTTTCCAATTGTAATTAGGTTTAACCTCTATAAAAGGGTGTTTAGGGTTTGTTTTAAAGACAGAACATTATTATAATCAATATTGAATTTCGAGATTTTTCTCTCTAAGCAAGGTTTTGCTTAAATTATTCGCGGAACGCTGCGTCAGGTGGTATCAGAGTCTATGGCGATTGGCGGTGGTCTTCGTGACGATGCTCAGGAGACTAGAGCCCCAACCCTTGGGGACAACACGCTGCAACGTTTGGAGTAGTGTTTAATGGAACGCTTGGATCAACGATTCGATCAAAGTCTTCGTCGTTTCAAAGAACGATTTGACGAGTTAACAGAACGATTCAAAGGTCTTGGCATTGATGTGAACCGGAATCGGCGAAATGACAAAAGGCCAGGTGCAGATCTTGCTCGCGGTGATCCTGTTGATAGGCCTATTCTTGTCCGCAGGCAGAATAACACTCTGTTTTCAGAGAGTTTGGAAGAAGAAGAAACTGAAAATTTTGATGAGGAACGTGTTGATAATGGCAGCAGACGTCGTCATGGAGGATTTTAAAGAGGATATGATTGAAAAGATGGAAGACGACGTTATGATGATCGTAAAGGTAACGACTTTAAATTGAAAGTCGATATTCCTTATTTTAATGGAAGTCTGGGCATAGAAGAATTTCTGGATTGGCTTGCTGATATAGATAGATTTTTCGATTATATGGAGACCCCTCGTGAGAAAAGGGTGCGATTAGTAGCCTGTAGATTAAAGGAGGGTGCGTCTGCATAGTGGGAGAGATTGCAGAATAAGAGGGAGCGAGAAGGGAAAAAGAGAGTTCGAACTTGGACTAGAATGAAAAGGTTGTTGAAGCAAGAACTCCTTCCACCCGATTATGAACAGATTATGTTCCGACAGTATCAACATTGCCAGCAGGGTAATCGGACTGTGCATGAATATACGGCCGAATTTATGAGATTGGCAGAGCGGAATAATTTATCAGAGACAGAGGGATAGAAAGTGGCCAGATATCTCGATGGTTTGAAACCTTTCATTCGAGATAAAATTGGAGTGCAGTTTCTGCGAAATTTAACTGAAGTCAAGAATATGACGATGAAGGCAGAATTGATGCAGCAAGATAGGGGAAGAAGAGGCTATGAAAATTATCAAGGTAGCAGTTCGAGCAGTTTGGTAGAGAAGAGCAGTTTCAATAATCACTTTAACGCAAGGCGAAATCAGGAAGGTAAGGCGGTAGAAAAGCGCCCAATGAACAAGCCAAAGGATAAGGGAACGCAAGCACAAAAAACTGCGAATCCTAACCCTTATACTAAACCGGCCGCGACAAAGTATTACAGGTATAATCAGCCTGGGCACCGTTCTAATGAATGCCCTCAGAGAAAATCCGTAAACGTAGCAGCAAGAGAAGAGGAGGAAAATGGATATTGCTGTGCGCCAGATGGTGAAGACGATGATTTTGAAGATGAAGAAGAGGAGCAAGTAAATTGTGTGGTGCGTAGAATGATGTTGGCCCCAAAACGAGAAGATTCGCAGTGCCATCAGTTATTCCAAACCAGGTGCACCATTCTGGGAAAGATCTTTGCTGTAGTTATTGATAGTGGAAGTATGGAGAATATCATTGAGAAGGAGGCAGTGAAGAAGCTGGAGATACCTGTGGAGAAGCATCCTAATCCCTATACGTTAGGATGAATTAAATCTGGAGCAGAAAGCATTCAGGTGACTAAACGATGCAAAATTCCATTCTCCATTGGAAAATATCATGATGAGCTATATTGTGATGTAGTAGACATGGATATATGTCATGTGTTATTTGGGAGACCGTGGCAATTTGATGTAGATGCTCAACATTCGGGAAGAAGCAATCAGTATAACCTCATGAAGGATGGAGTGAAGTATACGTTGCTACTACTAAAGAACAAAGGAAAACAATCTTCTGAAAATAATTTCCTTACCCTTACGAGGAAATTTGAAGCTGAGGTTAAGGAGACCCGACAGATTCACGTGCTGGTCGTGAAACAAATAATTGAGACTGAGGCTGAATTACAAGTGAAGGAGCAGCCTGAAGCGGTCAGGCCTTTATTAAAGGAATTTAGCAAACTGATGCCTGAAGAGATTCAGATGGGTTGCCGCCTATGCGCGATATTCAACACTATATAGACTTAATTCCTTGTGCTAGTCTACCGAATTTATCGCACTACAGGATGAGTCCTAAAGAGAGCGAAATTCCAAAAGAGAAGGTGGAGGAGTTATTACAAAAGGGGCACATTCAGAATAGCATGAGCCATATACTGTTCCGGCCTTGTTGACTTCAAAGAAAGATGGGAGTTAGCAAATGTGTGTAGATAGCAGGGTCATTAATAAGATAACCGTGGGTTACAAGTTTCCAATTCCGAGATTGGATGACATTTTGGATAGGTTGCACGGTGCTAAGTGGTTCTCGAAGCTGGATTTGAAGAATGAGTACCATCATATTCGGATTCGGCCTGAAGATAAGTGGAAGACAGCTTTCAAAACAAAGGATGGGTTGTACGAATGGTTGGTAATGCCTTTCGAACTTTCCAATGCTCCAAGCACTTTCATGAGGCTTATGAATCAGGTTCTGAAATCTTTTATTGGCAAATTTGTTGTAATTTGTTTTGATGATATCCTGATTTATAGTAAGACCGAGGAGGATCATCTATTGCACTTAAGGGAGGTGTTAACAGCTTTGCAAATTAATAAGGTGTATATTAATATTAAGAAGTGCAGTTTTTTAACTAATAAACTGTTATTCTTGGGATTTATTATTACTGCTGAAGGAATAGAGGTAGATGAGGTGAAAGTAAAAGTAATTAGAGAATGGTTGACTCCTAAAACAGTTTCTAACGTTAGGAGTTTTCATGGGTTGGCTACTTTTTATCGGCGATTTATTAAGAATTTTAGTACTATCGCAGCCCCAATTACTGAATGTATGAAGAAAGAAAAATTTCTATGGGGAGAGGAAGCTGAGAATAGTTTTGCTATTTTGAAGGAGAAGTTTTGTACTGCACTTGTTCTTGTTTTACCTGATTTTGATAAACTATTTGAAGTGGACTGTGATGCTAGTGGAGTGGGTATAAGAGTTGTTTTATCTCAAGAGCGTAGACCAATTTGCTATTTCAGTGAAAAGCTTAGCGAGGCAAGACTGAAGTGGAGCACTTATGATAAAAAATTCTATTCTATCGTAAGGGCTTTGAAGACCTGGGAGCATTATCTGGTTAGAAAAGAATTCGTCCTTTATTCTGATCATGAAGCTTCGAAGTATCTGAATAGTCAGAAAAGGATTAACAAAGATATGCATGCGCAATGGTGTCAATTTTTGGAAAAATTTCCTTTCAGATTATAGCACAAGTCAGGTGTGCATAATGTCGTAGCAGATGCATTGAGTAAAAGAGTTGGCTTGTTGATTACATTAAGCCAAGACATCTTGGGGTTTGAACAATTGAAAAACTGTTATGCAGATGATGACGACTTTGAAAAAATTTGGAAATCATGTGCTGCTAGTCAACCTATACAAGAATTTTATGTACAGGATGGTTATCTGATGCGTGGCAATCAGCTTTGCCTTCCTCGGACATCATTATGAGAGAAGGTGATTTGCGATTTACATGATGGTGGATTAGCTGCACATTTAGGTCGTGATAAAATTATTGCTGCAGTCCGAGAGCGATTTTACTGGCCCCAGTTGCGTAGAGATGTCAGTAGGTCGCCTTTTTCTGTTGTTTATACAAAGGCGCCTCAGCATACTCTAGATTTGGTACAGTTGCCTAAGCAAGTGGATAAAAGTGTAGCAGCGGATCATATGGTTAAACAGATTGTGGAAGTACATCATGAAGTCAAACAGAAGTTAGAGGAAGCTAATTAGAAGTATAAAGCTGCAGCAGATAAGCACAAGCGAAAGCAGGTGTTTGCGGTAGGTGATCAAGTCATGGTTTTTCTTCGTAAAGAGCGATTACTAGCTGGATCTTATAGTAAATTACAGCCAAAGAAGTATGGACCTTACGCTGTCAGTAAGAAGATCAACGATAATGCTTATGTTATAAACCTTCCACATAGTATGGGCATATCCAACACTTTTAATGTTGCTGATTTGTCACCGTTTCATGAGTCCACTGAGACGTTATATCCAGATCCTGATTTTAACTCGAGGACGAGTTCTTTTCAAGTGGAGAAGAATGATGCGGAATTTATTAGTGGTGCGTTTCTAGACCAATTGGACAAACAGAAGTCCAAACGGAAAGCGAAATGGTGATGCGATTAGATAGTTTTTTTTTCTATTATTTTAGTTTTTTTTATGAGTTAATTTTAAGGGTTGTTTTTTTTGTAATTTTACTATTTGATGCTTATTAACTTTCCTGTTTGATTAGGTTTTCAATTCAGATTAGGTAACTTTCCTATTTGACTAGGTTTCCAATTCAGATTAGGTAACTTTCCTATTATGATTAGGTTTCCAATTATAATTAGGTTTAACATCTATAAAAGGGTGTTTAGGGTTTGTTTTGAAGACAGAACATTATTATCATCAATATTGAATTTCGAGATTTTTTTCTCTAAGTAAGGTTTTGCTTGAATTATTCACGGAACGCTGCGTCAGTCAACCTGTGTTTACATGGAATGGTGATGTAGAACAGTTGGCGTGCGATTATCTTGAACGACGTGATCGTCAGAATCCCCAGAAATCTCTGCAGTTTTTCTGATCTTGAGTCAGACGATCTCGAATTGCGTTCAAAATTGGTCAGTTGAAGTGAAACGACCATCTTATTCAAACTCATCGCTATGCTGTGACCTATGATGGATTTTAGCATTCCAGAGTCGTCTGGATAGGTTTTCAAGCAATTTTTATGTTAGGAAATAGTTTTTTTCAGACAGTTTTTATATTAGGAAATTCGTAATTGTCATTAATTTTAAATATTCTATTTGAAAGATTTGGTTTAATAGATGTTATTTTTAATTATTCTGTTTCCATTAGGAGCCTTATTTCTATAAAGGATGTCAGTCTTTGTAATTGGGCGATATCACAGTATCATTGAATAAAATTTCGAGTTCCTCGGAATTGTTCCAAGTTTACGCTTTCTTTCTACGTCAAATGGGTCCTCCAGTACTCGTTGGGATGATAGGGAAAGCAGTTCACATAGCGTGGAAGTAAGTTGGTAAGTAGACCCAAGTCAAGCAGGCGACGTAGAGAGTTCGATCTGTAAGCTGTTGTTACTCTTATGGGCTATGATATGAGTTGGAAGGTTTTGTTACAAAACACGGTAATTTCATCAACGACTAAGGCCAAAAATAGTGACAGCGAAAGAAGTGGAAGAGGTAGCGTGACCGATGGACTTGGCTAGTGATTTTGGCATGGATATCGTGTTCAGTAATGACCAACACTGATCGACAGTTTTCCATTAGTGATAGCATGTGTGAGAAGATTCTTGTGGTAGAGAACCCTGTAGACATGTGGATCGATCGATACACATGCTGTGGTTGAGCAGCCCGTGGAAGGAGTTGGGAGAATACAGCAATGTAAAGTGACGAATTACGACCGTTACTTGGCTGCAAAGTTAAGCCAATGTGGAGATTAGCCAAGAATGTCAGCTTGGATTCAAGTGAAGGGATGCAAATAGGCATCTACATGTAAAATAGGCTCCATGTCATTTGAGTGATTGTGATAGCACAGAATGAAGTAAAAGCACAAATAGGAAGAAGGAGAGTATGAATTCTCAGTCAGATGGTGAGTGATGTAAGATACCTGACCTTACTTCCTAAGTTGAAACACATATAGCAAATGAAAATTCCTAGTAAGATGGGGATTTTTAATGAGATTTTCCATGGTTGCACATTTTAGAATCATTTTATTGTCTCTCTTCACTAGAATAGAACAAAAATGGAAAGCGAATAAAGCAGACGAAACATTGATGATCCATGAATAGAAACAAGGCGCACCTGTTCCATTAGAGGATCCCCTATTTCTGCTTCACAGTCGTAAAAAGTTGTTTCAACTTCAGAGTCTGATGCTTGTGTTGATCCATTTAGAATCTTCTCTCTGTAAGACTCCCAAGTGATGCTTGAACCATCTGGACCAGTGTCGAGTAACTCCCCACAATCCCTCATCTGTATCTGGCACTCCTTTGGTATTTTTGAGCTCGATGCATCAATAATCGTTTCCATTGATCTGCACCTATAAACTTTCAACTGTTCCAAACGCTCTAATTCGTCCATGCCATTGACAACCTGCAGGCTCTCGCACCCTACAATACTTAACCACGTCAAGTTCTTCAAGTTTGACAAACCGCCTATCTTTTTTAACGAAGTGCACTCTTCGACAGAAAATACTCCCAGTGGTTTGAACGTAGAAGCAAATTGAATCTCATGTAACTCTGGGCACCTTGACAGCTTGAATACTTGAAGCATCTTTAGGGAGCTTGAGACAAGGGACACTCTCCTGCCACCATTAGTCGACTCGGGAGCTTGTCGCTCATTGAACCCGGGCTCCTCCGACAGATTAACCAGCCTCTCTAAAGATTTGCAGTCCTCAATACACAATCCCTCCAATGATATTAAGTCACCGAGAAATTGAACTTCAACTAAGTCAGTGCAAGAAGACACCTCGGCTTCCCTCAGTTTTCTTAAACTTGATGGAATGGATAATCTTTTGACGAGTTCACACCTTTTGATAGTCAAATGTTCCAACTGAGGAAGCCCATCGAGCTGTACATGTTTCACTTGAGTGCGATCGAGCTCTAGAACTGTCAAGTTTGATGGAAGTTGTTCGAGGGATTGGAAGTCTAGTCCATACATAGTAAGTTCTTTCAGCAGAGAAAGGGAGCCCAACTCTGTAGGCGGTGTGCGGACATTTAAAAGGCACAACTGCTGCTTCCTCAGTTTGGATAACCTCCCAATCCACTGCAAGTCACAAGTTTGAATTATATTTGATGTGGCCATAAAGATTCAGAGCCATCGGATAGGAGCAGTTCAACTAGATTAGTAAGGTTTGAGAGGTTAGGGACAGTCTGCAACGAAGTAGATCTCAGCTGTAGAGTGGTCAAACTTTTGGGGAGCTCCGGCAACTCTTGGATCTGATGACAATGCTCTAAGTCCAGTGTTTCGAGGCGACTAAAGCTCGCTCATTGTCCCAGGCAATTTCACTATTTTTGTGGACGATACATTGAGAGATGACAAGCTTTGTAGTCTACCAATGGAATCCGGTAATCTTGTAATGCGTGTGTGATACATCCAACTTCATCAATGACTCTAATTTCGAAACTGATTTGGGGAGTTCCCTCAAGCTATCACAATTCCTAAGAGAGAGGTGCTGAAGATTCTTTAGTTCTCCAATTTGTTCAGGCAATTTTTCAAGATTCCGACATGACTCAATACTCAAGTCAGTCAGCCACCTCAGTTTTCCAATAGAGCAGTCAATTTCCATCAAAGATGAACATTCAGAAATGGTCAACTTCTCTAAAACTGAGTATTCGGAAAAGGTTGGTGTCCTGTATATCGACATATTATTTTCAAGAGTGAGAACCTTCAATTTCTTCCCCTCCTACAAAAGCCAATGAAACATCAGGACAGACAATGGATGTCTGTACAAGAAATAAATATGGATTTAGGCTCCCAACTTGGATCATTTGTCATTTGATCCTCTCACTAAATGAGAAAATTAGACTGTAAATCCATTAAATTTTGTCCTTCATTGAATGAGAAAATTAGACTAAGAGGGAAACTGACATACCTTGATTAGGCTCCTGAACCCATTTTCTGTCCACTCATAGCCATAACTAGTATACATCACAACCACGTTTTCTAGATGCAAATTGGTTGCCATAAACTGTGGATCACGTTCAGAACTTCCATCAGGGTAAAACAAACTGATCCATTTCAACTCTGAAAGACAGCCCGCAAAGTCGCCTTGGCAGGTTATGTTATGCAACCATAGCAGCCGAAGACGTGGGAACCGCTTAATTTGCTCAGCAGTGACAGTTATGTGATCATCGGTTGACCAATTTGTCAAATCCAGTGCTTGAACGCTGCTCTTGATCTGCCAATGACATTGAGGAGCAGTTGCAGGAATTTGTCAGTATCATACAATTTTATTCCGTGAAAGAGAAGAAAAAATGAAACAGGAGAGTCGCTCCCAATTCAGAAATGTGAATCCTCAATTATGAACACGGTAAGTAATTTTTTTCAAATTAAATTTGGTCATACTTTACCTCTGTTGATCTTAATTCGCGAATGATGTCATCTGTAGCCCACAACCTGGAATGCTCTTGATTAGCAATTGCTCTTCCAAGATCTCTAAATTGATCATGCATCCAAAACTTATTACCCTCTAAAACCTTTATTGTGCACCTTTTAATAAGGACATCAATAGCATACTCTGGGCTAAACCCACAATCTTTCCACACCAAGACTGGATTAGTCTTATCTTTACCGATGAAAAAAGCATGCAACATCGAGAAATATTTGTTGTTGATCCATTTCTAAGGCATCATAGGTGATCCTTAGCTTTCCCAAGACATCACTATTAGGTGTTTTCCTTAGCTTCTCTAGCATCTCTTCCCATATTTTTTCTCTTCCTGAAGAAAAAGCAATGAACCTATTGCTCGAAGAGCTGAAGGTAGTCCACCCGCTGTAGAGACGATGTCTTTTGAAAAAGTGTAGTAATCGGCTGGAGGAGAGTTGTCATTGAAGGCATGCCTACTAAAAAGTTGAAGTGCATCTTTGTCGCTCAACCCCTCCATTTCATAAGGCACGATTTCATACTTCAATCCTCTGATTTTCAGAACACTTTTGTCCCTAGTGGTAACAAGTATCCTAGTGCCAACGAACAAAGGATTAATTCCAATGAGGTATTGGATTTGGTTTCCCTCATCGACATCATCCAATACAATTAGTACCTTCTTGTTGCAAATTGTTTCTCCAATCGTATTGATCCCATGATCAATGTTATCAATGTTGCGAGCCACTCTAGAATTAGAGATATCGGACAACAATTGTTGTTGCAGCTTGACTAAGCCCTTGGTTTTTGCCGTTTCCCTTACATCATCAAGAAAGCTGCAGTTTTTCCCAAAGCGAGGACATAGTTGGTTGAAGATTTTTTGGCAAGTGTTGTTTTACCGATGCCACCCATCCCGTAAATTCCAATAAGCCGCACACCACCGGAGTGGATGTCTAATAAATTGTTTATGGCTGCTATTCGATCTTCCATTCCAACTAAATCTTCGGTCACTTTTCTTTGTCTTGTCTTGAGCCTAACCACAACCTCGTTAACAACAGCCTCGATAAGATCCCCATCGCTGCCACAAAGTTGAACAGTTTCAATTGAGAAAAGGTAACAAATTCATTTCCTTGCATGTTGACCAACCATATACTAAGTCAACTAATTTCAATCTAATTATCTTAAACATTGTTCCCATGGAAACGTTAAAATTATGGACGAATAACATAATCACAATATATTGTTGTTATGTTATGAGATCGACAATTCTTGCCCAAAAACAATTCAAAAGAACAGAAAAGGAGTATATAAATAAGTGCTTCTTATTCAAATATCTAGCAAGTCTTTGTCGGATCTCTTTTGTAGATCAATTTCATAAACTAATCAAAAGGTAGATCCTAATCAGTCAAGTGACGGAGCCAGGAGTCTAATGTTAATACTTTATAATTGCATCTAAGAAAAATTACCACCTAAGAAACCAATATAAAAATAAAGTGTAAGAAAAGTTTTTTTTTTTATCCAAATAAAAATACTAAAACCACACTTAATTTTACGAGTTCATTTTTTTTGAATGTTCATCGTGTTCAAAGACACTAAAAATTTATCACTGTATTATTATTTCACTTAAAACCAATAAAAATTAATTTCATCATGTGTTTTGAGATGTGTGCGCACGCGCCATGATCTCGTAAGAGTTTTAATCAGTGATTTACTTTTCATGATCACTCTATCCAGTAGTCATATGGGTTATCACAAGTCTATATGTATGGACCTTTGTCTTTATGATTATGAGGCAACTAAAATTTTTTTTTGTGGGTGGTAACAACAATTTATCCAATGAAAAAGGGCACGAAACAAACGGGACTGGACCAAGAGGGATTAAAGATTCGATAAAATTTCAACATTACCCCCAAAACTTCAAGAACATGATGAATTACAAATTTGAACATCCATTACAAGTTTAAGTTGAAGGAATAGAGGAACAGAAATGTTTGATCTTTAAATCAAGTAGAAGAATCAAAATATAAATGCGTGATGAGTTACTGCAATATTAGATATACTTATTTCGAGTTAGTGTAAAAAAAGATGAAGCAAAGCCAAATTTTTATACAATGAAACTTAGTCAAAAACGAAAACGTAATAATCCTATTAGGTCAGAAAAATTTGGATATCTCATGATATAAAAAATAAATAAAAGAAGAATTTGAGACTTTCTATTTCAGTTTCAGGAAATTGGAGTTGGAATATAGTTAATGAATTTTTATTAAATCTACCTTTCGATTGCAAAAAAATAATTATCACATTCATAGTTAGATGGTTACCCTGTATAATTTTGCCAGGTCCAACCCGCTGATGCCACCAACTCTTCTGAGAGCTCGCCGCCACGTCTCTACATCCTCGGAGCTGAACTTCTTCTTCTGACCACGGAAAACCAATCTTCCTCCTCATGTTGCTCCAAATTCGAGAATGGCATTTTTGTACAACTTCGTTTTTAGCTTGACATCATCGGGTTTCACGTCATAAAAGATGGGCAATATCACCTTCTCATTTTCCTGTCTCTGATATTGCCATTGGAGCTCACTTCGCACTTAGCAGGGTCAGCTCTCTCTGTCTCTCTCTAGTAGCCACTGTTGAAATACTTTCCATCTAGCACATTGTACCGGCTGGAGGCAATGTCGCACGAAGCCAAAGATGTTTTGCAGATCTCGATACAAGTCGGTGACTTTAATATTGAAGTCGCGAGGAATACTTTTATCAGACAACCGTTGAAATACTATTACTTTTAAAAAGACTCGAGATATGAGCCCACTACCAATCAATTAGGGAAATTAAAATTGACTTAGATGACCAAAAGATTAGGCATATCCGGATCTTATTAGGCATATTCGGATCTTATCTGGAGTCCATGTGATCGGTTCAGACATCAACAACTACGGCAATACATTATTTCCAACTTGGAGAGAAGTGGCCTTATTAGAAAAATTGTGAAACATTGACTTCTCCATCATGAACAGGACATGCTATGGCGACGTCTAGTATTATTATTAGAAAATTATTACACTTCACATATTTAAGTATGACCCATTTGCCATAAAAAACACATATAGGCAACTTAGGTGCAGCGTCCAATTTACGGTCAATAAAGTCGATGGGTTTAAAAAAAATAAGGTGGAGATCAATTATAAAAAAACCGATTCCAAGAACACTTGGAGGGGTACCTTTTCACATGCCCAATCTTTTTCAAGTTTCTTCTTCGTGCTTGTCACATGGCTCTGGCTATGTAGACAACATCTGTTCCGAATCCACTTTCTAACTTTTGGATACATATCTAACAAAAAAACTTTTGGATAAATAAAATAAGATTCTCCAACAAAACTTGGATTTGCTTCATTCTTTGCAAAAAAATGCTCCACCTAGCCGCTCCCTCAGCATACAATTACTATACATCATGGAGTATTTGTTTTGATCTCTTCGCCTTAATGACTTGCCTCTTATTATCATTAATTATATTTAACTACTCACATTTTCTCTTAAATGTACGTTTATGTTAAAAAGCGAAAAATTGTGCAAATCTTTTACAACCCTTATTTCCTTATAGATAACCATGAGGAGGTGAGCACAGTTCAGTGCAGTATAGATGTCAAACCAAACCAAACCGCGTAAGTACGATTTGATGAAAATAACTTCAATTACTTAGAAACTAATAGAGTCTGTGAGGTCTCTCTCCCTGTGAGAACTTTTTCTCTCTTCTATGGAAGAGTTCTCCCCTACCCCTCATGGTGGTAGTCTACCCAGAACCCTATAACCCTCATAAACCCTAATCCCCTTCCATTCGTCATTCCCTTAATCCTCACCCACCATCCTATTCATTGTGCTTTTCTCCTTCAATGGTTACTTCATAGAGAGCAAGCAGATTCTAGCCACAATCCATTCACGGAACTGCACCTCCCTCCTAGGCCATAACCCATTCATGTCTCACCCATTCTACACCAAATCGTGCTGCCACTCCCCCCCACTTGCACAATCTTCCATCTTCATCAACCCAGATCAGCTATGTCCCATCCTTTAGGCCTAAAATCCCTGACAAACTCTAAATCCCCTTACCTAGCTTACCTAACCGCGTCTAAGAGCTCCCTTCATCCACACTTTTAAAAACCATTTCGTGCCCTAAACCCTGAAACAGTTCGTTTTACAGTCACTAGTATCATCCCAACACGCACGCCAAAGGCTGGAGCTAATGGCTTGAGTGGTTGCTGCATTGGCTGAATGTGGGACTGGTGATAGCAGAAGTTCCTTCTGGCTGAGACTGTCTTGGCGTGGAGGAAAGGAATCATTGAAGACCTCTGGCCAAAAAATTTCTCTCTGTGGTTATTGAGAGTGTGTCCTGCAACTACATCACATAGGTAAGCATAGACAATGTGATAGATAAAGAATTAAGACTAGCTGTTTTATGTTGTTGAATGGGCAATATGGGGTCGGATGATGTTATGGCGATCATAAATTAAGCTTTGGTGGCTAATCCTAATAAGTCACCAGGATACCTATGAAAATCTTAAGCTGAAACTGTCAAGGCCTAGGCACCCCCTGACTTTCCAGGAACTAATAGCCTTAGTGGCCGTTGAAAGGCCCAATGTCGTATTTCTCATGAAGACAAAGAACAAAGCAGAAATGGTGCTGAGGTTGAAGAAGAGATTAACATTCCAGCATTGCTTTATTGTGAACCCGATTGGGACAGAAGGCACGGGGAGGAGGTGTTGACACCTAAATTTCGGCACATCATTGAGTGCTTAATTGCATAAAAATTAGGGATCGATCTCGATCCCTAAAAAAAAAATAATAATTAGTTAAAATTGCATATAGATATTAGGAGCATTTCGTAGCTAATTAGGCCCATATAATTTGCATTGGACCAACGGCAGATGGACTTGATTGAAATGATTCTTAGCTTAATTGAACTAAGCCCGCGGCAATGAAAACCAGACCCAGCCCATCAATCATTAGAGGAATTCGGTTGACGAAATCGAAGAGAATATTTGATTGAAAGAAAAGGGAAGGAAAATATTCGCTCGTCCTGCAAGGAATCAATAAAGAAATATACATTCCCTGGATGTTGACATGCAAAAAAGGAAAAATCGTGAGGAAGGGGGAAGTCTCGGTCAAAGAAATAAAGGGAAGGGGGGAGCAGAATTTTAGAGAACCTGACGAGGGTGAGTGAAAGAGGAGCTTCGTTCATAAGGGGCTACCGATCGGATACACGACCATTGAGAAAAACACAAAAAGTTGTGGGAAGTGAGAGAAAAAAGGAGCGAAAACACAAGAGGGAGAGTGTGAGAGGGAAAGACAGGCGGTCCTCCTCCTGGCCGTGCCTTCCTCGGCCGAGGCTATCGCCCCACAGCGCTTGCCATCACTACGCCCGCTCACGACCAGACCTGTGGCCGTGAGACAACACTACCGTGCCGGCCGCCATTGTGTTCGCCACCGCCACGCTCGCTCCTCATTGTCACCAATCCAGCGAGCCACCACCACGACGATCACCACTGCTACTGTCCATCGATGATCATCGCTGCTGCTGTCCCTTGGCCTTGACAACCACCGCTGCCCCGTACCGCGACAAGTTACTGTTTCCGTCCGAGCCGAGGATCCCTCGACAGTTGCGGCTGCTTTTCACTCCGGCCTCGACATGCTGCAGACCTATTCCCCGATGCCGATACCCCCTGAACCGATCTGTTGAGCTTCATCGCCAAGCTACGAGGTAAAAATTGACATACACGGCAAAAGGGAGAGCATAGGGAGAACAAAGGGTCTTCACGTTCTGCACATACTAAGAAGCCAGAGGAGAAGACGCCAAAAAAGGAGAAAAATAAAAGAGGGATCCACTTTCATTGTTACAACATCCACGATTTACAGAGAGAGAAAAAGTAAAAAAAAAAAAACAGTGATTTCTTTGCAGTTCTCTACGTGTCTTGCATCTTCACAACTGCACGCCTCGTCGCTCCACACGCCCGACCAGCAAGTTTCCGAGCAATCCTTAGCAACGCTGGCAGCGAGCCTCAACACTCCGGTGATCGTTAACGCACCTACTAGACCGTCCACCGCGAGCCCGACGCTGAGACGAGGAGCCGCTCGCGACCCACCCCGCTCTTGACGTTGCACCGCCGTTCCCAACGCTGCATCGCCGTTCTTGACGTGCCGTCGGTCACAATCCCGATCCGCAATCCCGATCCGCTGGCGGTTCGCATTTGGAAAGTTATTTGCGCATTTAGGTAAAAATCTCATCCGAATCAATTTAGATATTTTATTGCCTGTTTTTGCGCTTCTTGTTACTTAACTTTGCATATTTGAGTGATCAGAGCATTATCTAACTGGGATTTTATTGCCTCGCTTAATTTCAAAATTGCGATTTAATTGAATATGCTTTGGAATCTTGGATATCTATTATTTTTCAAATTTAGATAGAAATCGGAATTTTCAAAATTTATTGAATATATCCAAAATATTTGAGATATCAAAATTTTTTCAAGATGTGATCGATTAGGAAAATTTCCTAATCCACAACCGCACATGTGGAAATAAATCTATCTATCAGGCTTTAGATAGAATTATTTTCATAGTCGGTATTTCGAATTTTAGGATCGATCTGTCAGGCTTCAGATCGAAACTTAATTCGAAAGATTTAGCGGTTATTTTTTTTATTTGATTGTAATTTCGAATTTTGATAAAAAAAAATACCAAAAATATTACTCTAGAATAGGTTAATTTCTTTAGTTTAAAATTGCATGTTTAGATAATTAGCATTTTTTAATTCCGGATTTCATTAAAAAAATACAAAAAAAATAATATGCCCGTCATTAGAAATAGGTCACGTCGTCGCATGACATGTAGTTTGCATGTTAGGTTACATTAATCGCATATCAATTTTTGCACGTCATTACATATAGGTTAGCATTCATTTAAATAAGTAAAAAATAAAAAAAGAGAAAATTTCTGCACATTCGAACTTTAACTCAGATTCATCAAGATTGTCAAATTGAGTACTTTTTTCGAAAATTGGTACCGAGAGGGCGTTAGGGAATCTAGCGTAACCAAGTCCCCGAATTCAAAATTTCTGGTTCGCAGAAATAAAATAGTACTCCCGCTATTTTATTTAGGTTTTTAATCAACCTACCCTAAATGATTAGTGGCGACTCCCATTGAAAATATTTGCATGCTCACAATTGGACCTAAGTTGTGAATTAGTAGAGTTTGGGAGAACTCGAGCTAGGTTAGTTAATTTAATTGATCTAGTAATCCATTAGCCTAAGATCGGAAATCCCGATTTTTTTTAGGTCGCGACAGGAGGGGGGGCACGTGGTGTTGTGGAATGAAGATGTATCAATTACTGTGGATTCTTTCACTACGGAGTATATCAATGTTACATGTAGAAATGAGGAGAGGAAAATATTGATGAGGATCACTTTTGTACATGCAAAATTACTTGGAAGAGGTTAAGGAGGCCGCCTTTTAGTTAAGAGCTGTGAAAGCCCTTGGACTTGATGGTGTCAAGGAAGCTTGAACCCGAAGATGAACAGAACCATGATTACCCTTATTCCTAAGACTCCTAACCCAGAAAGATTAGAACAATACCTGACCCATCAGCCTTTGCAACTTCATATACAAGATTATTTCAAAGGTGCTGGCTAACCGGTTAAGAACGTGACTGCCTCAATTGATTGAAGTGGAACAGGGTGCTTTTCTTAGTTGAAGGCAAATTTAGGATAATATCCTGATAGTTCAGGAGGTACTACACCAACTACGAATTAGGAAAAGGAAGAAAAAATTCCAAGCAGTGTTGAAATTAGACATGCAAAAAGCCTACGACAGGATTGAGTGGAACTTCCTGGAAGCTTGAATGTTGAAGATGGGTTTCTGTAGAAAATGGGTCTTGTGGATCATGCAATGTGTCACTACTGTCTCCTTTAGTGTGAAGTTCACTGTTGAGCCTTTGCCTTATTTCAACTCGACACATGGAATTCGACAAGGTGACCCTCCCTCACCTTATCTTTTTATTCTTGTGGCTAATGTCCTCTCCTTTCTAATGAAAAAAACAGTTGAAGATGGTACAGTGAGGGGAAAAAAGCTAAATAGACATTGCCCAAGTCTATCCCGCTTGTTTGCGAATGATTCTATCTTTTTCCTGGATGGGAAAGTTATAAAATGCCAAAACCTGGCTAACATTCTCGATCAATACTGTTTTGCCACGGGTCAGGCAATCAATTTAAACAAGTCAAGTGTTTTCTTTAGCTCGGGTTGCCCCCAATATCTTCGCAAGAATATGGTACAGGAATTGAGAGTCCCAGAAATAGACAAAACAGGGAAATATCGGGGTATCCCTTCAGATTGGGGTGTATAAAAGAAACAAATGTTTGCTTGGATACTAGCTAGGGCAAACATGAAACTTAAAGGGTGGAAGGAAAAGATGACGTCGAAGGCTGGAAAGGAGATCTTATTGAAAACGGTTGTCCAGGCCCTCCTGCAATATGCCATGTCAATCTTCAAGTGATCACTTTTCGTGTGTAGAGCCATCAAACAAAAAACTGCCTCATTCTAGTGGAAAAAAAATGATTATGAGGCTGGTATACATTGGAAGTGCTGGGAGGTAATGAAAAAGAGGATGGACACTGGAGGTATGGGTTTTTGAGACCTAATCACCTTTAATAGGGCAAGGTTGGGCAAACAGGCTAGGAGGATGGCACAATCACCTTCGACCCTTTGGTGCCAAATATGAAAGGGCTCTACTTCCCCAACACTGATTTTTGGCACGCGAGGAAAGGACAAAGATCGTCTTGGGGGTGGCACAGCTTGCTGATTGGAAGAGATGCATTAGCTGGCTCGGTTCAATGGTCAGTAAGGAATCGAAAAATCGATTAGAATTCGTGAAGACAGGTGGACAAGATTGGGGACAATTGCAGGTCCAACAAGCCAAGATGATCCTCAATTAGTGTCTGAGTTAATTGATAGAGACCAGGCTAAATGGAAAGAACAAAGCCTTTATAGCTTATTTGAAGACACTATCGTGGAGGATATCTTGGCCCTCCCCATCCTATCTATTGAAGGGAAAGATAGATTAGTATGGACAGCAGCCAAATTAGTAAATTACTCAGTTAAAAGCGGGTATAATCATCTCAGAAAAGAAATAGACAGCCAGTCCAATCAACAAGCCTCATCCTCGCACCAAATACCACGAGCCCTATGGTCTAAAGTGTGAAACATGAACACCCTACCTAAAATCAAACTATTCCTATGGCAAATTTACCAAAATGCCTTGCCTACAAAGGAAAACTTGTTCAAGCAAAGAATCTTACCTTACCCATTGTGCCTAGTGTGTAAGATGTGTCCCGAAACACCATAGCACCTCTTTCTCCTTTTTCCCTAGACAACCAAAGTCTGGTTAGACCACAATTTACAAATCAGAATTGAAGATCAAGGCCTCACAAACATAGATCAGTTGTTATTAAGCTACAAGAGCACATTAACAGCCTCGCCATATGTTGAGCTCATTTCCGAAGTACTCTGGTTCTTGTGGAAGGCGAGAAACAATGCGATTTTTAGAGGCAAATCACTAGACCCGCAAGCGACAGTTAATGAAGTGATAGCCTTGCACGAAAATATCAAAAGTTGCAGTGCGAATCAAAAGAAAAAATCAGAACAAGAAGGGATCTCACCTGCGATATGGACGCCGCCTGATAAAGGAGCTATTAAGCTTAATGTGGACGCGGCCTTCATTGCTGGCTCTACATTGTGCGGTTGCCGGTGTGTGCCGAGACGCCTCGGGGAAGCTCACGGGAGGATTTGCTTATCTGATTCGAGCTCAATCGCCTCTTCTAGCGGAAGCCCTGGCACTACTTGAAGGTGTGCGCTTTATGAAAGAATGGAGAAAAGAGAACATGGGGAGAGAAGTCTTCGTGGAAGTGGAGTCTGACAACTCTACCTTAGTTTAGTCAGTCACATGTGAAGACCAACCTCCTTGGGATATTGAAGTACTTATCAAAGATTGTCGGGCCTTGCTTTCTTGTATGCCTTTTTTATATTTATCCCACTGCTCTAGAACTCAAAATAAAGCAGGGGATTGGATCACTAAAGCCCAATTTCGCGAGACTCTTCCTTAGCGTTAGATTTCTAGCCCCCTCACTCCTTGTTGGATATTTGGGATGCGTATGGTAACATTTCTATTTCTGAAAATAATTTCTTTTCAGAAATAGTTTTTTCTATTTCTATTTCCTAGAAGAGTTTCTGAATAAAATAATGCATTTGGTAACTGCACAAAATTTCTATTCCTGGTATAGAAAAAGAACATAAATGTGTTTGGTACAATAAAAAAAATTTCTATTCCCAATTTTTTGCATTCAAATCTTTATTTTTTATTTAAATATAAGTACAAATTATAAGTAAGCATGGTTTATTGGTTTGTCTAACCCTTTTTAAGGGTTTAAAACCCCTTTTAATCCCTAAACTAAAGAATCTTCAAAAATACCACTTGGGCACCTCAAAAAATTTAAATTTCACTCAAAATGGGTGGCCACAGGTATTCTAAGCAATTCTGTGAAGTTTTGAATTTTTTATTTTTTTTATTTTTTTAGCACCTCAAAAAATTTAAATTTCACTCAAAGTGGATGGCCACAGATATTCTAAATCATTTTGTGAGGTTTTTGAATTTTTTATTATTTTTGGGCACCTAAAAAAAAATTAAATTTCACTCAAAGTGGGTAGCCACAGGTATTCGAAGCAATTTTGTGAAGTTTTGAATTTTTTGATTTTTTTGGGCATCTCAAAAAAATTTAAATTTCATTCAAAGTGGGTGGCCACATATATTATAAGTTATTCTGTAAAGTTTTGAATTTTTAAATTTTTGATTATTTTTGGGTACCTAAAAAAATTTAAATTTCACTCAAAGTGAATGGCCACAGATATTCTAAGCCATTCTGTGAAATTTTAAATTTTTTTTTGGCACTTAAAAAAATTTAGATTACACTCAAAGTGGGTGGCCACAGGTATTTCAAGCCATTTTGTGAATTTTTTTATTTTTTTGGGGTAAAATTTATTAAAATTTTTTACTTTCCCTAAATCTGTTTATTTTTATTTTCCAAAATTTTTTTATGAATTTAATTTAAATTTTTTCAATTTCATAATTTTGCAAATTTTTGTGGGTTTTCTGAGTTTTCAGATTTTTATGGATTTTTTGAGAATTTTTCTGATTTTTATGAATTTTTTGAATTTTCTTAATTTTTTAATTTTTTTATGAATTTATTATTATTATTCCTGCCGGGAATGGAACGGACTTGTGCTTTGAGACGGTTTACGGAGGATGGAGGAGGAGCTAAGGTTGCGGCTTGAGGACCGGACCTTTCTATTTCTTTTTTTTATTTATGGGAACAAAGAAATAGAAAATATCTTACCAAAAAAAAAAGAAATAGAAAATATCTACTTCTTATTTCTGCTCCAAATATATTTCTTGGTCACTTTTCTATTTCAGGAAATAGAAAAATAAAATGAGTTACCAAACGGATTTCTGTTTTTTTTTTTTTGTTTTAGGGAACATAAGAACAAAAATATAAAGAAATAAAAACGTTACAAAACGCGCCCTTGGTATGCCGAAGCCCATTTGGGTTGTGCCTTCACTTTATCTACTTAAATGAAATGGAAGGATGCATTTTCGACCCAAAAAAAGTACAATTTGATGAAAAATGGAACCAACTAAATCGTTTTATCGTGAAGAACCAACCAAGCCAAACCATTTTTTGGGGATTGCTTCGGTTTAGTCGTTCTTTCCTCTTTCGTCTTTTTCTTTTTATCTATAGTAATTCATGGAAAAAAAACCAAACTCTGCACTCACGGCAGCTCATAAATTCACACAAAATGAAAATCAAGCCCATTTCAATAGGCTACTTCATATATAAAAGGTAAAATTAATTGACAAAACTAATAATTTATACGATACGATTTCGCGGTTTGATTTGGTTTTGAAAATTTTGAAACCAAACCAAACCACGAAAAATGGTCTGGTTTGATTTTCGAACTGTTTTTCTTCAAAAAGTACTCTTAAACCGTACCGAACGGCAATACACTATTGGGTGCAATTTGGTTTGATGGTTTTAACCATTTTTTGCTCACTCCTAATAACTATTCGTTTTAGGATAAAATAGCTCTTTATTCGAATGCTATTGGTATGATAAAAAAGTCGTCGATCCTATCATCTAGAATATCCTTCATTTATTATGTCTAGATGCAATATGCTTATATATGCTGGAGTTGGTCTTATAATGTTGGATAAGAGAATCATAATATGCAAAGCCTATGAAGACACTATTACAAAATGTTTAAATCTCTCACCTTATAAGGTGCCTCTATTACTGTCATGATACACAAACTAATTTGAACAAAATGCTCTCGTAATACAAATTCTCTATCTTGACCTTTGTATCTCTCCATGAGCTCTGTAACTCGCTATCTCTCTAAAATTGCCATTCTATCTAAACTCCAGAGTTTTACCAAGCATAATATAACTTCCCTTTACAGGACAATAGACCTACTTTGAGAACCCCACGAATCTACTACCTCACTTAACCAAACTGACTTTTCAATTGGACAACTAATGTCCAACTCAACTGACAAAGCAATTGGGGGGTAGGAACGCTAGTATCATAGGTGCGGTGTTCGGTTTCTGTGCTCTGCAAGAGACAGAGTAAAAGTTAGAGAGTGATGAAAGTTAGAGATAAGATAAATTAAAAAAAAAAAAGGAAACTAAAAGATGTGCATTTATGCATGGTCCCGCAAAAGATGAGACTGTCTTAACCTACCTTTTTAGTGTGCCTTTAATCTCTAGATGCACTTTACCTCTGTTGCTCAAGCTTGTGAGCCAGCCCTACTAACTCTTTAGGATTTGTTCTTGGTTTATCATCACTCATTGAAAAAAAAAAAATTGAACGTTGTAGGAAGGTGCGTTCTGATCATTGAAAGAATTTCATGCCTACATTAATCGCCCACCTTATTTAAATTAGCCAACACATCCAACTAAAGGTTTACAACAAAAAAACATACACAGCTAGCATAACCATGCACACTTCACGCGCCATTGTCTCTACTCGCCGGAACTCAGCCGCAATTCCTTTCGTTAATCCTTGAACATTAATAGCATCTGTTAATGTTCTGTTAATAGATATTATTGTCTAAAACCTTTACCAAGCATCTGTTAATAAGGACATTAATAGCATCCTCTGGCTCAAATCCACAATCTTCCCAAATGTAGATTGGATCAGTCTTTTCCTCACCAATGAAAAAGCATGCAACATCGAGAAATATCTATTGTTGACTCGGTTTTAAGGTATCATATGTAATCCTTAGCTTTCCCAAGACATCGTCATAAAGTGTTTTCCTTAGCTTCTCCAGCCTCTCTTCCCATATTTTTTTATTTTTCTGACCAAAAAGCCATGAATCTATTGCTTCAAGAGTTAAAGGTAGTCCACCCACAGTAGACACAATGCCTCTTGAAAGAGTGTAGCCCTCTAATTCATAACGCTCGAATTTATACTTAAATCCCCCTAATTATATTCAGAACCCCGTTGTTCCTAGTGGTAACAAGTATCCCAGTACCATGATTCAAAGAATTCATTCCAATTAAGGTTCGGATTTGGTTGTTGTCATCAACATCATCTAAAACAATTAGTACCTTCTTGTTGCAAATTGTTTCTTCAATCGCTTTGATCCCATCATCATTGTTAACAATGTTGCAAGGCACTGTAGAATTAGAGATATCGGACAACAATTATTCTTGCAGCTTGACTAAGCCCTTGGTTTTTGCCATTTCCCTTACGTCACCAAGAAAGCTGCAGCTTTTCGCAAAGCGAGGACATAGTTGGTTGTAGATTTTTTGAGCAAGTGTTGTTTTACCCATACCACCCATCCCATAAATTCCTATAAGCCACACAATGCCGGAGTCGATGTCCAATAAATTGTTTATGGCTGCTATTCGATTCTCCATTCCGACTAAATTTTCAGTCACTTTTCTTTGTCTTGTCTGGAGCCTATTCACAACCTCGCTAACAACCGTCTTGCTTAGATGCCCATCACTGCCACAAAGTTGAACAGTTCCGATCGAGAAAAAGTAATTAATTCATATCCTTGCATGTTGACCAATTATTTACTAAGTCAACTAATTTCAATCTAAATATCTTAAACATTGTTCCCATGAAACGTTAAAATTATGGACGAATAACATAATCGTAATATTGTTGTTATGTTATGAGATCGACAATTGTTGCGCAAAAACAATTTAAAAGAACAGAAACGGAGTATATAAATGAGTGGTTCTGATTCAAATATCTAACAAGCGACGGAGCCAGGAATCTAATATTGATACTTTATTATTGCATCTAAGAAAGAACCACCACGTAAGAGACCAATATAAAATAAGTGGAAGAAAAAGCCTTTTTATTTTTTACCGAAATAAAACTATTAAACAGCATTTAATTTTGCGAGTTAATTTTTTTTTAATATTCATCGTGTTCAAGGACAATAAAAGTTTACAACTGCATTATCATTTCACTTAAAACAAGAAAAATTAATTTCCCTCAAGTGTCTTGAGCTATATCTATATACACACCTATGCTCTCGTGAGAGTTTAACCTGGTAATTTACTATTCATAGTCGATCTATCTAGTAGGCATATGGGATATCACATGTCAATATGTATGGATAAATGTCTTTATGATTATGAGGCAACTATTTCTTCTATTATTTGGGTGGGTCGGACCACAACTAGAATTTATCCAAAGAAAAAGGACTCGAATTAGTTGGACTAAAAACTCGATAAAAGTTCAACGTTACCCTCAAAACTTGAGAAACATGGTGGATTACAAACTTGAAAATCCATTACAAGTTTACGTTGAAAAAATAGAGGAAAAGAAATGTTTGATCTTTGAATCAAGTAGAAGAATCAAAATATGAATGTGTGGCTAGTCACAAATGCAACTGCATACAGGTTCATATCAAGTTCTCTAACATACGTTTGAAATCCTAACACATACATGGATCAAAAGTTACTAGCAAAAAGATTAAGTAAAGCCAAATTTTTATACAGTGGAAATTAGGTCCACAATGAAATTCTAATAATCCTATTAGGTCAGAAAAATATTTGGCTATGTCGTGATTAAGAAAAAATAAAAGGAGAAATTTGAGACTTTCTATTTAAATCCAGGGAAATTGGGGGTAGGAATATAATTAATGAATTTTTATTAGATGTATGGTCCAATTGTAAAATATAAATTTCACATTCACGATCAGATGGCTACCCTGAATATTTCTCCCGCTCCCACCCCTTGGTGTCATCAACTTCGCAAAGAGCATGCCGCCACATCTCTACTTCCTCTGTGCTGAACTTCTTCTTCCTCGGACCAGAAAACCACCGCTTCTTTTGATCCTCCTTCCGTTGCTCCAACTTCGATATGGCATTTTTGTACAACTCTGTTTTTAACTTGACATCATCAGGTTTCACGTCATAAAAGATGGGCAACATCACCTTCTTATTATCATCTTTAGATTTAGAGGTGTTCTCCACCATCTTCGCAAGCTCGCGGAGGCACCAGTGACTCGAAGCGTAATTTGGGGAGAAGATGGGTATGTAGAGCCTAGAGTCGTCGATCGCTCGCAAAAGGTTGCCACTAATTATTTCGCCCGGTCGAAGCTCTTCATCATCGATGAAAACGTGAACACCAGCATCTTTTAAGGCATGGTAGAGGACATTGGTGAATCCACGACGAGTATCGAGCCCTTTGAAACTCAAGAACACTTGGTACTCATCTCCTAATGTGTTGCCGGTGCTCGTCCCTGTCTCTGAGTTCGCCATAGGAGATCACTTCGCAATTAGCGTGGTCAGCGCCTCCTCTCTCTCTGTCTCTCTCTGTCTCTCTCTCTCTCTCTAGTAGGCACTGTTGAAGTAAGTTTTCATCTAGCGTATCATACTGGGTATAAGCAATTTCGCACGAAGCCGAAGATGTTCAGCTAATCTCGAATACAAGCCGGTGACTTCAAAATTGAAGTTTCGTCGAAGACTTTTAAAGACTCGAGATATGGGCCAGCTACCAATCGATTCGGGAAATTAAAAATTGACTTAGCTGACCAATAGATTCAAAGAGTTTTGGGATATTCTGATCTAATCTGGAGTCTATAAGATCGGTTCAGACATCAACAACAATGGTAATACAGTATTTCCAACTTGGAAAGAAGTGGCCTTATTATAAAAATTATGAAACATTTACTTCCCATCATGAACAGGACATGGTATGGCGACGTCAAAATTTATTGTTAGAAAATTGTTACACTTCAACTTTAAATATGACCCATTTGCCATCAAATTGGATTTGCCTCATTCTCTGCAAAAAATGCTCCACCTGAGCGCTCCCTCAGCATATATTTACCATTTACCATGGAGTATTTGTTTTGATCACTTCGCCTTTATGACTTGCCTTATGTTAATAAGCAAAAAAATTGCGCAAATCTTTTGCAACCGTTATTAATTTCTTTATTGATAATTATTAGGAGGTGAGCACGGTACAGATGGTGCAATTTTGGATGTCAAACCAAACCAAACTACACAAGTACGATTTGAAGAAAAATAAAATCAACTAAATTGTATTATAGTCATGAACCAACCACGGTCCGATTTGATTTTTTAACCATTTTTCTTCAAAAAGTACTCTTAAACCGAGCTCAACCGCAATAAACTGTTTGGGATTTGATTTGGTTTGGTGGTTAAACCATTTTTTACTCACCCCTAATAACCATTTGTTTTCGGATAAAATAGCTCTATATTCGAATTCTATTTGTACATTAAAAAAGTGTCGGATCGTATCATCCAGAAAATCCTACATTTACTACGTCTATATGCAATATGCTCATATCTTTTGGAGTTGGTCTTATAGTGCGGGACATGGAAGCTTGGTCTTATATCTGTTGGGTAGTTTGGCGTGAATGTAGTGGAAGGAACACGAGAATAATGATAAGCAAAGCACTTTGTAAACAATACGAAGGACACTATTACAATATGTTAACTCTCATCTTACAAGATACCTCTGTTACTCTCACGATAAAACAAATTTGAACAAAATGATCTTACAATACGTACTCTCTATCTTGACCTCTGTCTCTCTAAAATTGTTGTTCATTCGGAACACCGGAGTTTAACTAGACAAGCATAATATGACTTCTTGACTTTGAGGACCCAATCATCTGCCCCACCCTTACCTTAACTGACATTTCAATTGGACAACAAATCTAACTAAGGTCCGTTGCATATATGCATGGTCCCGCGGAAGATGAGGCCGTCTTAACATCCCATTTAGTGTGCCTCGAACCATTATATGCACTTTACCTCCGTTGCTCAAGTCCGTAAGCTTGTCCCACTGATTTTTTAGAGCTTGTTCCTATTTTATCACTCATAAAAAACCCGAGCATTGTGGCACAGTGCGGTTCTGGTCATTTAAAAATTCCCCTTTCTAGTTTGTACTTAATCACCCACCCTGTTTGACTTGGCCATCACATACAACCAAGCTTAAAAAAGCAAAGCATATACAGCTAGCATAGCACCTGCACACTTCACCGCCATTGTCTCTGCTTGCCGGGACTCGGCCTCTGTTCCTTTCATTAATCCTTGAGTACACATTTTGTTTTCACATTTACTAAATCCTAAATACTATATACTCACATTTATTCAAGTAGGTGTTGAAGTTTAACAAATAGACGTGATCCATTCTATCCATAAGAGTAGCTTTAACTCAGGTTATGACATTGTAAAATATGGTGAAATCATTGACTAATATTCAAATCCGAGTAGGTAACTTTATAAAATAACGTTCTTGTATATGTCAATCATCAATCAAGTCTGGCAAAACACAAAATCATCACGTCATATTGCATTGTCAAATTGACAACTAACATTAAGAAACCGTACTTGATTGATATACCAACATTCACCACATTAAGATACCAACTACAACTAATCAGTCACCTATTAACTATAGTCTTGCTTGATTTTTGAAAAGTACCAACAACTTTTCTATTTTACTTCCAAGATTACTAACCACTTTAATAATCATCAACGTTTATTCTTGTGACTTATCAACACTTTTGAAGTTATTAATTTTTATTGAAAATTATCTGCCTTAGTTAGACCTACGTACAAACATTCGTCACATCAATTACCAACTAAATTTAGTCACCAACCAACCGTTTATCTTCTTTGATTTTGAAAAGTATCAACTTTTCCAGAGAAATTTTGTAGGATCATCCATCAATTTTTTTTAAAAGTTTCAGCTAGCTAGCTGTTAGATGAATAAGGCCCGATTCGCTTCATATTTGAAATGCGCATTCACTCGCTTGACTCAATTCAAGAGCGTCAAGTTTCATGTTATCGGCTCAACTATAATTTTATTAGAGATGGCAACATGCCCCAAATCAATTGACCTCTTATTTTTCTACATGTAAAGCAAATTGAACCTAATAGCTCGCTGGTAGAGCGTCAGCCTAATTCCAACGTTTCAAAGAAATGAGGGAGCAACATAGAAAGTGATAAAAGGAGTAGCTGGGATTAATGAACAATGTGAAGTGGCCTTATTGTTTGAAACAATTTGCAAACATGCCCTTTCCAATCATACAAGGAAGGTCACTTCTTCACTTTCCCTGCAAGTATAAAGGCTTTATAGACCACATTCCGCGCCAGCTTTGTACCACCCCAAACCCTCTCAAACTCCCTAACAACCGCCTCACTCAACATCTCTACTGCCCGTTCTTTTGCCGTCGTCACCGTGGACCACAACGTCAAGATCCCCAGGATTCCGTTGAAAGAAACCTCCTTTGGTATGTCGAGGGCCATTGGGTTCCCCTCGGATCCCAAACCGACACTCTCGAAAGGGAACGGCAATGTCTTGTAATGGTCGAACAAGTGCCTGATGTTAGAATTTCAGTACGGAAGCGTCGCATCAAGGAATTTTTCACTATCGGATCAAAGATAGGGCCGACCTGGATGGCTTGATAGCCCCAAACTGCAATCATGCCCCCGACTTGCGAAGGACTCGGTTCACAAGGGAGTAGAATTTGGGGAGGTCGAACCAATGTATGGCTTCAGCCACAGTGATTAGGTCGACAGAGTTCTCACCACCGATCATGGCTAACAGTTCGTTATCTGAGATGGATAGAGGAGTGTGGATGTACCGAACATGGGGATGCGGGATGGTATGATTTAGTTGCGACTCGCTCATGTCCGTGGCAATCACTTGCTCATAATATTCCACGACCTACATTTGGCAAGGGAAATGATGCAAGGGAAACATGTGGCTAAGAAACAACACTAATTTGGATTCCGGGGCATATCAAGTTCGATTTTACCAGCATGGAAAATTATTGTTTTCTTATAACAGAATGGTATAATCGTCTACATATAGTAAGGGCGTGTATGATAATCATTATATTTCTCTATTTTTTGTTTTGATGTTCTCAGAAAGAAATTTGGAATAGAATTCAATTTTGGTGATACAATTTCATTTTTTTATTTCTAAAACAAATTTTGATTTCAGAAATAGATTTAGAATAGAAATAAAAAGTAAAATTTTTTCTACTTTTCTATTTATGGAATAGAAATGAAAAATAAAAACTATTTTCATCACTTGCCCTCACTACTAGCCTCGCTACCCACTCACCGTCTATCGTCCGTCGACCGCCTCCCACTTCCCACCGCTATCGGGCGTCGCCGACGACGGCTGTCTACCATCCTCCGTCATTGACCGATGCCGGCCACCTCCCACCGCCCGGCTAGTGCTCGTCAGCCGCCTCCTACCACCATCCATTGCCATCAGCCACTGGTCGTTGTCTATTGTCCTCCGTTGCCAGTCATCGTCCTCCACCGTTGGCTACCTCCCGCCGCCAACCTCCGCCAACCGCCTGAGATGGAAAAATTTTGTGTCGTTATCAAAAGAATTTCTATTTCGATAACAGAAGTTTTGTTTCGTTATCAAACGCTTTTTGGCTCAGAAACTTGTCCAGGGGATTTCTAGCCAAATTGATTTTTGGAACAAATGGTTATTATTTGTGCCCTAATAGACTGTTTACTCTTGGCTGTGTAACTAGCAATTCACAAAATCAAAGGTGGAAATGAAAAGAATTCACCTAGCTTAACAATAAATCAAAAGGTTTTAGTTTAAAGGGATAAGTACATTCAAAGTCCTAAAACTTATTACGAAAGTGCAAATGAGTTCTAAAACTTTCAAAAAGTGCAAACAAGTCCAAAAACTTGTCACGAAAATGCACTTGAGTCCTAAAACTTTCAAAAAAAGCAAACAAGTCCTAAAACTTATCAAATTTGTTCAATCAAGTCCTTCCATTGATTATACTTTTTGAAAGTTTTAAAACTTATTTGCACTTTTGTGACAAGGTTTAGGACTTGTTTGCACTTTTTTAAAGTTTTATGACTCAAGTGCACTTTCGTGATAAGTTTTAGGACTTGTGTGCACTTTTTAAAAGTTTTAGAACTCAATTGCATTTTCGTGACAAGTTTTAGGACTTCTAGTGCACTTATCCCCAGTTTAAATTAAGAACAAAATAGTCATGTATAAGAGCGTAAGCACATTCGAATTCACACGAGAAAAACAATCATATCTTTAAAAATTATCTTTTATACCATAGCGTAGGTTTGTCCGTCAAACCAAGGACTATACATTATGATACAATAAATGAAGACAATTGATGACGTAAAGTTAATGTACCGATCTTTGATATATATAGGCCGCAGATTAATTACTGCCACCTAAAGATGACAACAAATCATCTCTCTCTCTCTCTCTCTCTCTCTCTCTCTCTCTCTCTCTCTCTCTCTCTCTCTCTCTCTCGTTTTGTTGGTTATGTTTTGTCTCTAACCATTTTTCTCGTAAGCAACTTTTGAACATGTCTTTCCTCCGACCATGAACTCGTTCATGACAGATCTCATGCAACAATAGAAGCTAAGAACAACCCTTGTCGAAATCAACATTGTTCGATCCACCTGATCGCATCACGTAGAGAGACTTGTGGATTGGAGTCGCGATCAAGAGCATGGATGATAACAACCACGAAGAGAAAATCTCTCTCTCTTCTCTATTGAAATCTTGATTTTGGGTCCACGATCAAGAAGACAAATAAATGCCAATAGGAGACCCGAGGGCAGGGAGGGCGTTCATATGGGTCGTTGCTTGCTTCATATTGCTATGCCTAGCCATCGGCGGCGGCTTCCTCATACGGTACATGAGCCTCCCTGAATCCACATCTTCGAGTTGGCTTCTCTACGTCGGGATGATGTTGGTGTGCTTTCCCTGGTTCTTTTGGCTTCTCACGTGTAGTTATCGATGTATTTCTCGAATGTGCGGTTTTCGATTTGTTTGTGGAGGTGGCGACGACGGTGGTGGCACCTCAAGCCATAGAATGGGTGGCGGGGGCAGGAGCGGATTCAGCGGGAGCGTGCCCGGGAAAATTAATGTGGGATCCGGGTCCGTAAAGGTGAACGGCTCTCAGGTGGATTCTCCTGGGAATGGTGGGAGGCAGGTGCATTTTGGAGCCGCCGTTGTTGTGAACCAAAATGATCACAATGACCAAGATGGCAATTCATTCCATGATGTGTCTATTAAATCGCACGAGAGTGAAATCCCGCTAGCTTCATCGATGGCATCTTGAGTTAGAAAATCAGATCACCGTGAAAAATCTTCCGAATTCAACGTTGTGATCGACTCTAGCCAATGGCGAGTATAGGAGTACCGGTTTCAAATCCAACATGGAAGAGGAGACTTCGTGAAGTCGGTAACATCTTCTGCGAGAAGGCAAGTCATTCCGTCACTTGAGGTTTGCAAATTTTTCGAACTTTTGCTCCTTATGTACACATGCTATAAAGAGAATTTTGTAAGTCTTAGCAACAAACTGCCCATTTCAAACATCAAACAGATCATACTTTGTACAAAAGTTCTACGGGGATGATTACTTGGAAATAGAACTTTCAGTTATCTGGGATGACTTTCTCGTTTAATGTTGGCATTAGCAAGCTACATGCAGGCTCCATGATGATTACCTTGGAACTCTTATGCATGTCTTGTAAAATCCCATCATCCTTATGATGAATTTTGTTATCGCCTATTCTTTTAGTTGGGAAGTCCAAAAATGTTAAGGAGGTCATTGGTTTTATCTAGCTAAGAGAATTTAGGCTTGCATGAGACTCTTTTTTACTTACTTTTCCGTTCGTATTGCTAGCCCAATCGAGGTGATTGGGGGTCTCTTTTTTGCCCAGGGAAGGGGACACGCAAGCCAATTTGAACCAAAGGACCTTAACTCATCCACTTATCTAACTTATCAATTATGTTCCATCACTTTAATGCCCCATTCGATTACAAGCTCGCGACACGGAGCTCAGCACTTTCCCTTCTTGTTTTATTTGCTAAGCCTTATAGGAATTGAGATGATAATTGTTGTCATTCTGTTCTTCAGCTTAATTCAAGTTTTTGGATGCCATTATGCCTTCCTCGGATTATAGCATTTTTAAGGAATACTCATCTTTCTTTCCAAAGTAAGAGTTGATTAAAGCAAAATCAAAAGCATATGGGATAAAAATCTATCACCAGTATATTTCTCCGATTGACTTTTATTTCAAATGAAGTTTGGCTGTTATTTTGTCACTTTATAGGTGCATCACTTGGAAATTAATGTCATTGAAGGTGCTAAATTGCGAAAGATTTGACTATCGGTTTCTTATGGGCCAACAAAGTTTCTTCCGCTCGTCAAACGAACTATATATTTCCGCAGAAAAAAAACAAGCCATTTTTCTTGTTCTTCTTGTGCAGGAGGATCTGTTAAATGAACAGAGGATCTGTAGAATAAATCCATATCCTTTCAAATGAAGGGGAAAGAATTTGGCACATTTAAGTTTGAGTATATATACCTAATCAGCTTGCATTCATTTGGAAAAGGATGGGGTGCTAAAAGATTGAAAATTGCGAAGTTGGGAAGACTGTTTTTCAACTCAAGGCGGAGAAATTACAAGTTGTATAGACTAATACGTAGATCATAGAAAAATGGCAGATTATCCGCCAGTATTTCACCTAAACAGTTACTCGAACCGCTCATGAAACAAATAAAAAAAAGTTTCATTAGGCCGGGCCGCACCAGTTTTCAAAACATGGGCAAGTCAAGCTTTTCTACTTATGTTGTGTTTGGTACAATAAATGAGATGGGAAAGATATGAAATGAAACTGAATGATCGTTGTAATCTCTTTCTTTGATAAATTATGAGATTGCATTGGAACAAGAACTCCTGTATTGGGTTATAAGAAAAATACTATGGGAATGGAGCGGGATAAGAATGTCAAGTGTACTTTCACTCTTTAGGAAATGTTTTATTGTGGTGCAACATAGTTACAATTATAGAATAAATTATGAAATTAAATTATAATCGATATATAGAACAATACAGTAACTAAAAAATAATATCAATTGTTCCTCGATTTTGTATCCAAGATTCAATGGAGGTGTCGATACTCTCCTGTTCAATATTGCGAAAATTTGGGATTAGGTGAGGGCGTCCAAGTGGTACAGGCATTGGCGATGCAAAGAGTTGGCTCTGGAATATGCGTGCTACATTTGCTAGTCGATTCAGTACAACGAGTTCCATCCCATGGACGAGGACATGGCTCTCATCTAGCAATGCTAAAAATTTAAAACCTATAGTTACAGAACTAGCAGGGAACAGATTATTCCTCATGCTAAGTCTTTGTCTTTATATACCAATGAGTTGGAGACTAGCTAGGAACAAATTATTTTCCGAATGGATTGATAGAGTTGGCAATGACAACATCATCGTTCTGAAATAGGGAAAGAGTTGAGCATCGATTTTCTGATTATTTCCACTATGGCTATGTGACGTACTTACTCTAAGGCATTTGTGGTATCATCAAAGTCTATATTCAGTATTAACCAACGAATCTTGAAAGACAATTGGTCCAGCTTAACTAGAGGAAAATTTGGGCACGATTAGTTTTTACAAGATTTAACCGCAGAGAACGAGTGTTTTTTCCATTAATTCCCCACTTCATTTTCTTATTATTTTCAATATTTGAAAGAAAAAACTTCGATTTTTTTTTTAAAAAAAGTCTTAATTGAGCCCGACACGCAAAAATCCGTGCCCAGCCCTAGCTCGGCCCGGCGGCAAAGGGATGAGTCATAGGCCCAGTTTCAATCCCTTGTGAAGGGAAAGAGCAGATTAAAGATTAAAAATGGTCGTTGTCTGGCTTGCATCGGCTTGTTGGGAACTTGGAATGCATCATGGACACTTCAGAACGTATGCACTCGTTCCTCTCTCTCTCTCTCTCGAAACACTATCCGCATCGACACTTACATGAATGATTCGACAACATTACTACATAAATTTCCAAATCAATTGGACCAATAATATTTCTCCATAAAAGAACATCCAGCGTATCGCTTTGCTGGAATGAATCGAGAAGCGCCCCCCCCCTTAATCTCTCGCTACATCGCCCACTAATCGGGGTCACCCAAGGACAAAATTCCCAAGTGCCAAATCTCAAATTAAAAAAATCCAAATTTCAAACGAGCGAGCACGAGCGGGAAACGACCAAAAGCGAGCACCCCAAAAGACCTCATTCTTCTGCAAACTCTGTGTGTGTGTGTGCGTCTGTCTGTCCAACGAGAGTTCGAGGTCGAGGAAAACCACCGCGACAATGGCGAGCCGGAGGAAGCCGCAGAGCCTGAACGACAGCCACTACCGCCTCCTCCAAGGGCTCACCAATCCCCGCCCTTCCAGGCCATCGTCGTCCTCCGCCGACGGAAACCGCCCCCCTTCGCCTCCCGCTTTTCATCTGGGTTCGCTGCTTCTGTCTCTCGTTTAGGGTTCTCTTAATTTTTTGTTGCTTCGCGGTGAGGTAATGATCTTCGGGGGATCTGTGGTTTTTGGGTGCAGAGGTGGAAGAGCCGTCATCATCCGCCTCTGAAGACGATCGCGGATCGATCGTTTTCGGTGCGGAGGTGGAAGAGCCATTGTCCGACGTTGAAGACGGTCGCGATCTCCGCGGCAATCAGGCCATTCCTCAGTTCTCGGCAATTACCGAATTCGACTCCCCTCTCGGTAATGTCTTCTCCGTCTCTCCGTACATTCTTTTTTTTTTTTTGCTAATTTGTCTGCGATTCTGAGGTTGCTCCAATGCTTGTTTCTGGCTTCGTCTTCTTCATAAACCAGTGTCTCTCCTTTGAAAGTTTTTAGAATTATGTTAGCTCGAGCTGGCTAATAATCTATTTCACAATTAAGGAAGCTTTTTAAGCAATTTCTTTTTGATATGTAGTTTCATTGGCCTACGACGGGCTTTTGATCTGTCATTTTATTATTAGTTCTATACTTGTTTTATTAGTTTTGGCCTAAGGGGGGAAGGCCATCTGTAGTTGTCTTTGGCAATGATTCCATCCAGAAGCAGAGATACTACTTTGTTTAATCCCTTTTAATATGGTGCATTTGGGATTTTGTGGGAGACTTGCAGAGGAGGAGATCACGAGGAAGGTCAACACGGAGGGAAAATGCATTCAAAAAGTTTTATCTCAAGATTTGGATGATTCTGAAACTGGTGAAGCTGCCCCTGAGGCTGAGCTCGTCAGTGTGAGGGAGAAAGATAAGCCAGCAAAGATCAGAATTGAAGGAAGGCGTCGCCTTTGCAAACTTTCATCACGTGATAGCGGAGAAGAAAACATTGCGACGAAGGTCAACATGGAGGGACAAGGCCTTTGCGAAGTTTCATCTCGAAACTATGATGATTCTGAAACTGGTGAAGTAGCCCGTGAACCCAAGTTCATTGGTGTGACAGAGAAGGATAAACCAGCAAAGATCAAAATTGAGGGGAGGCGCCGCCTCTGCAAACTTTCCTCCCAGGATAGTGCAGATGCAGATAATAGATCCTCTCACGAAGAGCCAAAGCTCTCTGACATTACTGATTTCGATTCCCCACTGCCACCCAAAACTTGTGGGGAAATTGGAAATGATATCAGGGATATTCTTAATGACTTAACCTCCAGGCTTGAGCTGTTGTCAGTTGAGAAGAAGCGTGTTCCTAAACAGAATGAGACCACCCAGGATCATTCTCCCGTAGTTAAAGATCAGATAGTTTTTGAAGGGAATAAAAACGATGCGCCGGAGTATGCGAGTGCTGGATCCTCATTTTCAATTTCATCCGAAAACTCATTTAGTGAGTGCATGGATTATGGTGGCAGCAATGTGATTGATGTTTCGGATGACTCTGTCGATGATGTACTTGTGGATGATAAAAAGGATTTCATCTTGACTGGCCCGAAATTCAACTACAAATTACCCGGCAAAATTGCAAAGATGTTGTATACACATCAAGTTGATGGTTTAAAGTGGCTCTGGTCCCTGCATTGTAAAGGAAAGGGTGGCATTTTGGGTGACGACATGGGTTTGGGTAAAACAATGCAGGTAGTTGTGTGGCAATCGTCAGTTATTGTTACTGGCTGATTTCACACGGTTGATACGGATTCAATTTTTGTTGCAGATTTGTGGATTCTTAGCTGGGTTGTTCCATTCCCGTTTGATAAGCAGGGCACTTGTTGTGGCGCCAAAGACTTTGCTTTCTCACTGGTTGAAAGAACTATCAGCTGTAGGACTCTCTGAAAAGACAAGAGAGTGGGGTTGCCTGCTTTTTAACTTAAAAAACTCTGGTTGTACTGGTGCACTCATAACTGTTTCTAAGAGATATTGCGTCATCATTTTGTGTGCAGATACTATGGGACTTGTCCAAAGGCTCGTCAATATGAACTGCAATATGTGCTTCAGGTTGTAGTTCTTCTGTTAGCTCTAGGGAATCAGTCGAGATAATTTCTGCATGATCATATGTTCATCATTCGATTAAATATGTTGTTTGAAATTAGTATCTTTCATGTTGCTACTATTGCCAAGTTAGAATTTGAAGTAATTCATGATATTAAGATCAACAAGATATTTGCATTCTGGTTGGAATTGTCTTTCTACACTACTACATCTAGTAGTCACTAGGCGACTTTTTCTTGCTCTCTATTTATCAATGCGTGTCTTTTTACTGATTGATTACAACTGTGTTACTTGTAGGACAAAGGTATTCTTTTAACAACTTATGATATAGTGCGGAACAATTCGAAATCGTTGCGGGGCGATTATTACTTTAAGGATGAGCTGGATGAGGACAACATCACATGGGATTATATGATTCTCGATGAGGTGGGTATAAAGCTGTGGAGGATGGTTTCCTTACTGTTGAATTCAGGGACTTCCTTAATTAACTGTTCATTGTAGACATGTCTCTTTTGCCTTTTATGTAGCTTTTTTTTTTTTTTTTTTGTAGAGTGCTGTGATAATTTGCAACCTGCTCTTTAAAGCGTTTGATTTAGTTGATTCGAAATGGAGGTGTGGAAGAAATCATTAAAATTGCCGTATCCATTCTTGATTCAAATGGAGTCGCGGAAAAAACCACTAAAATTGGTGGCACATATCATTTAGATTGATGTGTCAACTCTATGTTATTATTTTTCCTTACTGTTCTCTGTAGCTTCATTGCCCATGGAAAGTCGCTGCACCTGTAATATGTTAGTCTGTTTTATATGTGTAGGTTCTATTTTTCTCCCAATGGATATCTCTTTCCTTTGAAGCCCTTTCATGAGGAATATAAGTCTTATTATATTAGAAAAAGAAAAAGGAAGGAAACGTTTTTGGGTACTGACACTGGCAATGGATATGAAGTCAGTTAGTTTGAGAAGACAATAACTAACAGATAGTCAAGACTTCACGTGGTGTACAACTTCGCATGCATGATGAAAACGGATGCCCATCTATTCGAGGATGTTGAAATTATTGGTGATGTTGCATTTGCTGCATTTTGAGGGCAAAAGTTAGAAGCCTTGCATTTCTCGTTTGCTTATTTATTAAGCATCGCCTTGCGTTATCTTTCCTCCTTTTGTGTTGAGCATGTTTTAAAGGTTAGGAGTTGCACAAGATTTGTATGTGGAGAAAGTGCAGGGGGATATAGGAGAGATGGGCATGGTTGTCTTCTTGAGATGCTTGACAAGATCCTCAATGATACATGTTAAGTCCTTGACTTGGGTAATGAGACATCAAGGAGTGGGGGAGTACTTTACACTAGTAATACTCGTACTAGTTACAACATCATTCGCATTTCAAGTTAATGTTCAATCTCTTTGCGAAAATGTGTGAATCAATGCGGCACATCCAAGATGTTCTACTATATGTATTTTCTGCAGATAGTGTTATTGGTGGATGAGACAGAAATTGGGAAACTTGTGGGGAAACTGTTCAGGAATTGCTATGTGTTTTTGTGCCTGTTGCCTGCACGCCTGGTATATTTGACTTGCATGTTATTTTCTTAAAGCAATAAATCTCTTGAAGATCCTACATGGAGCTAGGAAGGAACTTAAAAACTTCTTTCTCTGTAAGCTCTTCTTCTGTATTAAAATGGAATCATCTTGCAGTTATCTCTTATATGTAATGAGGTAAATGGTTAGTTAACACTTCTTCCCAAGCATTAAGTGGGGAAACAACCGCTAACTTATTTACTAGCGAAACTGTTTTTCTCTTCCTTTTTTCTCATTTAGATCGTGTTATCTGTGGGACATCCTCTTCCTATTCTTACATACAAATAGAATGTGCTTTTCAGGACTTGTGGTATGTACTACTAACGATAATATCTCATGTTCTGTTGACAACTCCAGGGGCATCTCATAAAAAATCCGAGCACGCAGAGAGCAAAAAGTTTACTTGAGATACCAGCTGCTCATCGCATTATCATTAGTGGCACACCAATTCAGAACAATCTAAGGGTAATCCTTAGGGCTGCTATTTATTCACTGCTTTCGTATATGTATGTCTTAATAATACAGTATACTTTTCTAATATCGTGTGCCATTGTTTGATGCTGAAATAGGAACTATGGGCGCTATTTCACTTCTGCTGTCCTGAACTACTGGGTGATAACAAAGTGTACTTCTCTTGGTTTCTAAACGTCCTCATTATCATGTCTCAATTTTATTTCTTTTCCATGGCTGAGTTTCAAATATTCTTACAGCTTTAAAGAGAAATATGAGAATCCCATACTTCGTGGAAATGAAAAAAAAGCTTCAGAGAGAGAAAAGCGCATTGGTTCTGCAGTTGCAAAGGTATTGAATTCTTTTTTAGCAGTTTGTCTTTTGTACTTTAATGTCGTGGTTTCTCCATTAGATCATTTGCCATCTACTTGCCAAAGAGTTAGAAATTGGGCATCATTAAGTGAGATGAGTCAGAACAAGAGTTGGGAATATGGGCTTGACTAAGTCAAATGAATTAGAATAACGCTGTATAAACAGCATCACTGAGTCAGATGAGTCAGAACAAGAGTTGGGAATATGGGCTTGACTAAGTCAAATGAATTACAAGAACGCTGTATAGAGTGGACTCCATCATATCTTTGTTTTGACTGAGGCTGTTCTTTGTCTACATGAATCACTGCAGATCGTTGATATATGCTTTCCAAGGAGCAAGTTCAATGGCAGGAAAATTATAACAATGGCTCTGAAACAGTAGTGCCTTACTGAGCACATTTCACACTTAACAGTCTTGCAACTTATAGATTTTCTTTAGGCCAGTGCTGTCAGATTACTAAAGCATAAATTTTCTCCTAAGAGGCCCTATAACCTTGGAAAAGGCATTGTTGAACCATATTGTCTAGTTTTGTGGTAAGTGCTACCAAAATAAAAATTCTCTGTTGGAAATATGAATTGCAGTCTTGAAAGTGAGATTTTATCTGTTCATTGTCTTTGGCTAACGTAGTTTTTGTTGACTGTAAAGCTTAGTATTTTTTTGTGGTCCATCTTATTATGTGGGGACTTTACAATTCGTTAGGTTGTCTAATTCTATAAAAGATGTAAGTATCTCTGCATGAGAAGAAAATAAAGCAACTTAAGAAAGTATTGGTACATTGAAGTTTGAGCTGAATAGATTTCTCTAAGTTAACCTTTTCTGTTGATTATTGTGCTTCACTCAATACTTTATTGTAATAAGCATTAACTTTCATTTCTCTGTTAATTATGTGGGTTATTTCTTTTTTCCTTTTCTGGTTTCATATTATATATTCGGTATTTGCTTGCGTTACTTCTGTAGAATTTTTGTTAAAAAGAAGATAAAAAAGAAATAGGGAGTAATTCCTTTTGCAACAGGAGCTGAGGGAACGCATTCAACCTTATTTCTTGCGACGCCTCAAGAATGAAGTATTTCGGGAAGATGACGGAGAAGTTGCCAAATTGTCGAAGAAGAGTGAACTAATTGTGTGGTTAAGATTGACAAATTGTCAGGTACAAGCTGCATTCTTCAGCCTAGGCTCCTATTACACGGTGTTGGTCCCAGGGTTCAACATGCTGATCCTAAAATTTTGACATTTGCAGCGACGACTCTATGAAGCCTTTCTGAACAGTGAGATGGTTCTTTCTTCCTTCGACAACTCACCACTTGCTGCATTGACGGTATCCTCTGACACTCACCACTATGTATATAAGTAATGGCTCATACAAAAATGAAATTTATTCAGCATCCACTTGTTAAGCCTTGCTAAATGCTAATTTACAAAACACCAAATGGCATGATGCATTCTCAGGCAAGTGACGACTGGTTGAAAATAAAGTTTCATCTGTTATTTCCATCTCTTTGATTGTAGTAAGAGGATAGACGCAAATCCTATTTCCTGACTGTAAGTTTATCATTCTTTCTACGCTACTTAAGCCATTTTTAGTGAAAATTTAATCTGTTAGAGAATGGGCCCGGATATTTGGCATATTTTTCAACACTTCGTCTCGTGTTTCGGTTGTTACTTACATGTGAAACGTAAGTTGTGGACGTAATCACATCGACAAGAAAACCAAAGACCAGAACTAGGAAAACTAAGGGCTTGTTTGTTTTTTTTTTTTGGTAAGGGACTAAGGGCTTGTTTGTTTTTTTTTGGGTAAGGAACTAAGGGCTTGTTTGTTTTTTTTTTTTTTTTTTTTTTTGGTAAGGAACTAAGGGCTTGTTTGTTTTTTTTTTTTTTTGATAACCCATGGAACCCCCGCACGGCCAACAGCCGGGAAGTAAACCCTGGGGCTTGTTTGTTTGTTTGTGCCTTTTAAAATGCAAAAAACAACTTTTTGCCTTCCCGCCACAATTAAAATTATTATCCAAATTTCAAAATATTATGAAAGAATTCTATGGGAATCCACGTGTCAAAATTTGTATATTTTGAACGTTTTCAGGTGTTTCCGGCTAATAAAAAATGAAAGTGAATCCGCCGCAAGATTTAGATTAAGCAAAAAAATAAAAGTATATCCAGACAACACCCTATTAGAATAATAGTAAGAGAGAGTGCCAAGACTCAAACTCTTGGCCTGTGCTTAGATGAATGTTAGGCAAATTGCTTTTTTTCTTTCCAAAAACTCAAGTTAGAAGAATAGACATTATATATCATACATTTAATTTAACAGTCTATTATACTGTTTGGTTTGTTTCGTTTCCCAAACAAAAGCTTATAACTGTACACTTTTTTCGATCAGATTTTGAAGAAGATATGTGATCATCCACTCTTGTTAACAAAGAGAGCTGCTGAAGATGTTCTTGAAGGGATGGATTCAATGGTTAATCCTGAAGATGTTGGTATGGCAGAGAAATTGGCGATGCATATAGCTGATATTGGTGAGAGAGATGAATTTCAGGAGACAAGTGACATAATATCATGCAAAATATCTTTCACAATGTCATTATTGGTAGGTTCCTGCATATATATATATATTTGATTGATGAAATTGAAAGAGACTACCATAAATACATTTGATGCTCTTTTATAGGACAATTTAATTCCAGATGGCCACAATGTGCTTATCTTTTCTCAGACTCGCAAGATGCTCGATCTTATCCAGGTTTGACTTGGTTATGCTTGGAACTATTTTTGAGAAGTTGCAACAATGATTAGTCAAACTGTTTTGGGGAATGCGAAGTTTATCCTTTGCAGGCACATCTGATTATTTCATGTTGATTTTAAATCTCACAAGGATGAGTGTATATAGATATATACCATTGGTTTTTCAATCTTAAATGATTCAATGAAACCATGTTTGGATATCCTGTGGTAGTCAATTTACATATTGGCTCAAAGGCTTATTTTTTCCTACTACTTCCTTATTTTACATTTGCTGAAGTGTTGATATTGGCTTTGGCTAAAGAAATTTGTGACAATATAAAATCAGTTGTCGAGAATTGCCTTGTTGGTTGTGAAAGTCTATCGACATCATATTGACCAACCTATGCTTATTTGGAGCTTTTCTTTGTGCAGTATGTAGTTCGAGATATTAATTTTACACTTTTCCAATGTTCAATATTGATATTGCATTTTTTAGTTGAAATCTCTCCAAACGCTAATGGAGTAGTAAACTGTTGAATTGCTCAATTTAGGCGATTGATTTTCTGAATCCTTTTGCAATTAGGATTCCTTATTGTCCCGTGGCTATGAGTATTTACGCATTGATGGTACCACAAAAGCTAGCGACAGGATCAAGATAGTAAATGTCAGTATTTCGCTAATTTAGATGGTTGATTTCTGGCTTGTAAATTCAGCATGCTTATGCACTATTCTCATCTTCTGAACTTAGGATTTCCAAGAAGGCACTGGAGCACCAATATTTCTCTTGACATCTCAAGTTGGTGGTCTAGGCCTCACCCTTACAAAAGCAGACCGTGTGATTGTTGTTGATCCAGCATGGAATCCTAGGTACTACTGCTTATTCTATTGTCAGCCATGAATTCAACTACTTTTGCAAGTACATGAAAGAGGAAAGAAGAAAAGAACTTTTTTCTATTATATTGTAAGGGCATATTCAATGCCATTCCTTTATTATGGGACTATTAACTGTTCCACAAATTTTAAGTATGAATCTGTGTACTGTTTGAGTTCTAACCCATACTTGTCATAGGTAATATCATTATGGTAGATCATACAAGTTCTTACCCAACTTTAAGCTTCATGCTGCTATACTAAATAATATTTTATGGTACCAACATCACTGAACTAATGATGCAAAGACACATGTAAGAAACATCATGTCAGCCTTGACTCGATCTAATCATCAAGTTTGACGCAAGTTAACTTGATCCCCCCTTAGTTGACTCATAAAACAATACGACGGAGCAAAAAACTAATATTTTAGTGATATAATCTTATGTTGTTTTTAGCATACTTCCTGGAAGGTAAGGTACTTTCTTGATGTTAACTTCTATTGTGTACTTGGAGAAACTCATGGCACAATACACGTTTGTGCTTACATTCGCTGTTATTTATTTTCTTTTGTCCTAATAATGTCAGCACTTACTGCAAATTCTTTTGGTTCTTTGGTAAAAAAGGTGTATTTATTACTTTAAAGCTATGTTTGGTTTTGTTTGGGGGGGTGGGGGGGGTGCAATTTTTCTCATCTGTTTTCCCTCCGTTCTTTTCTCAAACATAGCTTAGACATTTTGTAGCTGTTTTCATATATGAGTAAAGAAGCAGATCTTGAGCATATTTCTGTTAGTTTACATGTGCATTTCGTATTGACAGTACGGATAACCAAAGTGTTGATCGCGCCTATCGAATTGGACAGATGAAGGATGTCATTGTGTATAGGTTGATGACATGTGGAACTATCGAGGAGAAGATATACAGAAAGCAGGTTTTGTGTTGTTCAATTATGCTATGGTCTCAATTGGTGCAATGGAAAGATATTTTCGGGGCTTTTATGCAATTTAAGATAAAAGAAATGACTTAAGAACTGTTATGGTAAACAACGTTATTATCTTGGAGCAGATGTTACTATGAAATGCTACAATCAGGAGCCTTAGGTGTTTCACTAGAATTCTTTGGCTTTCGTGTGTTGATGAGCACAAACGATGCATGCATTAGAAGTACTAGATATATTTGCTACTCCATTTGTCACTGCACGCGTTATCAAATGAACCAATCAAGACAAGATTTCTTGTCTAGTTTTCTCATAAAAAGATAGTATCTTATATAATGCATTCGCATTTGTTCTTTTATGAGTGAGCGGCTCACTATATTGTATAAGTAGTGTATTGCAAACATGCGATACTTTCTCAAGGGCATGGAAACCACATAGGACGGAATGTGCCATGATACCCGTCATTTTATTGTTTCTCCATTCTCTTTGATTCAGATATTCAAGGGAGGATTGTTCAAAACAGCAACTGAGCACAAAGAGCAAATTCGCTACTTTAGCGAGCGGGTACTTATTTATTTGGATTAGATCATCTCTGATATGACTCTTCAGATTGGGGTTGCGTTTTCTATGTCCTCAATTCCCCTTGAATAGCACCCAAAACCATGCTTATCTAAACTTGAGGTCAGGGTTGTACGGACTGATTTCTTTGGCTGTTCCAGGATCTGAAGGAGATTTTCAGCCTTCCGATACAGGGGTTCGACATTTCTCCAACTCAGCAGCAGTTGTATGAGGAGCATGATCACCAAGTCAAGATGTACTAGCTTTCATTCTCTGTGGTTTAGTATCGTCACTAGCCATAAGAGCTATTCCTGTTCTGTGACATGGCTTGCTTTCCTCCACTTTCAAGATGTTTGGCATTTTAAAAGATTAAATATCATAAAGCAGCTTATATTTCTTTCTTGTCTTGGACATTTTTGTTGTGCATAGGGTTTAGTGGGGACTGGGTAGTTGGCTTCTTATTGGCTGAGAATTTTGTGCTAATAGAACAGCTTCTTCATAATTGAATCAGCTTGATTTTTCTTATCTCTATGGATCATTTTCTTGTATTGACTTCCCTCAGGGATGAGTCTTTAAGGAGCCACACAGAGTTCCTCGAGACTTTGGGCATAGCTGGTATTAGTCACCACAGTTTACTCTACTCGAAGACGGCACCAGTGCAAGTTGTAGATGAAGAAATGGAAGTGAGATGGTACTTTACCAAGTATTGTATACATCAGCTACTTTCAATACTTGCATTCAATTCAGTCAAACAAATGGGTCAGAATGGTTTTCCTTTTATGTGAGTTGTTTAATTTCTTTCTGATGTCTGCAAAAGCATATCAGGATAAAAGAGGTAAAAGAATTAGTGACATAGTAAAATTGAGGTAAAAGAATTAGTGATATAGTAAAATTTCTTTCCTCATTACTCTGGATTGAGTACAGAAGTGTTTTTTTGTCTTTCTAGTTTAGGAGTTGAATTTAAACCTGTAACCTAAAATTATTTTAGGCCGGGGAAAAGAATCAGTAGAAGCTATTCATGGTCATCTGGTGGCTTAGTAGAAAAGTAAATGTAAAATGTCAAAAAGTGGACTTTTACCACTATTACTGAATCCTGTATCGTTCAATGTGTAGAACATCTACTATGACATCTGAAATCAATCTCACTGGCCTTCTCACTGTGGTTGCAGGACCAAGGCTACTGCTTTTGTTGGTAATTCATCATCAGGTGCTTCATTGGAACGTAATGTTAATGGGTATGTTGAGAATCATCATGCAATTTTATGAAGCCGGTGCTTACAACATATGTTTGTCCCTACCTTAAATGTTGCCAGTGCCAGATAGAGTTTTAGAAGTCCAAGTGAGTCTGTCAAGTCCCTCCTGCTAAGCATATTCATGGAGAAGAATGTTATGACTCCATCCGCTTGTCTAAGACTTAATTTAAAATGAGGGATTCACATAGTAATAATAGTAGTGGATGATGGCGAAGTATCGCTTCAGTTGATCCCTATCATATTTCGAGTAATTATTGGAATTGAACTTTGAGACTAGCATTTATCATCTGTCGTTTTATCTACTGATGGTAGAAATGAAATGACGACTTTGACAGGGCTGCATATGCTTTCAAACCGAAGGATGTCCCACTGAACAAGAAAAACCATAGCCCAGGTAGTTCTGGTAAACAGACAGAATCAGATATCAAAGAACGTATCAATCGGTTGTCACGCATGCTTCTTGATAAGGTACTACATATTGGTCCGAGAAAAGTTTCCCGTGCTAGCTAATATGTTCCTTATGCAACCAAAGCTAGCCTTTTAGTTTTAGTATTTCCTTTTCTGTCCTTTTTGTACCCTTTTGCATTTAATCATAAATACGCCAATTGTTTAGTAAAGTGAATAACTTGCAGATGAAGCAAATGGTAGGACTCCCTTAACGGGGTCATAATTTAGTCTCATGGAGTTGACATAGTAGTTAACAGGCAAACATGTTTGTATGGATTAGATGCACGATACAAGCAAGTGCAAATAGTCTCATATATAAGCCGTGCATCCAAGCTTCAGCTCGTGTCTTACATGGCCCCCTTAAGATCAATGAGTTTGTGAGTCTGGGATTTAACTATCCAATAGGATTTTCTCATTATGAAAGGAGAATGTTACTTTAGAGAAAAAAAACTGCTTTAATGGACGTTATTATACTATTGAGCATATACTTTTCCATAGAAAGATTACAAATAGGAATTAAGAGTAATAACTTTTTTTTTATTGTGATCAATGTAACCTTTTTCTAAGTGGTCTTAATAAGTTGACAGTCCTTGCATAAGCATGCCGTTCCTAGCAGAAGTTTAGATTTGTAGCAAAATAGTTCATCATGCTGTCAGTCCTGTGACGACCTTCTGACAAATGCAGGTTACAATCTCAAGATTATCCGATAAGGGAGCGAAGATTGAGAGGCAACTTGCAGAATTGAATCTGGAGCTTGAGAAGATCAGAAAGGCGGAAAGAACTGAAAAGGAGGTAATCAATTTAGATGATATAAGTGGGGATTTTCAGAAATTTTTGAATGTCTAGCTTGGACAAATGAGGTGTGAGGTTGAACTGTATAGTGAGGACAACAGACTTCCGTGTTACAAAGCGTTAGATGTTGTCATCCGATTGGAAGGAATGAAACTTGCCAGGGACAATGGTCCATAAATCATATGTCAATCACAACTATTGATTTTTCCTCGTGAGTCCACGAAATGGATGGCTGCGATTGATTTGTTCCATGACGATCCAGCTCCAGGTAAGTCTAGTCCGAATGGAAGTGGCTGTGGGGTTCTGTGACATCTTGTAATTTAATCGAAAAGGGCGAAACTGATCTTTTATTCATTGACAAGTATTCATGAGAATTTGTTAAACAATGAAAGAAAGATTGTAATTTTCGATGCATTGTCTTATTTGTTATGTGCAATTAGTGCATTCAACTCAAAACTTAAATGCCTCACTTTTTGGATTTTCCATTATTACCTTTGCATCAAATTATATGAAAATCAAGACCAGTCCTTCCTCTCTCTACATCAAGTGACCACCCTTTTTTTATTGTGCATAAATACCATTTGATCTCACTTTTCACGAGTGTCAATACTGTCTTCAACACTAAACAAATTTTTTAACCCGGGCTTTTTACACATGATTCTCAGCATCTTCTTCTAATGATATCACTGACTAACTTTAAAAAAATGGAATTATCACAAAGTAGTTTTGTCTTCAAATTTACCCTTGCGCTATCTATACCATCTTTTAAAGGAAATATCTTTTTGTTTTTGTTCTCTTCTTTAATTTAACTTTTTCACTAAAAAAACTTTCTTCTAGTGCTAAAATTGTCAAATAGTAAAAGAAAACTACCCACCACCTTTTTAAATTCAAAAACTAACCACCACCGAAAGGGGAAAAAAAACTACTCAAATTCATTGAAACAATCCTGGCTCGTGTGGAATCGTAACAATTGCGAACCAAATTCGAGGTGAATGAGGTACCACCATGGACCAACAAATGAATAAAAACATAAGTAAGGGACTGAAATCTTAATTTTTTTTTTGTAAAAGTGTCTAAACATTTGGACCAAGTTGCAAATTTTCCTTAATTTACACATCCATAGATATGCACGAAGATGAAGAGCGAGAGGAAGAAAAAAGGTCCATTCGCCGGCGAAATGGCGCTCAAGCTGAGACGCACTACCACCCCTCTCGCTACCTCCGTCGCGCTCCCACTCCGCCGCCTCCGCACCGCCGCCCTCGACGGCGCCGCCTCCGCCTCCGGCGACCACCTCCCGACCCTCGAGCCCTCGGGTGACGCCGAGTCGATATCCCAGATCCTGCTCCACCACCACAACCCCTTCCACGCCATGGAGTCGTCGCTCCAGCTCCACGGCGTCTCCCTCTCCCCTCCCCTCCTCCACCAAACCCTCCTCCGCCTCCGCCACAGCTCCAAGATCGCCATCGCCCTCTTCGACTACGCCAAGTCCCTCCCCGACCCGCCTCTCACCTCGACGTCCTACAACCTACTCATCGACATCCTCGCCAAGGTGCGGCAATTCGACGCCGCTTGGCAGCTCATCGTCGAGATGGACCAGAACAACCTCAGCCCGACGACCGCCACTTTCTTTATCCTCATACGGAGGTTGGTCGCGGCCGGGCTCACGCGCCAGGCCGTGCGCGCGTTCGACGACATGGGTAGCTTCGTTGAGCATGGAGCAGGTAATAAGGATTACTATTACTTGCTTGACACGCTTTGCAAGTATGGGTATGTGAAAGTGGCTGTGGAGATATTTAACAAGAGGAAGTCTTGTGGGGTTTTCAACCCAGATGCTAAAATGTATACAATCTTGATTTATGGGTGGTGCAAGATTGGCAGGATAGACATGGCGGAGAGGTTCTTGAATGATATGATAGAGCGTGGGGTCGAGCCTCATTTGGTGACGTACAATGTGTTGTTGAATGGGATTTGTAGGAGAGCGAGTTTGCATCCGGATGCGAGGTTCGAGAGGACGTTGAGAGCTGCTGATAAGGTGTTTGATGAAATGCGCGACAGAGGGATCGAGCCTGACGTGACTAGTTATTCCATTGTGTTGCACGTGTATAGTAGGGCACATAAGCCGCAGTTATTGCTCGATAAGATGAAGATGATGAGGGAGAGTGGAATTAGCTTGAGCGTGGCGACATATACTTCTGTCGTTAAATGTCTCTGTTCGTGTGGGAGGATCAATGATGCCGAGGAGTTGCTTGAGGAGATGGTGAGGAATGGGGTGAGTCCATGTGCTGCAACATATAATTGCTTCTTTAAGGAGTATAGGGGAAGGAAAGATGTTGACAATGCGCTAAAGTTGTATCGAAAGATGAAGGAGGATAATGTCTGTGTGCCCACTATGCATACCTACAACATTCTCATAGCCATGTTTGTGAAGTTAGATAACATGGGGATCGTGAGGGAAATTTGGGAGGATATGAAGAGAAATGGTATGGGGCCAGACCTAGATTCCTATACCTTATTGATTCATGAGTTGTGCGTGAAGCAGAAATGGAGGCAAGCTTGTACGTTCTTTGTGGAGATGATCGAGAAGGGCTTTCTTCCTCAAAAGGTTACCTTTGAGACACTTTACAGAGGCTTGATTCAATCTGACAAGTTGAGAACCTGGAGAAGATTGAAGAAGAAGCTTGATGAGGAATCCATAACATTTGGAACTGAGTTTCAAAATTATCACCTCAAGCCCTATAGAAGATAAGACATGTCTTGCAAAAAAAGGGTTTTGATCTTTGAGGTTTATCAACCATCAGCTTCATTCTTCTTGCTCAGTCATACATGGAGCATAGAAATTTCTAGATCGTGGTTTCTTACACTGATTTTGGGAGTGAAGCTGATAGTTGACCACACTGGCTATATTTATATTTCCCAAGATAATTATGTGTGCCAACAAGTTGCGGTCGCAGTTGTTTACTTTGATCTCAAGGCGACCGAGAAGCGCTCTCCACTCTAAAGAGGTCACAGTAATGGTGCGCTTGGGATGAAGGTAATTCTGCTTTATGTAAAGGTACAATTTTTTAGTTTTTCTTGGTCTATGTTCTCTGAAGTTGGTGCTCTTTGAGTTAGTTTTGTTTTAGATTTCTGATCCTAAATGTGGTGAGTCAATGATACGGTTTATGGTTTACTCATTACTTCAATTGGTAGGGCATTTTCTTGTCCTGCCTCAGTTCCTTGAGCATCAGAATACAGATCCTGCCTAAACAAATGAGTACAGCCAGTGCCGCAAGGTTTGGTGGAGATGCCTTAGAATTCAGAATTCTGCTTACATACTGGCTGCAGCTTTCCAGTGTATAATTTGATAAGGGAGGAACATCTGAAGTGATGACTTAAAAGAGAACTATGATTGCACCCATTGCCTGGGTTTTGAAAGAATTCAAGACTAGGAATTGAGAATGCATGTTAATTGTGAAGAGGCTTTCTGAACTTTATCGCTTCAGCTTGTTGGGGAATCAAAGCACCATGTAAAGCAAGACTAAGAGGACGGTACATCTTTTCATCGTGGTATTGAAATCACAATGCGGTGCAACTCCGACAGAAGTACTTGCTAGTTGGAAGCTGCGGGTGGCATTGTAGGATATAAGTCCTTTCATGTAGGGTGAAATTGTTGAGCTGTAAATATCCAGATTATATGGCTGTAAATATGTAGGATAATTGACTGATTGATAGGAGTAGATTTTTCCTATTTAGGAGTTTTTATTCTGGTTAAATCCCACAAATCGTGGGATTGTAGTTTTGTTCTCCTATTTAGGCTTTGTTTTTTTTTTGTTTGCTAGGACTCCTTTGTGTATTAGTCTATAAATTTGGCAATGTAAAAGAGGTAGAAAATATGAATGAGAAAAAGGATTTCTCTCCATCTAAAATTTCACATGGTAAAGAGCTCTAAGGCTGGATTTGAATTCCAAATTACAGCCTTCATTGCTGTCTTTTATTCTCCCGGAAATTTTTCCTTGAATGCAGCCTTCATAGCTGCACTACTACTCTTGTTTTCTTCTTGACCTTTACTCTCCAAAACTCTCCAATTCGAAATCACACCAAAAACCACGGATCCAACCCCTTCTAAAAAACCATTGGAAGAGGTCGCCTCAACACACATGACAGGTGATCTTGAATATCAGACCAGCCCTCATTTTGAATGAGAAGAACTATCTCAAGTGGTCACAATTTGTCAAGACGATTTCCGAAGGGCAAAGGAAAAAAACCATCCGCTTGGGACAGGATCCAAACTAGGAGATCCTAATTTCGACACGTGGGATGAAGGCGATTCCATGATCATGTCATGGCTATGGAATTCCATGGAACCAGCCATAGTTATACTTGTATGTTTCTATCAACAAAGAAAAGAGATCCGGGACTCTATCCAAGAGGTGAAGTTACTCAAAGGCTTTGCGATGCAGCCGGTGTATGAAATTAAGGTGAAAAACCAATTGGGACAAAGCAAGGAGGTAAGCATTCATCGAGTATGCTAATTCTCTATAGAACTTATGGCAAGAACTCGATCATTACTTAGTACTCCGAAAATGGTGTCCGGAAGATGCCATTTTGAAGAATCTTATTGAAAAGGATCGAGTCTATGATTTCTTAGGGACTTAATTTTGAATTGACCAAGTCGAATTCAAATACTTGGCAAGGAGGAAGTGCCATCATTGAGGAAACAATTTCCTTGATCTAGGTTAAGAAAGTGTTCAATCCGTTATGCTCGAGCCACAAATAGTAGAAGGGTTTTTTTTGACAATCAAAAAGGTTGATGAAAAGGGTGACTTGCCAAGGAAAGACAATGGGGACAACTTGTGGTGTGCCTATTGCAAGAAACCGAGACATACAAAGGAGCAATGCTGAAACAAAGGGTCAACCAACTTAACGCCGAGAATGGGTGAATTGGGCAACACGGTCAAGGCCCGGGTTCACCTTCTTCGAGCAAGTTAGTCACGAAGAAGTTCAGGAGAAAACATCCTTCAATAGTGAAGAAATTGAGAAAATAAGAGGTTTGTTAGGGTCTCTTAATAAACCCTGGTGCATGTTCTCTAGCACTCTCGGGTAATTCTTGGATTGTTGATTCGGGGCTAGAGATCATATGACTCACACCTCATCCCATTTCAAAGACCTACACACCTTGTCCTAGCAATAGGAAGATTATTGTGGCAAATGGTTCTCTTGCAAATGTTGTGTGTGGATTGGAGATATTTCTATTACACCTAATCTTGTCCTTAAAGATGCTCTTCATGTCCCTAAACTGTCCGCCAATCTTATATCCATACAAAAACTCACAAAAGATCTTCATTATCAAGTCATTTTTACCCATTCTACTGTGTTTTTCAGGATCGGGACTCGGAGAGGAGGATTGGACTTGCTAAGGAACAAAATGGGCTGTACTACCTTGAGACACCTCTCACTACAAGAAGAATCATGAATACTCTATCTTCATCGTTTCTTAGTACTTCAAATAAAGAAGCTATTTGGCTTCATCATTTTCGATTTTGGTCATCCGTCCTTTCAAGTCTTAAGTATTATGTTTCCATCCTTGTTTAAAGGTTTGAATATTAAAGATTTCCATTGTGATGTTTGTGAGTTAGCCAAACATAATTGTGTACCATTTCCTATTAGCAATCGTTGTAGTTCTAATCCTTTTGACTTGATCCATAGTGACATTTGGGGACCTTCCACGATTCCAAGCATCTCCGGAGCTCGTTGGTTTGTCACTTTAATTGATAATTGTTCTAGGATCACGTGGACTTTCTTACTCAAACATGAACCGATGTGAGTAGTATTATTCCTTCCTTTCATTCCATGATTCAAACTCAGTTTGGGGTTAAGATCAAGGTTTTTCGATCCGATAATGCTAGAGATTACTTTAATCAAGTATTGTCCTCCTATTTTCAAAAAGGAAGGTATTATCCATGAATCATCTTGTGTGAATACACCCCAACAAAATGGGGTTGCTAAAAGAAAAAATGGTCTTCTCCTTAACACAACTCATGCCCTATTGTTTCATGGGCAAGTTCCTAAAACATATTGGGGAAGCTATTCTTACAGCCACATACATGACCAATAGAATACCCTCTCGTACATTAGACCACAAGACTCCTATGGAAGTTTTTTTTCTCAATTCTATACTCACTATCGTACATCTAATGGTCTTACACCTCGAGTCTTTGGTTGTACTTCCTTTGCCCACATTCATCATCATCAACGAGGAAAGTTAGATCCTCAAGAATCAAATGTGTGTTTCTTGGTTACTCGCAAAACACAAAAAGGGCTACAAATGTTACCATCCCCTTCCAAAAATTCTATCTCTACAGATGTCACTTTCGTTGAAAATAAACCCTATTTTTCACAATCTTGTCTTGGGGAGATTTCGGTCATGGAAGATAAGGGCCATGGTGTTATAGATAACCTGGATTTAATGTCCAATGTCCCTGTCAACCCAAACTCGTCCACTGTAGCTCATGAACCTACCTTGAATCCTATCTCTTGCCCACCACAATCTCCCACACACCAACCTGATTCTGTTCCTATTCCCACTAATCCAACTCAACCTGGTTACATTCCTATTTCCACTAGTCCAACTCGTATCCATGATTCTGTGAGATTTTCTTAGGTGTATTTAAGGACATCCGGTCCAACACAAGAGCAGGTCCAAAATGCCACTCCGGGTGCTGCCAATGAGAACACAAGATGTCCCGAACCTCCTTTGAATAAACAGTTTAATGATATACGAGGCTGATCTTGATTTACCTATTCTTTGTTAGAAAAGGGATTAGAGAGTGCACCAAGAAACTAGTTTATCCTCTATCAAATTATGTGTCCCTTAATAGATTATCATCACCATACCAAAACTTTATTGTGAGTTTGAACTCTATTGCTGTCCCTAATACTTTGTTTGAAGCATTGTCAAAAGAGGAATGGAGGAATGCCATGGTAGAAGAGATGAAGGCAAAAAAAAAAATAAAACGTGGGAAATTGTTGATAGGCCAAAAGGGAAAAATCTAGTTGGGTGCAATTGGATATTCACGGTAAAGTACAAGGCGAGATGGCTCTCTAGAGAGGTACAAAGCAAGATTGGTTGCAACAGGTTACACTCAAACATAATGGAGTGAATTATCAAGAGACATTAGACAAGTGGCTAAAATGAATACCATAAGAATTTTACTGTCCTTAGCTGCTCATTTTGATTGGAAACTTCAACAAAGTATGATGTAAAGAATGTATTTTTGTACGAAGATTTGGACGAGGAAATCTACATGAGCATTCCACCTGGTTTTGAAGGACAGAAACAATGTAAAAGGTTTGTAGACTTAAAAAGGCACTATACGGGCTCAAGCAGTCACCTAGAGCTTGGTTTGGACGGTTTGCTAGAGTCATGAAGGCATCCGGGTATAAACAAAGCCGGGGAGATCATACACTTTTTTTATAAAACATTCGGGATTAGTGGGGAGTTACAGCATTATTGGTGTATGTTGATGGCATAATAGTCACTGTGCAATGATGAAAGAGAGAAACAAATGTTGAAATAAAGATTTGATTTAGAAGTTTGAAATAAAGGAGTTAGGAAAGTTATAAGTATTTCATCGGGAATTGAGGTTTTGTACTTAAGGCAAGGGATCTTTATTTCACAACGAAAAGTATGTGATGGATCTTTTGAAAGAAACCAGAAACTTGGTTGCAAACCAAGAATTCATCCGATTGAGCCAAACCAAAGACTAGAAGAAGCACAAGAGGAAGCAAAGCAAAGTGGATCGAGAAATGTATCGTAGATTGGTCGGAAAGTTGATCTACCTTGCTCATACCCGACCAGATATCTCCTATGCAATGAAGCTTGATTAGTCAATTCATGCATAATCCAAAGCCAATCATCTAAAGCCGCTCATAGAGTCCTACACTACTTAAAAGGGAGCCCCGGGAAGGGAGTACTATTCAAGAAGAGTCCCGATCTTAAGCTTGAGGCTTATACAAATGCGGATTATGTTGGATCCGTGGTTGTTGGGGAGGTCTACAACTGGTTATTGTACTTTCCTTGAAGGTAACCGTAACTTGGAGAACAAAAAAAAACAGAATGTGGTGGCAAGATCTAGTGCAGAATCTGAGTTTAGGGCAACAGCTCATGGAATATGTGAGTTATTGTGGCTCAAGATCATTCTTGATGACTTGAAGGTCAAGTGGCAAAGTCCTATGAAGCTTTATTGTGACAACAAATTTGCAATTAATATTGCTCATAATCCTGTGCAGCATGCGGGGACAAAGCACATTGAGATCGATAGGCACTTCATCAAGGAGAAACTTGAAGAAGGACTAATTTGTTTGTCTTATGTTCCTTCAGGACAGCAAGTGGCAGATGTCTTGACCAAAGGGCTTAACGGTGAAAGTTTTCACGAGCTAGTTACCAAGCTGGGAATGGAAGATATCTATTCACCAGCTTGAGAGGGAGTGTTGAGCTATAAATATCCACATTATTTGGCTGTAAATATGTAGTATAATTGACTGATTGATAGGAGTAGATTTTTCCTATTTAGGAGTTTTTATTCTGGTTAAATCCCACAAATCGTGGGATTGTAACTATTCTCCTATTTAGGCTTTGTTTCCTTTTTTGTTTGCTAGGACTCCTTTGTGTATTAGTCTATAAATTTGACAATGTAAAAGAGGTAGAAAATATGAATGAGAAAAAGGATTTCTCTCCATCTAAAATTCCACAGAAACATTTTCATCACCTTCCATAGTTGCGTATATATTGGCGAGGAAATATGCCAGTTTTGTACGGAATTATTCCTGAATGGTTCTACTTATACAGACTGTTATGGAAGTTTTGTCCTACAGTTGGTTTTCACAGTAGCTCGTAAGAGAACAAACTACAGTAATGGCGGAACAAGGTTAAATTTCAAATTAAGGCACAAAGTTAAGGCATTTTCTCAAAAAAGGGCTCAAAATGGATCTTGTCTCAAACAATAGCCTAAAGTAGCCAAATCGTCTCAAATGAGGGCCTAAGCTTACTGGCCGGCTAAATCTTTGCTAGCCTGCAACCATGTGACTCTTGCAGCCGTTGGAAAAGAGGTGTTTTAGTTAAAAATTCAAGGTATAAATAGAACTCTTAAAAGCTAAAAAAAAAAAAACCAATTGGTATCTGATTAGGTTCGATGTTTATTTTTTTCTCTCGCTAGATTTTTCTCCCAATCAAATCAAAGACAATCCTATTTTGCTCTTGCTCTCGCTTTCACGAGTGAATCTGCAGAAGAGAACTTTGAGCTGGCATTCGAATTCGATGTTCTGGCAGTTTGACCCACTATTGTTGTTCGTTGTGCAATGTAAGTTCCACCTGAGAGAATATGAAGTTACTCATCATCTTTTTGCTCACAATGTCTGTAATTTTTTTGGCTTGTGATTTTGTCAGTAAGTTTGAGATGCTTATCACTTGGCCTGACATAGGTTTTAAATTACTTAGGTACTTTTGAAATGGATCAGTGGTGGCAAAGCGGCATGAATAGGAAGATGGAGGCTTTAAATTTCCAGGTGGTAGTTTTGTATGGTGTAAAATTGTTCCTGTGGTTGATTGTTCAAACGGAGAGCTAAATCTGGAAACTATGACTATGAAGGGTTGGTTTTTTTGAACATTATGATTTGCAGAACTATGGGAATAGGAATAATGGGGAAATTTTGGTTTGATGCAATTGAGTTCACTGTCAAAGACTCATCAATTAACGTTGGTGGTGTTGCAAATCGACGACACCATGTAGTTTCTTCGAGATTTTATTTACACAGCCTGTCTCTCAACAGTGCAATAGAGTGGGCACTTACTGTGTGTGAGTGGCTTTGAGTGTTTTATGGTAACGTGGGATGAACAAGAAGACAAAGATGCAGATTGGTGTGGTCGGATCAAATTGCGATTGTTGTGCGAATGTTGTGCCCTCACTCTGTTAGCTGACATTCTGATTCATTGTGACGATTGTTGTGCACGTCCAACTTTTGTAGAGCTTCGAATCTGGTCGTTCAGGCCAACATTCGCGTTTGATTCAATCGAATGGAAATGGAGGGTCCATAGTGTAGATGTGGAAGGAAGGTAACTTCTTGGAGAGAAGCTAACCCCCGCAAGGCGATTTCAAGCAAGTCAAAGAATTGGGTACATGTTATGATTTGGAGGATTATAATTTTTGTAACCGCTTGGCTTCGTGATGTAGGAGGCTCGGGAAATTAAGTTATCTGTCGTTACAAACTATAAATTGAGTTAGTTGCATTTCTTTTCGCATCACTCTTCACGAGCAAGTATTGAGTATGCTGACAATTTGCTTACTCTAACCTTGTAGCATGGAAAGAGCTTCTTGAACTAGATTGATCCCCACATTGGAGATAACAGTAAAACGATTTTAGGACTACGCTGTTGTTGCGAAGAACAAGATTGATTGAATTGGGGCCTTCTTAAAGCAAAACGCAAGAGAAGATTATGTCGAATGGACTGATAGTTTCATGGTTGACAATATACTATCAATTTTGGCCTAATGAAGTCGTTTCTACTAAGGGCTCGTTTGATTCGACTTTGGGGGAATGCATTTGGGGGAGCGCAAATACCTTTTGGCTAAAGGGGTTTTCCGAAATGTAAGTAGTGTTTGGTAAGTATTTTTTAAAATCAACTTGGATTAAAAGACTTTTGCTAATATTTTTATAAAAAAAAAAAAAAAAAAACTTTTTTAACCTTGGCCGCTAACCGCCAAATCAATCGTTTCAACTGATTTTGATCTTGTTTTTCATTTTGAGCGTGGGGAGGACGGGTGCTGAGGAGGAATGGGGAGGAGGAATGGCGTCTGCGCCACTACCTTGGCGTGTGCAAGGAAGTGGGATACCTCTCCTGTCTCACATCGCCTGGGAGAGAGCCTTAGGCTTTCTTATAAGGTATGAGGAGCCTTAACCTAGTATGACGCGTTTTAAATCCGTGAGGGCTCTGACCCAAAACGGACAATATTGTGCTAAAGTGGGGCCTGCATAACATTACACAGGAGGCTCTGGAAATTAAGTTATCTGTCGTTACAAACTATAAATTGAGTTAGTTGCATTTCTTTTCGCATCACTCTTCACGAGCAAGTATTGAGTATGCTGACAATTTGCTTACTCTAACCTTGTAGCGTGGAAATTGTGGCTTCTTGAACTAGATTGATCCCCCACATTGGAGATGACAACTGTCTTGTAGGCGACCTTTAATAAAGCAAAGCGCAAGAGAAGATTATGTCGGATGGACTGATAGTTTCATGGTCGATGATATACTATCTTTTCTGGCCTAATGAAGTTGTTTCTACTAAGACTAATGGAGTTACGATTGCTAGCTGTTGTGATGTTTGGGGGTTGTGAGGAGGTGTCTTTTAGAGCTTTAGACCAGAGGTCGCAATATGAGGTGTCATTAGTGGATGTGATAAGTGGGACTTTTTTTGTAAGCACATATATATATATATATTTTTTTTTCTGTACTGTAAGTATTTAAGTTTAATGAATTCAAGTGTTTAATGATAAGTTAAAGATGACGTTTGCTTGACGATGGTTATTGTGCTGAGCTTGATGATGATGATGGTTGATAATGGTGGATTTGTTGTCGACACAAATGCAGTCTGAGCATATGCTAGGCCAACACAAAAGCAGAATGTATGCACATAACCTGTGTTGTGGAAAGTAGTGGAGAACCGAGGATATGAAAACTTTTTTATAGGCACTAGGAACATAAGATATTCATCAATGAAGAAGCATATTAACAAACAATGCAGATGGAATAGAGTGATTTTTGCCTTAATGACCCAGAAGATATCCACCAAAAATTTCCATCAACTTTCTATCTACTAGGAGTTTGCAAAAGCATCGAAACTGCTCGGACCGATCGAAACCGGATGGGACTAGCACAGAAAATGGCGGTTCCGTGGAGAAGGGGTCCGGTTCCAGCTCAATTTACTAGAAACGGTGAGTGCTAGTTCGATTCGGTTCTAGGTGTGAAAAACCCACACTCGGACTTGAATGGTAATATATATAATTTTTAAGAAAAATTTCCAACAAAAAAAAAGAAAATCTTTTAAGAAATATGAAAACCTTAAATCCCTAATCTGAAATTTAACATCCATCAATTGAGTACTCATCTCGTCTCACTCTCACTTTTTTGAGTTGTCTCTCTATCTCTCACTCATTGTCTCGACTTTCAAACTCAATACCTATTGACTCACGGCCTCGACTCTCAACTCTCATCGACTCACGACCGCACCTCCAACCATTCATCGCCTCTCTCTCTCGTTTTCGGTCACCTGCAATTGCGTGAAGCTAATGGGTGATTGTCAATTTCAATTTTTCAGAACCGGTCTTTAATGGGCGGTTTTCTGTTCCATGGTGGAAACCGCCCACTCAGACCATACTCACTCCTACAATCTACAAGCTCAAGCTAAATTTTGCTCTAATGACCAAGAAAGGAATTACACATTGACATACAATCTAGATAAAATAAACTAGAAATAAAGTATTCATGACATATTCAAATAGACAACCATTAGAGATTCTAGCAATTCTTGCTCTAGAACATGTAACAAATTAATCAATACAAGTTCCTCAATGCCAAAGCTATCATCAAACTAAACAAGATATCTGCCACAATGGTCATGCAGCTACTCATTTCTCCCTATAGATAAACCACAGAGCTAATTCATACTCGAAGCATGTTAAAGGACGACCTCTATAAAATGGCTAGTTGTTGAACAATCTTCAGAGGATTATCTTCCAATCTCCACGTTGGACAGATTTGTATCGAGAAGATTTAGTAATTGTTAAGGGACAAAATATAAATATCCGCTGAATATGATTGCCCATACAACCAAAGTCTTAGTTTCTATAAGTAGAGCTTATACGCTTGGAAGGTGACTTGTCTAGAGATTGATTTACTAATAAATCAAGGTATTTTGCATATTAAACTATTGCAAAACAATCTTCAAGATTGAGTCAATCAATACTTTCTAATTGTGAAATCCAAACCGGATCACTAATCGTTATATAAGTTCTAAACTTTGTTACGATCTAAACATGTGTCACAATCTGATCTTATGTTCTGAGCTTGTGTTAGGATGGGAACATAAGTTATTCTTGGAGTCCGAAACTTCTTCATATAAAGTCTAAAGTTCTTTATTTGAGACAAAAGTATGAACTTCCTTTTCTCAAAGTAAATTCCACAATCTGAACATAAGTAAGCTTCTCTTCCAAACTAATTTCTTGAATCAAAATACTTCTAGGCATGTATCAGACTTATGAAATATGTGGATAGTTTTGTCAACTTCAAAATTTATTAGGAAGGTTTTCTCAACAATCCCATCCTTGTTAACTAACATTATATAAAAAAAAAAATTGTGTTGTTGGTCTTGTTGGCCCTTACATCCTCCTCCTTACCTATAGTTGAATACAATATAAAAATCAATTAATCCATGCAAAATCAAGTGCAAATAAGAAGAATTGTATGACGAAATCAATGGCAGATAGATACTTGCATGTCCTCTCTTCCCATAAATGACAATGAGCTTGGAATGTTTCTCAATATTGAAGCAAGCAATTCGATGGTCTCAAGTTGTGATGCTAATGGGGCTGAGGGAGTGCTTCCTACCACATCTTGCGAGCATGGGGCTAATGCAAAAGCTGCTAGGACTGGTGATGTTGTTGCTACTATTGATTCTATTGATGCATTCTTGCAATGATACCTATTATGGCTTTACCCACCACATTTCCCACAAGTGATTGTGATATTCTGTCTCTTCAATTTTATTCCCATAGGCTCTTGCACAACTTTCTTTTTCCTTGTCTGTAAATTGTTATCAATTGATTGTTTCATTCACTGATTTTGTTCTTTGTTTTTTTGTTCTGCCATTGGGCACACCTGGTAGGAGTAATGTCTCTAGCAGGCCATGTGCTCTTGGAATCTATAGCATGCATAACATGTCAATAAGTCTACGTGAATGTTTCCTTACTATAACATGTGTGAAATTATTTTTCAAGTTGTTCTCTCATGTATATAAGAGTTTCCATAGCATGAAAACAAGATCATTGATGTCCCATGGCAAACCCATATTAAACGACCCTTTTGTCTTCATAACACCCTTTAGCAAAACATTCCATGCAAGAATCCATGATGCTAAATACTTCTTTGAGAGATCTAATTTCTCATAGACCCTAAGACAGATCACACCAGTGAACTTAGCCAACCCATTCCTTCATTTATGAATCCTCTCCAAGTTAGTTCAAGCATTGAGATGATAGGCCTATTTTTCTTGTTGAAAACTTTTCATCAATAATTCAAGAAAATGTTGCATTGTGGTGCAAAATAGAAACAAAAATGACGTCAATATGTTTTTACACTAAGCATGCACAAAAAAAAAAACAAAACAAAAATTGTAAAACATATGATTTGTTTCCATGCAATATACTGTTTTGGATTTTCAAAAATTTCCAAATTCAATGTTATGAGAGTGTTTACCAAGACTTTGATTAGTGAAAGACAAACTTTGAATTGTTAGGGTCATAACAAGTCTTTGACTAATAAACCAATGCCATATCTCATATGTTTTTTGTCTGACTACTACCCATTGGACGCCATCTATGCCCTTAATTTTCTGACAAACGGCAACCATCTCACAATTTTAAAGGTTTCTTTCTAAATGCATACGGATCCAGGTTGGCATCAAAAAGGGCAACAACTTTTAAACAATTAAATTTTTAATTCTCTAATGTAGAAGACCATGCCCTTTATAGGACTCCATTGGAGCCATGTAGGATCATTCCTCAACCCATCACAAAGTATTTGTTCTTGGCAAAGTTGAAAACTTGGGCATGGCATAAAAAGCCAATCATAAAAAACACAAATTTATCATTCTTAAAACAGCACATTTTTTTATGGCATAAAAAAAACATTACCAAAGTGGATGGCTCAGCCTTGAACCTTCGCTTATTTTGCTAATATACAACAAAACATCTTCATACAATAAATGGATTGCATATCTCACATGTAACGATAACAAAACATACATCACAAAAACTATCAAAAAAAAGTTCATTAAAATATTGCAAAACAAAAATGGGACCACAAAAATTGTAAAACATATGATTTGCACGTGACGGATTTTCAAAATCCAATTAGAAGATGCACAGTAGATACCGCTTGCCAATAGAAAATGCAACTTATATTCATCAATTTCCACAAGATGCACCTAAAAGTCCGACAAAAAAAAGTCAAATCAACACTAAAAAACAAAAAAGTATTTCTCTTACCATCATTAGAAGATCACAGTAGATACCACTTGCCAATAGAAAATTAACATGGTATTCCACAGGATGACTGAAATGTCAAATCAACACTCAAAAACAAAAATCTTTCTCTTACACCATTGTCGCCATCATGTAGTATTCTTTCGACAAGATGCCAGGGCCTCCTTTTGGATGAACGAAAGATCGGCTACATCGAAGAAACATAGCAGATGTATAAATGACAAAACGAAGAAACGTAGTAAACGAAGTTGCAATGGGAAGATACACAGATGACAAAGAATTTCATTTTCACAAACAAAAGATCAGTTGAAAACGAAGAAATGTGGCAAAACAAGAAAGACAAAACAAAGCAAAAAATAAAAAATTGAAGAAACCAAGGAAATGAAGAAACGACAGATAAAATATGGGAAGAAAGAAGAAACGAAGTAATTTGGGGGATTTTTGGTTTTACAAATTTCAATGTTTGACCTTGAATTCTTTTGGACAATATTACCCCTTTTTCAGCGGCCAGAACAATCGCATGCTTGTTTTCGGTGAAGATTTGGCCAGCTAGTGAGCTCGGGCACTTACTTAAGACGATTTGGCCACTTAGGCCCTTACATGAAATAAGATCCACTCCGAACCCTTTTCTTAAAAAATTGCTTCATGGGCCTTTATTTGAAATTTTCCCATGGCAATGAGAATCTTGAATTCTTGGACATGGGGATTGCAATTTGCTTCACAAATTGAGTTCTCAATTTCTTCACTTCCGTCTCTCCTCCACTTGACTTCCAAATCAAAATTTCTAGGAGCATTAGTTCGATGTCACGGTGTCGAGATTAGTATTGAATAACTACTCACATAATATCAGGGATTTTCAAAAATTATTATTAACTTGATACTCAAACGTCACATTTAGATTAAAAACTTCGAGCTTATATAAGATATTAATGACTCAACTAATAGACTTCACCGGTCAATAACCATAAACATTCAAAAACGTGGTTCCATGATAATGACGAGATTTAATTTTATCAAAACGGTTCAATTATATTCTCACAAGTGTAGAATTTTTCAAGTAGGTCCGCTGATTCGTAATCAACTGGTGGTGGATTTTTTGGAGAAACTTCCTCACACTCCATCATATTCATGTGAATTTACTTGCTCTTCAAGATGGTTAAAATAAGTAATTATATCCATGCAGTTATAATTTTGATCTTGGACCTTTTGAATTGAAGCTTACACATTTTCAATTTCCAGCAATAACGAATGAAGAATGCACCTCCTTGATCGAAACTCTTATTTGACAAACTAGACCATATCCTTGATAAAATCCCATCATAATGATAATTCTTAGTACGATGATAATAAGTATGGTCTCGATGACTCATTTTATAGATAAAAATTTGATGACAATTTTAATTATCAGCTGCAGTGGAAGTTCCTAAAGACATTTTGCAGAGCGCCAAATGGCCATCTATGTGCCTGTCATCATTACAAAAATCCAGAAATCAAAAGAATTATTAAATGTGCCTAGCTGAACTTAACCTAAGTCCTGATTTTCCACTATAAAAACGCAACTCCAACTTTTTCCAGCTTCAAGAAAATTAACACGAATAACTTTTTTCGAAGTCCTCAAATCATTATAGAGAATGGATGAGCAGCTGCGACGAGCCGCCGAAGATGGAGACATAGACGAGCTTTATGCACGTCTAGCTCGTGATCCGCACATTCTTGAGCGTATAGACAACATACCGTACAGTAACACTCCTTTGCATGTGTCTGCATGTGCAGGTGAAACCCTATTTGCCATGGAAGTTGCCACTCTAAGGCCATCGCTCGCTCGTAGACTCAACCATCTCGGGCTGAGCCCGATGCACTTGGCATTGCAAAACGGCCAGATTCAGACTGTGAGAGCGTTGATGACCATCAACGTTGACTTGATCAGGGTCAAAGGGAGAGGGAGGGTCACTCCGTTGCATTACGCGGCCGAGATTGAGGAGGATGAGCTCTTGGCTGAGTTCCTCTCTGCCTGCCCATCGTCTGTCGAGGACTTGACGAGCCGGCGTGAGACAGCGGTGCATGTTGCTGTGAAGAACGGCAAGCACAGGTCGGTCAAGGTTTTGTTCGGATGGCTGATGCGAGTCAAGATGGAAGAGATACTGAACTGGAAGGATGAGGATGGCAATACCGTCTTGCATATTGCCACCCTGACAAATCAGCCTCAGGTATATCCCTGTGACTATATTATTATTGGTTTCTCCTTTGCTTAGGTACTAGTTTATTATTAAAACTAATCATGATTACTTTATGTTTTCGTTTGGCTCACCATCGACGTGAAAAAACGATCTTTTGTTGACAAGTGGCTGTATGCACTGTTTATGCGAAGGTAATCAAGTTGCTGATTAAGCATATGAACGTGAACGCAAAGAATCTGGAAGGTTTGACTGCTCTGGACATCTTCCATGATCTCCAAGAGCGATTTCAGCATGACAACAACGAAGAAGCCGGGAAATTCCTACGCCGTGCCAAAGCGAAAAGAGCCTCTAGGCTCTCCGGCGTAACAAGGCTTGCAGATTACTTGAGTCAGGAACTTACCATCTTCGAATGGCAGGATAGATACTTCAATAACCTTGGAAACGGCAACCGCTGTAAATCACCTCGTGACACGATCCTCGTGGTAGCTGTTTTGATTGTGACTGCCACGTACCAAGCTGTTCTTAGTCCTCCGGGAGGATATTGGCAAGACAATTCCTTTCCAAGCGCCCAACAAGACTACTGGTAGTGAAGAAGAACCGCACCTTGCTGGGCAAATGATCATGCGTGGAGGCTCTCTCTTCTACTTTGTGGCAATGAATACCGTGGCATTTCTGACCTCTGCAGCCACAATTCTCATCATTTTACTAGGGCTTCCTTTCACATCAATGCTTACAGTATCTATGTGCTGTCTCCTGGTGACCTATTACTCTTCACTCTGTAGTAATTTCCCATCAGCAGATTATATTCATGCTTCAGTCTACATTAGGATCGTGGTGTATTTACTTGTGGCGGCAGTGTACTGTGTTCCTGTCCTTTTGTTCAGCAGACACGACAAGCTTCAACGCCGGATAGATACTCCAAAGAGAGGCAACGGAAACTGTTTGTGATCTGTTGTGCTAGAGATGTGTAGTTAACGTTAATATTGGCTATTGTATAAGAAATCATTGTAAACTGTGAGCGGATAGCATATGCAATGAGGTTGTTGGACCACACATTCAGTTCAAGCTTCGTGGGTCATCTATTGCATGTCCTAGATATGGTCCGATTGTACACCTTGAGATAGAAAGTGCACGATATATTTAGCATTATGGTTATTTTGGATCGCTCCCTCAACATGGCGGAACCTAGTTTAATCAAAGTCTGCAGAGAAATGCAGAGGACTCCACTTGATGTTGAAATGCACGATAGTGTGATTTTGCTGAAGTCAACAACACTACTAGAAGAATCTAAAAATTTCTTCTCCGGAGCTCGACGATGATGATAATGATGAAGAGTGAAAGTCCAAATCAAGTTTCGATGGAGAGTATTCTATAATTTATCCTCGGTAATATAGAGTGATGACTGTTTATGTAATGAGAATTGATGTGTCTGCTGCATGATTGCTCAAGGCTTACAATTAAATGCTTAGCTATTTGGAAATGTAACCATGTCATCATGGTTAAGGTGGCTTCTCAACATGGCTAAGCTATTTATACCAAAAAAATCACTTCTAGATAAATGCTATTGTGGTTGAACTACGTCAAGAAAACTCTGACATAGACAACCTCCTCCAAACAAGACTCGCCTAACCAGCAGCTAGCCATTCTCCATCTGTTCCTCAGAGATGCTGTGACCGTAAATCCTATTTACATCTCAGCTCGAGAATACTCTAATCAGAAACAAAGGCTTACTAAGATCTAAAATATATATATGCATGTATGTATTATACACACGCAGATCTTCCAAACTACAATCTTAAACTTTTTGCCTAAGCTTGGATTAAACATTGAATAGGAGACTAAGCAGCTAGAGTTTCATGCAGGGGAAGGCATTAAGTACATCGATTTGGGCAGACATTTGCAAAATGTGAAGGATCTCCACAAACGTAACATCTTCCAGTAACGGGGTCACCAGTTGCAGAAACAAAAGTCCCATTGGTGGAATTGTTACCACCTCGTCCACCCCTTCCACGGCCACCCAAACTATTGGGATGAGCTCTTGAGTTACTGGCACCTCCATTTGCACCATGTCTTCCTCCACCATTTTGGAGGCTATCCTCCCACCTACACATTGGACATTGGGAAAAGTCTTCAGACTTAAAAAATGATTGACAAAGGGAGAATCCTATGACAATAAGTAAACAAAAACAAAGTGAGAGTGATGGGATCAAGAAATCATATAATATGCGGTCTAACTGGAACTAAAGATGACAGATGGATCGTGCAGATAGTACGTAGATTCATACACGAAGAAATTGCATCCTTCTGACTGACACGAGTAAAATTTTCGTCCTTTGTTATTTGTGGTATTAGCAGTTCGCAAAGGACATGATGCTCCACAAGTATTACATGAAATTGACAACCCTCCTGCATTCAGACGCACCAAATTAGCAGTTGTCAACTGGATGGGTACAATGTAATAATTCACATCATAAATGCAGAATTAGCAATCGGTATATCACTGTAACTCCCGTCACATTGTCTTCTTTGGGGACCATTAAGTTATTCTTGTTGAGGAACATCTAGTTGTAGTTGCAAAGACAGGGATTTCCAGTCCCGGGCCGCAAATGACTACTTGCATTTACATATCCAGTTATTTTGCATCTCCAAAATAACTGTGCAGGGAATCAGTCTTAAGCAAGAGGATATATTTGACATCATCGGACAAAGTGCTCTCAGTTTAAACAGAAGGATGTAGAGATTGATAGGGATAGTAAAATAGAAAATATGGAGTGACCAAGATCATGCTGGATATTGCTATGAAAGCAGCATTGAAAGTGATTGCTAGCTGGCAACTACACCTAGTGAAGGAGAGTTGGGAGGAAGAGTTCTCTACACTTTCTCTTGGGTTGGGAATTCGATACAGATAGTGTAATAAGAGTCCATATGTCGGAAGTAAACTATCATTTCACAGGCTATCAATAATTACTGCTCAAAATCATTGTACTCAATGCTTTCTGTTGATGGCCCTTAAAATTCTTCCTGTTATCTTACTACATCCAGTGAACCAGGAAGAAATGGAAAACAAGCGTTTAGCCACCTTTTTAATCCTCAATGATAGCTAATAGATTATGTTTCTACTTCTTTGATAATAGATTAAATGATTGAACAAATAAAATGGGAGAAGAGTTATCTTTTCAGTGACTCTAACTGCTAAAGGCTCATCTACATGAAATTCAAGAAACTTGGCTTCAAACCAGCCACCAAATTTCATTTGATCCAGAAAAGAAACATTTAATGTCATCTTATTTTGGAGTAAACGTAAAAAGAAACTATTAACCAAGAAAAACTTTTTTGTTTAGGCTAAATTAGGAATTTATTTCAAGCTAAATTTCTGGAAGTTAGCAAAGTGAAGTTCAAAAAATAGGTTAAATAAACATATACTACAATTAGAAATCTCATTAATACATCACAAAAAAAGGAACATCAACACAAGAGAACTCTGTTCAATAAAATTGCTTAGTAGGACAATTCAAAAAATAACCATTCAGACTGGAAAAATAAAATAAAAACGTTGTGGGATTTTGTAGGACCATTGCCAATTGTTCTAAAAGCTCAAGCTTTTGAGTTGGACTTTCTAGCATGGTATTAGAGCCAATGCTATCCCTTTTTTGTGAATGTGCATGGTAAAAATTCCATGTGAATGTGCGATGTCAAATTTTCACATGCTACTCGTAATCCGGCTTGCATGTGAGTGGGGTTGTCAAAGTATTATCCCACATTGATTGACAATGGGTCATAAATGCTCTTTATATTCAAGTGGTCTCCCTCCACTTAATAGCTTAAGCTTTTGGGTTGGACTTTCTAACAAACTTGTTTCACTTTTCTTTTTTTATTTGAACTTGGAGTTACAAAGTCTTTACATCATGATAAAGATTAACAGTATTGAATGTTCTTAACCTGTCGTTGTATTGTTTGCTATCCTCTTGCTGGGTATACAAAAGTTGAAGACATTTTTGAGAAAATAAATCAGCACCCTTCCTAATCTTTGAACAAAAGAGAGAATTAACTGGAGTAGCATACCATCTTGTTGGTCTGCTCTGCGAGACCGAGAATTTCGAAAAGTGCCAGAAATGACTGAGGGACAATCGGTGGAAGAATGCCCCAATTGCCGGCAGTTGCTGCAAGCCTGCTGTCTACTGTTACTCCTTTGGGCAGAACTGGACACAGGAGTGGGCCCTCCTCCTCTTGCTGCTAGATATGTTATGTGAAACATAAATTTCAAGAACATGATAGTGGTTCATCATAGGGGTAACATTAAAGCTAGCAATTTACTAATGCCATAACAGCGTCACGATCACCATGTTTCTTAACTCTTCCTTTTCATGAAAGCAGAAAACTGTAAAAATGATGAGATAACTAATCTTGAGGTAGGAAATTCCATGACTACACCAATTACTTGAGAAACTTTTACATTACCAGATTCAAAATTACATCAAGTGAAGCAGAGGAGAGAGATAAAGACTATCATTAGAAACCAAAGGCTTCTTTAAAAAGTGACAATTTACTCAGTTAACAATTACCATTTTGAACATACACACGAACACAAATCTTTGACAAATTTCTAATTGATGTTAGCAAAGACATCTATGATGTAAAATCAGAAACCAAGAAGTCAAAACAAAGATACTGGTGATAATTATAAATTCTGTCCCCTCATTAATACCCTCACTAAGGAAGTGCGTTACTGAGAAGAGTCTCTTAAACAATTCAAGGGCATGAATTATCCGGAAGAGCAAAATATAGAACACATTTTCTACTACTCTTGTTAATATAAGTGTACTAACAAGAGGTGTCTCTTGAAAACTAAAAACCAAACATATTATTCTAAGAACTAACCAAAACTTAAGCAAACTTCTCATAAAAGTTAAGCCACGTAAGAAGAAATAAATTATAAATTAAAACATGAAAAGTACAGTTAAGACAGACCAATATAAATTATACATCAAAAAAAAGAAAGCCATATAAAAGTAAGCCAAAAAAGACAAAAACGAATGGAGCATAGTACAATTAAAACATAAACAAAATATTGAAATGTAAATTTAAGTTATTAGATAATTTAACTAACGTTTATGAATTTTTCTGTAGTAATTTCCCATCAGCAGATTATATTCATGCTTCAGTCTACATTAGGATCGTGGTGTATTTACTTGTGGCGGCAGTGTACTGTGTTCCTGTCCTTTTTGTTCAGCAGACACGACAAGCTTCAACGCCGGATAGATACTCCAAAGAGAGGCAACGGAAACTGTTTGTGATCTGTTGTGCTAGAGATGTGTAGTTAACGTTAATATTGGCTATTGTATAAGAAATCATTGTAAACTGTGAGCGGATAGCATATGCAATGAGGTTGTTGGACCACACATTCAGTTCAAGCTTCGTGGGTCATCTATTGCATGTCCTAGATATGGTCCGATTGTACACCTTGAGATAGAAAGTGCACGATATATTTAGCATTATGGTTATTTTGGATCGCTCCCTCAACATGGCGGAACCTAGTTTAATCAAAGTCTGCAGAGAAATGCAGAGGACTCCACTTGATGTTGAAATGCACGATAGTGTGATTTTGCTGAAGTCAACAACACTACTAGAAGAATCTAAAAATTTCTTCTCCGGAGCTCGACGATGATGATAATGATGAAGAGTGAAAGTCCAAATCAAGTTTCGATGGAGAGTATTCTATAATTTATCCTCGGTAATATAGAGTGATGACTGTTTATGTAATGAGAATTGATGTGTCTGCTGCATGATTGCTCAAGGCTTACAATTAAATGCTTAGCTATTTGGAAATGTAACCATGTCATCATGGTTAAGGTGGCTTCTCAACATGGCTAAGTTTATTTACACCAAAAAATCACTTCTAGATAAATGCTATTGTGGTTGAACTACGTCAAGAAAACTCTGACATAGACAACCTCCTCCAAACAAGACTCGCCTAACCAGCAGCTAGCCATTCTCCATCTGTTCCTCAGAGATGCTGTGACCAGAAATCCTATTTACATCTCAGCTCGAGAATACTCTAATCAGAAACAAAGGCTTACTAAGATCTAAAATATATATATGCATGTATGTATTATACACACGCAGATCTTCCAAACTACAATCTTAAACTTTTTGCCTAAGCTTGGATTAAACATTGAATAGGAGACTAAGCAGCTAGAGTTTCATGCAGGGGAAGGCATTAAGTACATCGATTTGGGCAGACATTTGCAAAATGTGAAGGATCTCCACAAACGTAACATCTTCCAGTAACGGGGTCACCAGTTGCAGAAACAAAAGTCCCATTGGTGGAATTGTTACCACCTCGTCCACCCCTTCCACGGCCACCCAAACTATTGGGATGAGCTCTTGAGTTACTGGCACCTCCATTTGCACCATGTCTTCCCTCCACCATTTTGGAGGCTATCCTCCCACCTACACATTGACATTGGGAAAAGTCTTCAGACTTAAAAATGATTGACAAAGGGAGAATCCTATGACAATAAGTAAACAAAAACAAAGTGAGAGTGATGGGATCAAGAAATCATATAATATGCGGTCTAACTGGAACTAAAGATGACAGATGGATCGTGCAGATAGTACGAGATTCATACACGAAGAAATTGCATCCTTCTGACTGACACGAGTAAAATTTTCGCCCTTTGTTATTTGTGGTATTAGCAGTTCGCAAAGGACATGATGCTCCACAAGTATTACATGAAATTGACAACCCTCCTGCATTCAGACGCACCAAATTAGCAGTTGTCAACTGGATGGGTACAATGTAATAATTCACATCATAAATGCAGAATTAGCAATCGGTATATCACTGTAACTCCCGTCACATTGTCTTCTTTGGGGACCATTAAGTTATTCTTGTTGAGGAACATCTAGTTGTAGTTGCAAAGACAGGGATTTCCAGTCCCGGGCCGCAAATGACTACTTGCATTTACATATCCAGTTATTTTGCATCTCCAAAATAACTGTGCAGGGAATCAGTCTTAAGCAAGAGGATATATTTGACATCATCGGACAAAGTGCTCTCAGTTTAAACAGAAGGATGTAGAGATTGATAGGGATAGTAAAATAGAAAATATGGAGTGACCAAGATCATGCTGGATATTGCTATGAAAGCAGCATTGAAAGTGATTGCTAGCTGGCAACTACACCTAGTGAAGGAGAGTTGGGAGGAAGAGTTCTCTACACTTTCTCTTGGGTTGGGAATTGATACAGATAGTGTAATAAGAGTCCATATGTCGGAAGTAAACTATCATTTCACAGGCTATCAGTAATTACTGCTCAAAATCATTGTACTCAATGCTTTCTGTTGATGGTTCTTAAAATTCTTCCTGTTATCTTACTACATCCAGTGAACCAGGAAGAAATGGAAAACAAGCGTTTAGCCACCTTTTTAATCCTCAATGATAGCTAATAGATTATGTTTCTACTTCTTTGATAATAGATTAAATTTGAACAAATAAAATGGGAGAAGAGTTATCTTTTCAGTGACTCTAACTGCTAAAGGCTCATCTACATGAAATTCAAAGAAACTTGGCTTCAAACCAGCCACCAAATTTCATTTGATCCAGAAAAGAAACATTTAATGTCATCTTATTTTGGAGTAAACGTAAAAAGAAACTATTAACCAAGAAAAACTTTTTTGTTTAGGCTAAATTAGGAATTTATTTCAAGCTAAATTTCTGGAAGTTAGCAAAGTGAAGTTCAAAAAATAGGTTAAATAAACATATACTACAATTAGAAATCTCATTAATACATCACAAAAAAAGGAACATCAACACAAGAGAACTCTGTTCAATAAAATTGCTTAGTAGGACAATTCAAAAAATAACCATTCAGACTGGAAAAATAAAATAAAAACGTTGTGGGATTTTGTAGGACCATTGCCAATTGTTCTAAAAGCTCAAGCTTTTGAGTTGGACTTTCTAGCATGGTATTAGAGCCAATGCTATCCCTTTCGCGAATGTGCATGGTAAAAATTCCATGTGAATGTGCGATGTCAAATTTTCACATGCTACTCGTAATCCGGCTTGCATGTGAGTGGGGTTGTCAAAGTATTATCCCACATTGATTGACAATGGGTCATAAATGCTCTTTATATTCAAGTGGTCTCCCTCCACTTAATAGCTTAAGCTTTTGGGTTGGACTTTCTAACAAACTTGTTTCACTTTTCTTTTTTTATTTGAACTTGGAGTTACAAAGTCTTTACATCATGATAAAGATTAACAGTATTGAATGTTCTTAACCTGTCGTTGTATTGTTTGCTATCCTCTTGCTGGGTATACAAAAGTTGAAGACATTTTTGAGAAAATAAATCAGCACCCTTCCTAATCTTTGAACAAAAGAGAGAATTAACTGGAGTAGCATACCATCTTGTTGGTCTGCTCTGCGAGACCGAGAATTTCGAGTGCCAGAAATGACTGAGGGACAACCGGTGGAAGAATGCCCCAATTGCCGGCAGTTGCTGCAAGCCTGCTGTCTACTGTTACTCCTTTGGGCAGAACTGGACACAGGAGTGGGCCCTCCTCCTCTTGCTGCTAGATATGTTATGTGAAACATAAATTTCAAGAACATGATAGTGGTTCATCATAGGGGTAACATTAAAGCTAGCAATTTACTAATGCCATAACAGCGTCACGATCACCATGTTTCTTAACTCTTCCTTTTCATGAAAGCAGAAAACTGTAAAAATGATGAGATAACTAATCTTGAGGTAGGAAATTCCATGACTACACCAATTACTTGAGAAACTTTTACATTACCAGATTCAAAATTACATCAAGTGAAGCAGAGGAGAGAGATAAAGACTATCATTAGAAACCAAAGGCTTCTTTAAAAAGTGACAATTTACTCAGTTAACAATTACCATTTTGAACATACACACGAACACAAATCTTTGACAAATTTCTAATTGATGTTAGCAAAGACATCTATGATGTAAAATCAGAAACCAAGAAGTCAAAACAAAGATACTGGTGATAATTATAAATTCTGTCCCTCATTAATACCCTCACTAAGGAAGTGCGTTACTGAGAAGAGTCTCTTAAACAATTCAAGGGCATGAATTATCCGGAAGAGCAAAATATAGAACACATTTTCTACTACTCTTGTTAATATAAGTGTACTAACAAGAGGTGTCTCTTGAAAACTAAAAACCAAACATATTATTCTAAGAACTAACCAAAACTTAAGCAAACTTCTCATAAAAGTTAAGCCACGTAAGAAGAAATAAATTATAAATTAAAACATGAAAAGTACAGTTAAGACAGACCAATATAAATAATGCTACACGAAAAAAAGAAAGCCATATAAAAGTAAGCCAAAAAGACAAAAACGAAAGGAGCATAGTACAATTAAAACATAAACAAAATATTGAAATGTAAATTTAAGTTATTAGATAATTTAACTAACGTTTATGAATTTTTCAAATAATCAATCACTTCAAAATACACATGCACACACGTGTGCACCATGATTATGCAAGCCCATGGGTCGCATGGCATGTAATAGTAAGAATCTTTTCCAAAGCACCATCTTTATCCTTTTTCTCGATTTCAGCAAAGTCTGACTTCTGCAAAATTTACCAACCTAACATACGAGAACCCGTTCCCCATATTTCTGTCAACTGTTGAAAAGTGTCATCACATCCACCAATGCATCCTAATAGAATTTCGCAGTAAATTTGCCATTGAGCCAAATAGAAATCTCAAAATGAATTATGTTCGAGTATGGAAAAGGAGACGGCACGCAATTATATTGCTGTTAACTAATTGCACAACTCCATTGGAACGTAATCGAGCTGCAGAAACAAGTACGGGGAACAAAAGGGTGAGAGATGGCATCAGCAATTATAACATAAATAGATGCAGTTTTATAGCTAAAGGAAGCCAGCTAGATGATCTGACAAGGGAAAGGCTTGTGAAGATGAACGGCAGACCTAAACAAGCAGCGTAGCAACAAAAAGAGAACCAATCATTGAAGCATTCACATATCTAGGTAAGGTAGCCTATTGACAATTCTATGTGCCTAATGAAATGGTCAGGCTTCAAAAGCCCAATGACTGCTGCGACAGGCCTTACTATTAGTGGCAAAGATATTTTTACAAAAAACATGAGCTCTTTGAAAACTTAAAAAAGAGAGCTTCCAGTAAGATGAAGAATAAAATACAAGCTGTAATATTTTAAACATAGCCCCAAGTTAGTTCAAAGTTTGTAACAGCATTCCCTAACTTTGCAGGACAAAAGCACATACCTAGATGGTCGAGGACTGTAGTTTGGGAAACTTAAACTGAATCATGTAGACAGGACCTACAGAAATTTTTAAATGAAAAATAACATTTGTAGTTAGTGAAAAGGAAATGTGAAACAATATGTTACTGATGAAAAATGCAAAGCAATCACCAAAACCAGGAAGAAGATTCTCATGCAAACAATTGAGAATTAACAACTAAGATCTAACGAAAGCTCTAATATACGTAGATATCAGGCCTTCCTCAGCATTTGTACCAATATCCAGGAGTAAACAAAAATAGTCGATAAAAAAGGTCCTTATTGGTAGTAATTTTTAGGGCACCTAGAGCAGCTGCTACCACAAAAGAAGGAAAACTCTGTCCTAGCGATGTATCTTCATTCAATGTACTATATAGATAGAGTACTAAGGTTTGTTTTTAGTTTTAGCCATTGCTGGAGTTGAACATAGCAAACCAAATAGTAAAAACAACACATTTGGAAACATTCAGTTTACCATGACAACAGGTTAGGCGGTTTCTTCTGCTGTACGAGGAAAAAATACTCGGATTGCAATAAGATAGCCACACCACATACTCCGAAAATCTCAAGTTTAAACTAGACACGAGGTATTTCAACCAACAATTTCCGGTCAGCACTCGTAAAGCCGAATGCATTAGATTGACAAAAACCCGGACTGCAAGAATTGCAAATATTGGCTGTCACAACTGCTCCTGATACTGCCCCAGGAAGCCATACAACATTCCTACTCTGAATTTGCACAGCAAAAATTGGGTCAAGAGCAATATGACCATACAAATATAATCTCGGAACAAAGAGTGAAATAATCTTAGTGCAATATCATTTTCACATAACTTAATTACTGGAATATCCTAATTGTTTATACGATGATTCTTCTGTTTTCATTTTGTTTCTAGCTTGACAATAGCATCAAGACGTTATACGGTCCTGTAAAATCATTTCAAGGATTCTTGAGTTGGTAAAACAATAGGGTGTTTCGGTGCTATTCTCAATTGCCAGGAGGAGTTTCTGGAAAAACCCCGTAGATGTTAATGAAGCAGATAGTAGTTGTGTCCATCTACGTAGATTTAGATGATTAGATATGAACCCAACGGATTGCCTTGATAGAATGAATTGATGGAATCCTTGTTAGTAATACAAGGAAGCAATCACAGACTGTATTTTCCTAATATCTTCTATAGCCCTGTAAACAGAGTGAGTGTGTGAGCAATGTCCCGTAACTAAATTAGCAATGACTGTGCGAGTAGAGTCAAACCACCCCATATATAGGCATAGTGTACTAATTACTTAAATTAAAAGTGTGGCGAAGAATGAAAGAACCTGCGGAAAATCGAGGCAGCCAACCATAAAATGGCCATCCTGTTCAAAGTGAAGGAGTTAACTGAAATTATCTATGAGAAGAAAAACAAAGTGTGAGTAGTGCAAACATTAATAAAATTCATTACTGAAGATAAATAGCATGATCCGCACAAGGCCCAACCCTATTGGATCAATTGGAACTACCCGGTCTTTAAAATCTTATCAAAAACATAGCAAATGTTTCAAATCATTGCAAATAGGGCCTAATCTTTCATGGCTTTTCTTCCATTTGCATTCCAGAAAAGCCCCAAAATAATATTGATCAGAATACCGTTTGCGAAAAACTTAAGAAAGGTGCATTTTGTTCATTAGGATCAGAAAGTGTCCAATTTTTATTTTTAAATGGAGATTATGCCGATATCCATGTACAAAAAGCAAATTGCTCTTCAAATGAAGTCAAAAGGCATTTTCTACATTTGAAAACTAGTTTCATCCTTTCAAGATAAGTGGAAGGAAGCCACTAAAATATAACCGGGAGGGGATACTTGCAACAATTCGAAGAGAAAAGTGTATATCTATATAAGTTAAGTTCAAGTACTGGTGTGCTTGGTTTCACTTTTGCCCATGCCTTTTTTGTAAGGTTTATAATTATGTTTTCTTTAACATAGAGCATCTAAAACCGAACAAAAATACACATATTGAAACAAAATTTTCCATTTTAGCAGGATAGTTATATGTTTTTCAGGCACGCAGAGAAGTACTTTAAAAAAAAAACCCAGATTTCCCAGTAACATGGATCTTTCATTACAAGGGAAAAATTTTAAACTTGCAAATTACCAATCATTTTGGATTATAATATACCAATGGAACCAAGTTAAAATCAACCATCGGTTCGCCAAAGCGATGAATCTCATTACCAGTGCCCAAAATATTTTTTAACATAACAGGTGAGGAGGTAATGCAAGATTGAGTCTATTCAACACCCTCCAAGCACTACTTGGATGCACACATGGTGTGTGCGTCCCGTGCAATCATATGGTCCATATGCATAGGAACAGAACATCATGCAACAATTCCTATTGTCTTGAAACTCAAGGACTCCATAAATGAAAACAAATCTCTCAGGTATAAGGTAAAACAAAGTAAATTTTTCAAATTTAAATGTGATCAAATCAAAGAACTAGTTGTTGTAAATGGTTCAGCAATGAAAAGGATCTAATTTTAGCAAATCACTGCGATTTCTAAATCTGCATCACTCTGTATGACCAACATTTGAGCAATAGCCCATAGAAGATGGCCTTAATTAGAATGAGAACTTTTAAATTTCGAATAAGTCAGACAAAAATCCATGTCATAAAACATAACATATATGGAAAACAAAGTAAGCGTGTTGCAGGAAGATAATTTGGGGTGCAATGCGGAGACAGAAATGATAGGGAATCCAATGACACGACCAAATGAACAAGAAAAAAATACAATTATGCTCTCAAAGGAAATATAATCCATTACCCGATTACGCTTGAGCACCATATTTGATTGATGACAAAGTCCACATGACCGAACAAATTCTCCCACTACATGCTGCTCATCTCTGGCTGTTCGAGCGGCTCTGCAGCATCAACAGTAGATACATAGTAACAGCAGCACAAATGCATTGGGAACTATAAGTCGAGAATCTACCTCTCAAAAAACACAGCCATGGCTTCCATCAGTTTTTGTTTATTTGACCTGGCCTGCAAGAATTCACACCATAGCCTACATATCATCATTTTCTTGTTCTTCATCCATATCATTATCGAAACTGTCTAAAAAGTGCATTTGAAACCCAAAAAAACTTTGTTACAGCACATAGCAATCATCCTTAGTATCCTTCACTCGAGGGAAGTGGAATTTCATACATTGACTAACTTTGTCGTCATGCATTCTACATTTACTGCTTCTACTAGAGACGAGAAAATTCAAAATCCACCAAGTACCAAGGGACCCTCAAGCATTGAAGACATTTAAAGACTTTAATATCCAAGTACGTCAACACTCAGACATGTAATGTCTTGAATGTCTCTGGGCAGTCTTCTCACTTATTTGTTTAATATTTAAAAAAAAACTTCCGCAACTCTTTAGGAATTTACTATGCATCCAGTCTTGAAAAGTTTGGAGCAGAACTAGTCAGTCTCAGTTATTGGCTTCTATTTGTCAAACGATCTTTCTTATACAATAAATTCCAAATGAACATAAATCTGTTCCCTAGACTTTGGTTTAACAAGAGGATCCATTAAACAAGAGTCGCCCTCCGACATATTATATGATCATAACACGTATTGAAGTTGTTGGGTTTATTATTTATTATAGTGTTAACAAGTTGGGGGCATTGTTTGTAATTGTGCTAGGCTTAAGGTCAAGCCTATATATATACCTTTTTGTATCTTCTTTTTCAACTAACAATATAGAAGAAAGAGAAAGCCAACTTTTTCCACAGAAGTCAATCATTAGTTTGTTGTAAAGAGCAGCAGAAGGAGTAACTACCGTACATCTAGAAAGCAAGCTTTCATCTGCTGCAAGCATGTTTCCAGAACTTCAGCTTTCGTCTTGGCACCCTCGCTAACTGCCCTCATGTCAAATTCCATCATTGACCTGAGGTTAGGCTTCCAAAGCTTGTACCTGAGTAAAAAATGGCAGTGCTCTCACAACATGGTGCATCTTACTCAGCGAAACATAAAGGGCTATAAGAACAATCTAACTAAGATGTTGTGATGATGTGTTACTCATATTTTTATCCAACTTACGCTATATCCTATGCGGTGTTTGGAGTACTAAGCTACTTCTCCTCCAGGAAACTACAAAGTTCCAAGGAAAGATTTGGCAAGTCTTTAAAAGCAAAAGCAGATGAAAGTTGAAGTGTGTCAAAAGTAATCGGACCGGTGTCAAAAGTCATCAACAAGGAAAAAGAAAATAGAAACTCAACTATAAATAAAGTAAAATTCCAAATTCCCCAGCAACCCTCATGAAAGACAATGAATATAAGGAGGTTGAGACGAGCAAAAAACGTTAAAAGACTTTATTCATTCAAGTTGAAAAGAAGGCAAATTACTTACCCCATGTCATCATATCCCATGACTAGAGCCTCACCCTGTTCATATATTCACCAATTAGCAAAGATAAAAACATGAAAGACAAACTCACTTTGTGCTTGCTTGATCTGAATAAAACAAAGCCAGAGTTCTTTCCATAATACAATTACTTGAGCCATTTGGAGATAAAACCTAGAATAATTAACGTTGCTCTAAGAATATAATGTTGATTGAACTAAAACATTCAAATAAGGAAGAATGGTGAGACGACATCCCATATGCGAGTTTGTACATGCTTGAATGCCATGCCTCGAGAAATATACCCAATATGCCACATGTCAATTGAGCCCAATAAGTTTCTTACGATTACAAAGCCAACTAAATATGGGAACGAGTGCTGTTTCTGAAATTGTCTAAAGCAAGAGTTAAAAGCCAGAGAAACAGTGCTAGAAAAGAAGGAAATACTACATTGCTGTAAAGTGATGATTAAAAAATAATGAGGTAGATGCAAAGAATTTACCAGGTTAGTTGGTGAGAAGCGCATATTCTGGTCTTTGGTTGCATAGAATCGATCAAGTAGCTTCTTTATGTGATCATGCATCGTGGCATCGGTGCCAATGCCAGCCTGAAGAAACAAAGTCGATGAGAGCTAGTTATCAGATCATATGACATGCTATTACAACATACATCTGCTGCATTAGAAACCTATGACCAACGATCATTTATATCAGAAATCTGACTGAAAAATAAAGATAGTAATAATCTTTTTCACCTTGTCCATGCAGTTCAGTAAGTCAGCTTCACTTAAGAGTGGCGGGGGCCTGGTAACTCCTGAATCCAGTGTTAAATTTGTTGGGATGAACTGTAATGGCAACAGTAAGAGCACACATCTATGCCTTGAACTTCCAAGCAAATTATAACAGAAAATCGAAATATTAACAAATATGATTCAGAGTAAATTTCCTCAAAACATTCCACAGAAATGTCTCTGTGTTTCACTTCCGACTCTATGGTTCTCTGCTTCCCTTGGTATGTGCTTTGTTAAGTTTATTTCTTTGTTCAGGCACTTTATGTTGGTTTATAAATAATAACTGGTAAAATCACATATATCTCACTTTCATAGATGATAATCACCATAGTTCACATTTCGGTGAAACAAAGTGCATTTAAGGAATTCAATCAAGGAAGAACGTGAAAAAGAACTGCAACTATAAACTGTCCAGAATTAGAAAACCAAGAGTAACCACTGATTGCAACTAATATTCCACCTAGTAGATGAGTTATTATAAAAAGTTAAAAAAGAAAAAACTTCCAATCAATAATACTACATGTTCACGACTTTCGTAGACATAGACAGAAACCAGATAAGTGAGCATGCTCTAGGCAAGGCTAACCAATAAAAGGGTGATGTGTGGTGGTCGGGCCCCACAACTAATGATTGAGCCTGGTATTTAACAACAATCAACTATGGTACCGTTGGAAGGGAAACTTCATTTTTTAGGTCAAATCCTACTATTCTAATATCATCTCTACTCAGATGCAAATGCAACAGAATATGCTCTTCCCATAGAAATCTATTTGGAAGTCAAAAGACAGGATTCCTTGAAGGTTATCTTTTTCTCTTGGGGAGCAAGCAGCCTCAGTACCTACTCTCACTGTAGATAATCTTTAAAAGAAAGGAAAAACATTGGTAAATAGATCAAACAGAATATGCTCTTCCCATAGAAATCTATTTGGAAGTCGAAAGACAGGGTTCCTTGAAGGTTATCTTTTTCTCTTGGGAAGCAAGCAGCCTCAGGACCTATTCTCACCTTGGATAATCCTTAAAAGAAAGGAAAAATATGGAAGGAGAGAATGGGTATCACCTATTGTTACCTTGTAGTTAGACCAATAGATTTGGTCTATGGTCTTAGGAGTAAAGTCGCAGGCATGGTGCAACACGAATTTGGGCTTGGAGAGGGGCCATTGTTTTTGTGTTGGAAAGAACAAAATTACTAAGATAATTCCTCCCTTTTTTTGGCGCATTAGGAGAGAAAAGGACGGGGTATTTCAAGGAGTTCAATCCTATTTGGATTTTATCAGGCTTGATTCACCTGTTGATCACATAAGTAAGAACTCTTACTCAAAGTTGGTAAGTCTTGAATGATAAACAAAATTTCATTAAGGGAAAATGCCTCCAAAAACCCCAAACTTTGCCCCCTGTGACACATTTATCCCGAACTTTTTTTTGTGACACCAAAAACCCCAAACTTTCTTATTTGTGACACATTTACCCCAATGTACATTGTCCATGGGCATTTTCGTCTTTTCCGCTTTTTTTTTTTTTTTTTTTTTTTTTTTTTTTTTTTTTCCTTTCCGATGAGGGAGGCCTCGTCGGCTTCGAGCGAGGGCGGCCCTCGCCAGCGTCGAGCGAGGGCCGCCCTCGCTGGATCTGGCGAGGGCGAGCCTCGCGGGCGGCGTCGGGCGAGGCGAGGGTCCCTCGCCCTCGCCGGGCGAGGTCGCCGGAGACCTCACCGGCGAGGGCAGCCCCGCCGGAAAAAAGAAAAAAAAACAGAAAAAAAAAAAAAAAAAAAGACTAAAATACCCTAGACTACAGTATATTGGGGTAAATGTGTCACAAATAGCAAAATTTGAGGTTTTTGGTGTCACAAAAAAAAGTTCGGGGTAAATGTGTCACAAGGGGGCAAAGTTTGGGGTTTTTGGTAGTTTTTTCCCTTTCATTAATAAGGTACCAAGCGGTGCTGCCCCTGTACGAAACAGCTTCATAGGGGAATCCAACTATGCACAAAATTGTGCACAAAAGACTTCTTATAACACTTCCAACAAACTAGAAGTATGAGCCTCTTGCACCAAGCTCACCCATGTGATCAACAGGTGGATCAAGCCTGATAGCATAATGCGCTATCACGTCTCTAATTGATGATTTTTTCAGCTGTGGGACTGAAAGGGAATCTAATAATTCCAAAACGGCAGCAACTTTCATTTGGAGGGACTTACACTTGCCTTTGGAGCGAAAAGGAACCAAGTTATTAATAGAAGCAAAGTTAGTTTTCCTTGTCAATATCAAATGAAAGTGCAACTTTGCCATAGTGTAAACTCGTAGTGTGTACATATCTCCTTTGAAATAATTTTTCTCGTCGAAAGCATCAAGAAGTGGGCTATATCAAATGGTCCAGGGCCATGGTATTCTAGATTTGATAAAAGTGTGATGAACTAACAATAAAAGACTGATTCTAAGACACGATGAGAGCTATTCCAGACGTTTTATTACAGTGGAGAAACAAATCAAAGGGAGACGTATAATTCAACGAGATGTAATATTCAGTGGCAAACCTGCTGTCCAGGTACGTAAGTTGGGATCACAGAACCTCCCCATGATTCAAACCGGTAGACGTCCAAGTAATTTTTCTGGCCAACAAGACCAATTAGATTCACCACAATAGCATAATCAACAAGAAAATTCTACAAGAACCAGAACTAATGTGATACAACTTTTTACTCCAAGCAGAGAACAGTCTCATTCTCAGATAGACAGACAGGTCATGACATTCAAACATAACTGAATCAAATAGATGCCAGTGATATATTTCATTGAGGCAAAACCCAATGGTCTGTTGACAGACACTGACAGAAACAACATTGATCAATTCCCAAAAAGAAATCATTCTTTCTAGAGGTGGTATGCAAGCCCATGGTATTTCTGATAGCACTTACATGCCTCACCTCTAGCACATTCAACGAGGGTGACCCATTGCATGAGACTCCCCCTATGAAGGGTCGGGGAATGGTTCTATCATATGCAACATTTCCCTTGCATTACTGCAAGAATGTTGCTCAACCCCGTGACCTTCCTGGTCACAAGTGGTAACTTTTCTGTCTATAAAATGAACTCATGCTCAGATAACTCAGGAAATTAACCCAGAGAAACTCATTTCAATTAGCATGAGCAGCCTCCCAGTCACTTGAGGTTCTTCACAGAAAGTCAATCTAACAAAGGCTAATTCAATAGTTCTGACTTCATTCTGATGCCTTATGAACATACAAAAAGGTTATGTACAAATAATCTCCACCTAATTTAACTTTTCCATTTTGCTAAAGCAAGAATTAATCCAGCACCCACAGAAAAGTGAAGCAATACGCTGAAAAAGAGCATCGCCGCATCGGGTTTTATCTTTGACCTACCGAATAACCTTCACATTATTGGGAAAAGAAGGGACAACTAAAGTAGCAACTCCTTTATTGTGATACTAAAAACTAGAGAGTAGAGAGGCAGCCAGTGTACCTCATAAACCTACACTGCTTAATCCAGTTCATTAAAATCCTTGTGCAAATCAAACTCCAGATAATCAAAATCCAAAACTGGAATGCCCAACATGACTTTCAGAGTGGAGTTAAGAAACATAAAAGGGGCGGCTAAAGCAATCCATACCATGTATAATTTACCAAAGAAAGAGAACTAGAAATTGTAGGAGAGTTTAGCACTAGTAAATGAAAATGCCATTTAAAACATGTAAATTGTCACCAAGCAAACAATAAATTGAAATTGTTGCTTCTATAACAGCAACTTTTTTTTTCCTGAAAATGATAAATCATATAAAATCCAATTATCAGGAACATAAATTACTTCCTTCCTAAAAAAAATGAATGGCAAGCTCAAAAGTCGCAACAGAACTCACTGCAATAATCACGCGCCCTGATGCAGCAAACTGCTCACCAGCAATATCAATTTCAACAGTGGTTTCTGCCCCTACGGCTGGCTGCGAAACACATGCCAGAAAATGGCGAACAACCAACTCATACAGTCTCTGCAATAAAAACGAAACATGTAGGAATTAGGTGCAGTGTGCATGGGTGTTTGTTGGGGGGGGAGGGAAAGAGGGGCCACGTCAAAATTGAAGTCTGCAACCAAAGCGAGATCAGTATATGAAAGAGAAACAGGAAAGATTCCTTTAAGAGATCATGAGAACTCACTTACATGATGATCCTGACTCCAATTTGTCTCCCCACCGGAAAATTTTGTTGGATGAATTGGTGGATGGGCCTTATCATCATGGCCACCATTGCTGGGGTTTCTCCATAGTCCTGAACTGGGGTCCAATAAACGCTGTGCATAGGATCCCCATACAGGATGCCCTTGTTGCTCTTGCGCAATAGCCTACGTGTCAACAAATACTCAGACCAAGAAGCAGAATTCAAAGGGAGGAAAATAGCCAAACGGAGTTGGAAAATCAATGCATGGCCAATAAGCATAATGCAAGAGACAATATCATGGATGCATACAACAAGAGCCGAAGTCTAGGCTATTCAATAGCAAAGCCTGAAGTAGGGGCCTTCTAACAAGGCTCAGAAAGTTAAAAGAAGCTCATACCCTGCTGGCCTCATCACTTACACGAGAGTGGAAATGGGTAAGGTCTTAATAACTGAAGAGCTCAATTCAAAAGAACCTAGACTAACTGGAATATCAATCTTAAATGTATATGTGACATTGGGGCGTGATCCTAATTCCAACCCAAAACCTAATATCATATACTTGGAAGATGCTTATATGTTTGAAATAAGATCAACCTGTGATGTCTCCACTGATGCAGGATATCCACTCAAATACTGTTCTCACCAAGGGACTTATTTATGAAGTGCCATTTAGCCACCCAAAATATGTTTTATTTCTTGCCTCAAGCACCACACATGAACATGGACAGCTTCCAAACCAAGAGACTTCAAAATTCCGCAGCAATTCCCTTGCTCCAATGGGAGGAGCCCTTTACTCACATGAACAAGGTGGCTAAATATGTCATCTTAATGCACATCTCAAAGTTTTTAATAGCAATTCAGAGCGGCAGGTGAAATCCCTCTGCTGATCCAATCATAAGAAAAGGTGGCAATTAACCACCAAATCTCCTTTAGGATTTGACAACCATATTATTATAAAATCATACTGTTAACTTACTCATCAGCAGACAATCAATTAAAAAGCAGCAAAGAATGCACCAATCTCAATTCAGATAATTTGGTTTTGCTATCATGACCAAAAAAAAAATACTCAAAAAGAAGAATTCCCTTACCACCCTTCTATCTGCCGCTACTTATTTCTACTTAGCTTTGAAATCAGTATATCTGATTGGCAATGTGCTCAAAAGGCAATAGAAGTTGTCTGTGGGCTTTCATTCCTGAGTACTTTTGTGTTGTTCTTTCTGACCTAATGCTATGTATATGCATCACAATAACAAGATAAATGCAGCTACAAATTATTTCTGTCCTTTTTGGTTATGCCCCAACATTCTCCACTCATAATTCAGTTCATAAACTGCAAAAGTATTTCTATCGTCTGTATTTTAGTCAAATTTTTAATCAAAAAGAAATATTTGCAATTCCACCTTCATAATGTAAGAGATACTCACATGCAAATCAGTCCTGGCAGAGAAGTTGTCAGTTTCAGTACGAGGATAACTTATAAAACCTGCTTGATAAAGCTCTTCTGCAACCTAAAACAGCAGGAAAAGAGGAAGTTATCGGATACAAGTTAGCGACAGGAAAAAATTAGCGTTTCTCAATATGAAACCATATTATAACTTACTGTAAAACCTAAAAAGTAAGCAAGAGATCAGGAAAACAGAACATTTGGCACCGTTTTTTCTCCCCCATTATGAGGAAGAAGCTCACTTAAGGTTATATAAACCCCGGCATGTGAAATACCCCACTAACTTCTCAATTACAAATCGGTGGTCATCAAACTAAGCTCAGTGAGGTTTCTTATTTTCCATTTAAAGAATTATAAAAGAATAGAAGGCACAATGATATGGAAGGACCCGAAACTTTTTAATTGCAGAACCACCTCATCTTAGGAAGATAGGGAATCAAAAAGACTGCATATCATCAACAAAAGTAAACAGAACCAGATTTGATATATTTTAGTCAAGAAAACCAAACCATTTTATTTTGCTAAAAAGCAACCAAATAATCGTAAACAAATGTAAGTGAGCTTCCTAATCTCACTCTAAAGAACGATAAAAGGAATAGAACGCACAATGAAGTATGAGGACCCGAAACTTCACTATGTATAAAAGCGCGAATATACTGTTTATTGCAAGAGAATAGCTACCATTCAGGGAATCAAGAAGAGTTTATATTGTCAAGAAGAAGTAACTCAATTGCCCAGATTGGAAGAGAAAAGAAGGCTTCTTGCTAAAAAAAATTTAAAAGAGTTGAAAGAAAACCAAATTTGTGGCAACATTAAAACAACTAGCGTAATTTGGGCCATACATTGACCAGAGTTTGCAAACTGCCACGATTATGTACAAAAGGAAACACTCATTGATAGCAGCCATTCTAATTCACCATCAACTGAAAAGCAGAGTATCTACTGAAAGACATAGTTCTAATCAGCGTACAGCTAGATCTGATCTTATAATAGATAGATAGTTTCCAGGTGCCAACCACTCACCTTCATGGTATGCTCAGAGCTCATCCGGAAGTATCTAGAAGCACGTTTCTCCAGCTCAATGGTACTCAAAGGATGTGGAGGATACTTGAATTTCTCCTGCTGCCTAACCCTTGTGACCTGCATGACCAAGGTAGTAATTTAGAATATTACCATCAAACCAGTAGTCGATCCAACCACGATATTCAGCATAACATACAGTTGCAGATGGCTCCTCGACACACATCTCATAAATTATAACTGCGCAAGTGTAATCAAAGAGATGTCCACGCCTGCAAAATTAAGAAAGACTTCCATTTCAATAAGAACCAGAAGCCTATGAAAGAATATTATAATGCATCAAGACAGCCACAGCTTACATCCAGTTGAATGTTGCAATTCCCTCTTCAGATCTGTGAGAACAGTTAATTGTCCAAAACTCCTCAGGTTCATGAGATTGTATCTCCCAAAATCGTTCAACCACAAATCCAAGTGTAGGGAACTGCACTAATGAAGAACAAGATAACTACGGGATACGTAACAGAGTATAAATTGAGAATCGCGAGGAATGTGCTCCTAAGTCACCGTACTTGACATGGACCATAACTTAGGACTAGGTTCCGGTCATCTGCAGCAGCGTCGATGACAAATGCGTCTCTTAGCAGCATAGTCTGGAATCTCGTGAAAGATGCACCTATCCTGAGGTCTATTTCCTACACGAAGCTCCAATCAGTTCCCTATCCCACAATGAGCAAGCTATCAAAGAAAGGAAGCACCCTCTGCAAAGAGTTAATCTAGTTTCACACGCAGCAAAAAAATATTCTGAGAAGTATTTGGATGCAGCCACATGCTGAACAGACTTCACAGCACCTATGACAGTAGAGCTTCACCAGAAATGGGAAAGCACTCACTTGCCTTGCATCCACCGCATCAGCAAACCAACGATTGGGTTCGACAAGATTCTGCACGGAGTCATGTATTTCCCTAGTATTACAAAAATAGGACGTCAAAACCGAGAACCTACAACAAAAACAATAGCAAAAAGAAGAAAGAAGAGGAACAATTTTAATCTGACCAGACCTTTCAATCAAAGCAGAGAACCGAGCCCTTTTGATGGTCAGATTACGGTTTGCCGCGGTGCATATGTCGATAACTTCGAATGCTATGTTTTCACCTTCCCTATCACAATCAAGCCATAACACGAGCCACTGGCACCTTCTAGCTTCCTCTTCCAATGTCCTCTTTATATCGATCTTGTCCTGTAGTTTCCATAAGAAGTAAACAGAAACATACAACCCACAGGCTATTACCCCGAACTATAATCACAGAAAAACAGGCGAACTCGAGGTCTGGATCACGGGATGTTCGCGATAAGGAAAGATCAGCCCTTTCGGCGGCCTTTCGTGCGCCGGGGGCGAACAAAAAGCGCGGCACCGTCGTTTCTCACCTGAGGGACGGCCTTGCGGACGGGGGCGGCGAAGAGATCGGCGGGGTCGCAGGAGTGCCACTTGCGGAACCGATCGTCGAAATCGAGCTCCATGAGGTGGCCGGTGACGGAGGTGACCAGCATGCGGCAGTGCCGCCCCCGGATGCTGTAGTCGAACTCGAAGATCTTGTTGTACCGCGACCGCCCCTCCCGGACCCGCATCCCCTGGCCCCTCGACAGCAGGGTGGCCACCGACTTCGCCACCGACGGCTTCTCCGCCACGTTCAGGACGGCGACGGCGCGACCGCCGCCGGACATCGGTGGTCCTGGCGGCGGTTTTGCGGGGGGGAGCCGGAGGTGAAAGGGATGAAAGGGAGTCGGGTTCTGCGGGATCCTGAAATGCGAAGATTTCGAGGGGGCTTTGCGCTTTTGCGAGAAGAGGGAGGGGTTCCCGCCTTTCTGACACTGGAGGATGGTCAGATGTTTCTTTGAAATATAAAAATGAATTTTTTTCAAATTAGTATACACCGTCAAATTAACTAAAATTAATTAAAAAATTGAGAATTTTTTTTAAATATTATAAAATTATCCACGCCGGCGTCGACTACCAATCGTGCCATATAGGATAATTTCCGGTCAAAATTGATCGGATAGACTCAATTGATAAAACGTGAAAAGAGATTTAGGACTCAATTAGCATAATTGAAAGATTTATGTCCGAATCATCGCAAGTGCGATATGTTTAGGATTTTTGGCAATTTTTCCCTTAAACTTATACAATTTACTTCCTAAAATCTTTCGAGGTGTTATTTAATTATCCTAATTCTTAGGCACGAAGAACTTGCTTTTTCTTAAATTTTGCCAGTTAAATTTCCAAACAAGATACATGCCATCGATTCACTTTATGTCCAATTAATCGATTATTTTAATAAGAAGTGGCCAGAAGAATCACATCTTTAATAACGCAATTGATGACGAAATACACGTGGGCAAATACTCGAGAAACGAGCAAGCTACAGGCAAGCTAGACTAGATCTGATCGATGGCGAGCCGGGCCTAGTGCCCGATTGAAAAAGTCGTGTACAAATCGTCCAAGACATAGAAACTTATATTTTGTTTTTCGTAAAATAATTGGGCCTGAAATGGAGGGGATGAAGGCCGAACAAGGAATTCGCTTTGCTCTGTGCCGGCCGAAACGTGTGCTTTGGGCTTGGCAAAAGAGCAGACAAACCAACAAAACAAAGTCGTGTAACATCACACGTTTGAAAGTAAATAAAGCTGGGGGGAAATGGAAGTACGTGCATTTGTTTCACAGAAAATTTTATGATAAAAAAAATATTTTCATGAAAATTGCTAGTTTTCGTGTGTTTGGTGGTTTAGAAAAAGCGATCTCTTATTTTACCAGAAAAGGAAGTCGTCTTTCTCTCCCAATCCGATCTTGTTAATTTGAGCCCATGAAAAACGTTTTCCGTGAATCGATTAATTTTTTGTAATCTAAACATCAAACTGTTGGAAAATAGTTTAGTGAAAACAGTTTTCCTTCAAGCAAGCCGATCCTCATTATAAGTTGATTTTTGTTAGGAGCTTTTTAAACAAAATCTCTCATGGGTTTTATTCACGGTCCAAAAGAAATTGGTTCGCGCTCGACTGTTCCTTTACAACATGATTGATTTATGCGAGAAGTTACGAGGGCTTAACCTCTTCCTACTTCCTAGTGGTTAGCCTGCTAGTTTCTTTTATTCATTTTCCATCTACTTACAATAGTTCAACCTATCTAGAAAAATTGCCGGCCTACGATTGTGGTTTCTTCGATCCTTCCGACAATGACTATAATTTCTTTTTCAAACGCACGTGAATCTCCTTGAACTTGATGGGTTGTCGAGGACGATAATAACACGGCAATAGATAGATATTTTTCGCACGTCACGCGAAAAATATAAAAATCCATTTTTTTCGAAGCAAATTAATAAAAGAACTCGATTTCACCATCGTTTATTTATTTTTGGGCCACCTTCATCTAAGATCGTATTTCCTGCATGGTTTGCTCTCCTCTGACTATTTTTTCCCTTTCCCAAGAACACCCAAAAGGGGAAAAAAACGGGAACATATATCCAAAATAAAGAGAAAAAGGAAGCAAAAACTCAATACCCACCTTCTATTTCAACAACGAGAACATTTTTCGAAGAAATTATTTGGCCAAGCGAAGACTCTAAGTTCACCTTCGACTTTACCCTTATTTTGAGGAGGGATAATGACACAAACGGTCCCCAAATTTTTGATTCAATGCGTAATATAATACCTGAACTTTTGATATATATATATTCAATATAATTTTCGAATTATATGAAGATGTTCAATGTAATCCTTAAACCTGAATTAATGGAATGATTAGATTAAATATTTTCATATATATTGGAGACTAAATTGAACAAATTAAATATATAAGGGCTACATTACATATTTAATAAGAATTTAAAAATTATATTGAATAAATTAAAAATTCATGAACAATAATACGTACCGGGTCAAAGTTTAAAAAACCGCCCTTGTAATTTTCCCCTGCTTCGAATGCTCTTTTCCTTGAATCTTCTTCCCTAGGTTCCGAACCCGCCATACCATCAAAGAAAAAGGGGAAAATATCTCCGGCTAAAGAAAAACGGGCAAAAAGCACAAGTAAATATCCAACTCGGACGATTCTGGGCATCCCGTCCATCCACCCACCCATCAGTCAATCGCTCACAAGGTAAAACTCATTAATAAAAAAAATAAACATCCACTCCGCTACGATAATCACCGCTTGACACGAGAATTCCAAGTTCCTTCCTCGAGCCCTACGTACACTTTCACGATCCATTGGTGCTCGTGTCGCAATAATCAAAGACACAAAAATAATGCGACACGTCACAACAATCGCTTTACAAACATATATAAATTAGGCCTGTCACGACACATTTACTTTGAATTCCTTTCGGGACATATGAGATCCTAAACTATACCTGCCGCATCGAAACCCTCAAGCTCATATTCGTGTGATTACATTTAATCTCCGCCGAGCCTCCATCAAATGATGTTCCAACCGAATGACGTCGTTTTTATTTTGCGTAAATCGCACGGATACCATGTTAATAATACTGGTGTTTATCTTCCGTCGTGTATGGACATTGATTTTTATCGGCGCTCGTCGACGAACAATTCCCCGCTTAATCATTTCGGTCGCCGGCGGGCCCCACCGTGGTGGGCCCACGAACAGCACGGGGGCCCCCCCTCAATATTCCAACTCCCACTGACCTGTCTGGCTCCGAATCATTACACCTGCGAATGCCCGGCGAGAATACTGTGACTGGCGACAAGACAACAGGTTCCCCGCCCCTTTTTTACTCGGACGCTTTTGCCCTCCGCCTTCGGACAAGATCCTTTTCGACGTCTCCCATAATATACATGATGTGATTAATATCGGAAAAAAAAAATCCCAAAACCCTAAATTCATTTTTTTTTCCTTACGTTAAAAAAAAAAGTCTCGGACTGGTGGTACCGAAGTGCCGTGTTTTACCTCGAATTAGTTTTCGTGCACCCACGGCGAATTTACCGGATTCATAAAGCAAAAAAAGCTAGGGATTTTAGCAGATTCTTTGAAATGCGAGGAAGCTATCTTAGGGCAAAATTGGCAGATTCTCCCGGCCTCGATAAATTTTCTTTAGATTTGGTTTCCCAAAAACGATGTCGTCTTGGAGAGCCACGCCGATGCCACGTGTATCCTTGCGTTGGCAATTAAACAAGGCGCCGGTAGATCAATTTGGAATTTTTTTATGATACAGAAGTCAGTTTAAGGTAAGTACTTGTACACCGATTTAATGTTTTTGCATGATACAGAAATTAATTTAAGAGCGAATATGACACGTGCGTGTGTGGGTTTGAGATCTTTTGGGATATTTTCTCGTTGGCATCACGTTCAACATCTCCAAATGGCCTCCTTCCAGGACAAAATGGACTTTTGACACTAAACCTGGCTTCAAGCATCTCCGTTTCCTGTCCGGAAGTCGCCGGCGCACACGAAAGGGACACGGTGATGGCTCCAAAGCCGTCCAAGACAAAACAAAAAACGGAGTCTTTTCCAAACATTGCGATTATTCTCCATTTTCGTCCACCATTTTCACCCATAATCGAGAAAAAAATGAGAGTTAATGCTACAAAATATTCTAAATTAGTATATTTATGATAAATTCATTATAAATTAATTTTTCAATTATAAAAAATTTCAAATTAATATACGTGTGATAAATTTACCCTTTGTTAAGTTTCGTTAAATTTTATTATCAAATTATTAATTTAGATGGCAATTGTCAATGGATGGGTGTGTCGGTTTCAGGTTTTATATAAATTTACTAGTTTATAATTCTTTATAATATTAGTTTAATTTAACAGAGAATAAAAGAAATTTATTGATTCAGGATTTTTCATGATAAAAAAATAAATTTACAGTAAATTTATATTAAATTTATTGATTTGGGGCTTTTTATGATGTTAAGAAAATAAAATTAAAAGAAAGGGAAAAGTAAAAGAGCCGGGGCTGCGATGTCAGTGGCGATGACTTGACCCGCCTCGTCTCGCAGTCTTTTGTCGCATCGCCTCAGCACATGCGCCTTGTGTACTCCTTGTTCGGAGGTCCCTCACTGGTGATGGATTCTCCTCTCCCCATCCTCCTCCTCCTCCTCCTCCTCAAGCATGCTCGAGCTCGACAGATTCGGTGAGCGACGCTGAAAATTTGATGTGGGTTTCCACGCTTTTCGTGCTTGAAGTGAAGGTTCTGAGGTCTGAGGACTCCTACCCTATTTTTCCAGCTCTGTTCGCGTGGCCTGTGTAGTTGTTGTTGAGGTCATTTCTGTCGGTTGATCTGCGAGTTCGGAAGTGGGTGTGGATGGGTTTGTCCGATTCGTGCGTGTAGTGATAGATTCGTGGCTGAATTGGTGATTTCTTTCTTTTGTGTGTGTGTGTGTGTGCCGTGCCCTGGATTGGTCGACTCATTTGGGTCATGGTGTCTGATGATTATGATCCGAGCTTGTTCCAAGCTCTCCCTGATGATGTCCTGGCCATCGTGTCCCAGTCCCTGTCGCCGAGGGATTTGTGTAATCTCGGCCTGTGCTGCCAGAGCCTGTATGCTGTGGCGCAATCCGAGAAGGTCTGGCTCGCCCAGTGTGATGCGCTGGGGGTTATCCCCCCACAGAGATTTGATCGAATGGAGGAAGGGGGTGTCGTCGTATAAGGCGCTCTGCCGCTTTCTCTTCTGCGTCCAGCCGCTGATTGGAATTTGGGTTCACCAGAATCCCGAGCTCGGTAATGTGGTTTATGTCATGCCGGGGTTTGTTTCGGTCGTCGGGTGCCGGATAATCCCGCAAGAATTGGGGCCATTGGGGATTGAAGATGGCCCTATATTGTGGGCGCCGGTTTTCGAAGTCATCGGGGATTTTGATGGTTCTGCTTCGTTTTTCCTGCACGGAAGGGAGAAGGGAATTGACTATGTTTATCCCGGATCTCTCAGACATATAGATAGGAATTGCAATGTGTTGCTGCTTGAGGTGGAACCGAGGTTCCAAAAGAATGAGGGTACATTGGCACACAGCAAGAGCTTTGTTCGGTACTCGGATTCAAGCAAGATCTGCAGGTCAGACAGTGGATTGTTGAGGTCGCAGGGTATTAGAACAGAATGAGACGAAGGTGCCCTTCAGCAGGCTGGCCTTCTGTGACAGAAGAAAGTTGCTCGAGGTTGTAACCAACCAGGTGCGTCAAAAGGTGCCCAACTCAGCCGGTGGGCCTCTCTTTGCCCGTCTGAGGGATGATGATGAGAACTTTCGGAAAGACATGTTGCTCCTGAATGAGCGGAGATCCTTAATAATTCAAATGCAATCTTGTAAGTTTGGTGGATGGCAGAGTGATTCGTGTCCAGAAATGCCTTCTGATCTGACTCAACTGGGGTTGAGTGAAATCAGGAAGAGTCTTGACCGATCGAGCGGCACTATCAATTCTTTCGATAGTGACAATGCTCTTGCACAATGCGCCAAAAAGAAAACATTCGGTGGGTATTTTAGGTATGGCATAAAGCAGATCCTCGGGAAGTCTATCTCGTTTAATGGCGGCGGCCATGCAGTTCTGAGAAATAGTTCTTCAAGTAGCGAGAGTAAGCACGCGCAGCTTCATGAGTTTCTGAGATCCGGTGATATGATTGGATTAACGTTGAATGCATCCACTGTCAAGTTATCATCATATCGAGCATGGCCGAATATGCACGACAGTCGTTTTGCCCTTTACAAATTACCGCTGAGGCTCCCAAAACCTGACCAAGAATATGCTGGTTTGTGGGGTGGGACATTTGGATGGCCTCCAAGGGAAGCCTACAGAAGATAAACCTGGGAAAGCTTTATTCCTTCTCATGCTCTCTTATGAGGAGTCCCAGGGTCAGCACTATCTCCTTGCAACCAAAATATTAGAAGGCACCCACTATGTTCTTCACCCAAACGGTTCGGCGATGTTTATTGCCAATATAGATCAGCCATCACCAGATCCGTTTCCTTGGAGTAGTGATGCTAACGCCCTCCCTGTCACTACAGATCATGCTTTCGTTGGGGAGGGCATTGCAAATGGTTACGGTTTTAGATATCCCGGTGCAAAGCCGGGTTCACTCTATGTATTGCATAATGGTCTAATCGCCTTCATTTGGAAGGAGTCAAGCGCCGTCTTGACCTTGCAGAGACTTAACTTACAAGACCTCTTAAAGAAAGGTGAACGCGTGCCTGCTCTACCTGCAATCGCCAACTTCACATATTTGACCAAGTCATACTCAAATGTGTTTGCTGGCTTCTCAAACGCTTCAAATTGCCTGTCATCACCAAGGTATGAATCACCCCTGTCTATAGTTTGATGGAATCCTGTTCTGGTTCACCTTATCAGTAAATTTGAATTTTGAGCTCTTTATTGGGTTTCAATAAATCTCTCCTTCTAAATTTATGATCAACTGCCTGTATAATTATCACTGAGATTGCCTTGAATTGTTCTTGGAGAATTGATGTGTGGGCTGTCCTGTCTCACTCCTGATCACTGGACATTCAGCCAAATTGATGATACGACTCTGACTACCTTACTCTTTCTTAAAGAAATTTCCTTCAACATGAAGCAAATTAAAGCATCATTATCATCATGCACTGTACATCTTACTCATTCTCTCATGGCTAAGATTGGATATTCTTTAATAAATCATCTATTCAATCATTTCCCCCGTTTTTCACAAGGATGGCAATTTATGGAGTTGAATGGAGGATATTTCTGGTTTTGGATGGATAAGCGACTAAAATGTACTTACTCTTCTTTGTGACAGGCAAAAGCAGACCTAGGAAATTTATGCGCATTTGGATTGGATTAGGGAAGTTTTAGCTGGCTGTCGTGCCAATGCAAGTTTGAATTGATAGGTGATTTTTAGTTCTCCTTGGATGGGGATGATTCTTTTTGTATCAAAGGCATGACAGCTTCTGTCATTGCAATTACCAATGTAGCGCCTTCTTCAGTGCCGCTTTAGTAGTGTGGGCTCCTCTTGTCGAGGTCCTTGAAAGAGTCAGGTATGTTATTTTAACCGTTATGATAGGAACTACTATATATTGTAAAGATCAGCACAAGCATCTTAGTGTTTTCAGTTTGCATTTTGGCAAAGTTCAAATCGATATTTGCAGACAACAAATAAAAGTTTCTGAGGAATCTGGTTGGAAGATCACAAAGAGAAAATGGACTAGCTTCTATAGCCAATACCACACAAAAGCTATTTCTCATACATTCTCGGGACATCCTGAGAAATATTGCTGTGCTCTCAGTTTACTTTGATTAGGGGTTATGGCAAAACCCACTGACACATGATTATTGGGCGAAAATGATCACATTATCTGACGCAACTGAAACATGACAATGAGAAAATGAGCCTATACGGATGTTGCGAACCCAGAAGTTAAGTTTCTCTTTGCCACGCAAAATGAACTAGTTGACAAGGATGAGGCCTCGGGATTTTAAGCTCTAGCCACTCAAGATTTTGACACTACAGCTACTCAAACTCAAAAAGCAAGTTGAATTGTAATCTATGGTTTGTGTTCAGAGTAGCTTACAAACGGTGTAGATCGTGCAATTTTAGAAAGACCGCCAAAGCTAATTCCAAAGCTGGGCTCGGACACCTTCACACACAAACCACCATTATAGACCATCAATGCTAAAACGAAAGAATTTGGAGGGAATTACTTTTCCATATTCCCACAGTAAGAGAGTTCTGTCACAAAGCATTTGTATTAAGAGCCCCATGTTTAACAACAGTCGAAAATTGCCTGTTTCTCGTCTATTTCGTTTGAGATTCCTCGTTTTATAATTGATGATGCTAAGAAAATTGGAGAGAAATGAGCATCGGATTAAATCAAACGGATGGCTAATGAATACGGCAACCTTAAAGTAAGAAAAAAAGGGCAATTCATCTGGAAAAACGAACCCATGTGCTTAGGAATCATGTCCTTCAATTCAGATTTCAACAAAGGCTGCGCAATTAGGACCAAGACTCCCTCTTTATTCCGCTTTTTGGGCCGAAAGAGCATTAAGCGGTACCTTTTAAGTCAAGTCAAATCTCTTTAAGGATCCGTGTTTACTTCTCTGAAAATGAACTCATAACGCACGTGCCTTGAACATGAGTTAGGTTCAGATTCAACTCTTCCAGAGTACAGCAAACAATTTCTCTGTTTTTCGCTGAGCAAGAACAATGTGTCTTTGATCACGTTGGTCGACAACTGCATTTTGAATTCAGCCATGACGAAGCAGGAACGATCCACAAGCTCATCACCAAGTTGTCCAATTTTACTCCCTTCAGACAATTCTGTGTTGCTGAACGATTTCCCTCAACTCCCTTTAAACTTTGCAATGGAGTTTATACAAACCTCAACTGCATCTAAGAATGATGACTTTCGATTAAAGATGGAAAATCATCTTCAAAACAAGCACCAATATGCCAGGAAAGGAGAATTATTCGATTGAGCAGAATGGCTGACTGTTTTACTTAGCTTTCTGCCAAATAAGAACGGTGCAACAATTTTGTTACATCCAAAGGCCCCTATATTGCTTCCTGGGGAGCACAGAGAAACTACACATCGAATTGACAAAAAACCATCATCAGAGAGAATCACTCATTCATCAAAATAAATAATGAGTTTGATGACCAAAATGGTCGGCGTAAATCATGTAAAAACATCTTCTGGAGAAAAATGAAATCAGAATACAAACATCCACACAAGGCGATCAAAATCATAACTATAGTTCTAATTTGGGCATTCTTGGAAAGCCGAACAAGGGACAGAGGAGAAACTCAAAGACATGAGAAATCCAGTAGCACCAAGAGTCAAAAGAATGTATGTTAGTTGCATGGCAAAAAATTCCGTATTTTCCAATATAAGACAAACTGAGATTTACATGAATCAGAAAATCCAATCGGATTGCTGTCAAATAACATAAAAAGTATACAAAGTGGGCAACAGGACTAGTGGATAGGAACGCCAGGAATCAGCAGATGGTAATGTTGTTTCAAGCTGAATTCAAGCAGGCAGCGGTTCCTCCATAACTGTTTCAAAGTAAAGACGTGCATCAATACTTACCATAACTGCCGAGAAAAAAACAAATCAAGCAAGTTGGCATTCAGTGTGTGTGCGCGTGTGAGAGAGAGAGAGAGAGAGAGAGAGAGAGACCCTTTCTTTTCGAGGCAATTTCGGCATCATCTACAGCAGCATTAGCAGCCACAGGTGCTTTCTTTGGCACCTCAGGAAGGTCAATTGTCTCTTGGACTACCTCGGGAGTTGGAGCTGTTGGAGGAACTTCAGGCATATCTTGGATAGCAATCTACAATAAAAAAGTTTCCTCTGTCGTCAGCCAAATCATATTTTCTTCTAGATTCTGAACACAGAACATCTCAGAACAACCATCTGAAATTGTCAAATGAAAAAATCCAATAGTTCATTGCATATATTTTATATGCCTAATCAGATCAAAATCCAGAATGGAAACATAGCAAAAAAAAGTGATTTACAACATAACTGATTAAAAGAATGAGGTTTGTGAATCCAAGCAACCTGAAGGATCTTACAAAATAAAACTATCTTACATCAAATCATCCAATAGAAACTTGAAGGTAAAAATTTTTCTCCCCCAAATAGCAATCCTAATATTCAAAGGAGAAGCTAAAATTCTCTTCATAGTAGATGCACGTCTTGCATGATAAGTTATTCCATTGGATTTATCTAAATTAAAGTGATAAAGGTTATTCTTCATGGGAACACAAAAAGAACATATCATAATTTCATAAAGCTTCAATTTTTGGTCAAAGAACAGGAGAAAGAAAGAAACGATCTTTTCCCAAGTATTTAACAAATCACCTAACATAACAACGGGTAAGAAATAAGAAAAATGTATTATATCTTATTCAAGTACTTGACATTCAGCTCTAAGTAACAACTGCAAAGGCAACAGATATTATATTTTGAATGTGGCATTTCTATAAGGTAGTCGTCAAAATGACATCACAAAATAAAAACCAGGTTTTCCCTCACGAGACAGATAACCTAAAATGCTTACTTGAAATAGGATAGTCAGACTAGAAGTAGGATTACTTGGAAATCAAAGATGCCTCCAGTGGGAACCAAACATACCTGTGATTCCAAAGTCTCAAATTCTGCAAGAATCTCCTCTTCATCTTCTGCCGATAATTTCTCTCCCAAGATCGCATTAATTTCCTATGTTAAGAGAAAATCTTATTAGTAATGCATCTCAACTTTCATTTTTCTGTTTGGGAAAAAGATGCCCAAAGGTAGAAAAAAGCATGAGAAAGTTATGCATTGATGAAAAGAGGTTCAATGCTACTGTTATCCGACACGTTTGCAACACATTGGAAGACACAGCTAAACTCAAGCAAATGCATATAACTATGTAAGAATATTACCAAAGCATGGCAAAGCCAATATCTAGACAAAGAAAAGAAGCATACGCCTATGGACATACAGAAAGACATCTCTTTAAATTAACCATCTCAAGTGGCGGAGCAAATAGCTATCTCCAAAGCTCATCGCGAGGTCCACCCCTAGGCCCTTGCGAAAGCCAACATACCAACAAAGACCTAGTCACCACATAAGCCTGTGCACTTCACGCTTCGCACTAACTCTAAATACTCTTTCATGCCATCTCATTAAACTTAATGTTAGTTACAGTGAACATGTATCAGCACTCCTATATAAGGGAAGCAATTAGAACTTGGCTCTCTGACAGAGAGAAATAAGGAAAACTTGCCCGGGCTCTATTTCTGAACAACTGAGCTTAATTTGTTTCTGACATGACAATTAGAGCGTTGTAAACATGTGAAGAGAGACTATGTTATTCAGAGAAAATCTGTTTTAACTATGACCACTCCTGTACGGGTTTAAAAAGAACTATGATGACATCCATGGGAAAGCAAAAAAGAGAGACAAAATTGAGAATGGCTCACATCTTGATAAGCTTTTGCTTCGGCAGAATCATCCATTAGCTTTTGCACATCATCTAAGTTGATTTCGCTTTGAATTGCTTTGATTGCTTCGGTCCCTGACCTTAGGCTCTCAAAGACGGCCCTCTGCTTGCTTGCGAGTTCGATATCTGCCAGCTGAACACGCGACTCAATATAAATGGCAAGAATTGTGACCATTATAAAGTTGACAGCATGTCAGAAGCCACAAACTGGATAGATTTAAAAAAAGGAGGCAACCCTTTTGCCGAAGAAGCGATGCACAGAAGAAGAGATTTACCTGTTGCTCAACATTAAGAACCCATGCATCCACTTGTTTCAACAAATCTTCCTGTGCCTTTTTCTTCTTCAGCGCTAACAATGCTCTGTCTTTCCTCTTTTCTTTGATTAGATCCCGAGCAGCTTGCTTTTCAGCTTCAATGACAGCCTCAAGCTGGAAACAGCGAGACAGCAAAAGGAGTTGACAAATCACCATGCCACGGTGAATGATCTCACCCAATATTTCCAATTTCACAATACTGGAAGCAACACAAATTTTCTAATCCTAATCCAAAATGGCTACTAGCTACTAAGCACCCATGAAGCAATTCGACCACATTATTTATGTTACTGCTTAATTGGACCAAACCGAGTCCAATCTGCATTACAGAGAAAATTGTGCAACGAAATCGAATAAAGAACAGAAACAGAACTTCAAACGGGCATGCACAGTCCCTCATCAAAACTAATCACCAAAACCCAAAAAAATCATCTAACCGTCAGCCAAAATCCAAAGAGGAACGAAATCAATCCCATTCACCTCAGTTCAAGCACTACAAAACCCTTAATCGTTGCCCAATTTGTCAATTAACCCCAAGCAAAAGAATCAGAATTGAAAATTCAAATGCAAGAACCACCGAACCAGGAACAAAAAAAACCCGGAAGAAACAAGAAAATCAATCGGGGGCACACGCCAAAAAAGCTCAAAGAACGAAAAGGAAGAAAAGAGGGACCTGCTGCTGATACAGACCCAGCTTGCGCCGCTGGGTCTTGAGAGACAGAATGGCCTTATCGACGTCGGTGACCTTGGGCTTCTTCACGAACAAGTTCCCCATGAATCGACGCTTATCGGCGAAGTCAAAAACTTGTACCCCGCGAATCGACTGTACAGAGGGGAAAGCGATGAGCGTGGAGGGGGCTTTCGACTTGATCAAGATACCGATCGGGGAACCCTAGGGACACGGGGATTTCGCATCCCTGGGATGCAAAGGAGGGACCTTTTTCGTCTGTCGGATTTTGCTAAGAAGAGGAACGGAACTGTCCGATTGATCTGTCGAACGTTCCGAGGATGTTTTTCTGTTCTATGTTCGTTCGTCGGAGACGACTCTAACGAATCCGAATGACCAGGATCCGCGGGTCTAGCCCGATAAAATCAACCCGACTCAAGTTTAAACACCGACATAATTACATAAACGGTCCATAAAACTTATGCTCAACGTGCAGTATCGTTTATTAACTTATAACCTATTTAATGCGTTCCCTAAACTTTAACCTAACGTCTAAAGTCATTTCTTAAACTTTTAATTTATTAAATGTAACTCATGAATATTTGATAAATATACAATCTAATCCCTAAATTATTATATTTCCAAATTCAATTTAGTTTGGGATTAAAATGAACATGTACTGAAAGTTCAAGAATTGTATTGAACGAATTAAAAGTTTTGATGCGACATTGCATATCGAGCCAAAATTTAGGAACCATTCGCGTCGTTTTTCCTTTAAACATTAAAATCCAAACTTATTAGTCATACGAGCGAATCCGAAACCTCTGCCAAACCTGTCAAAAACGAAACTCGACTCAGCCGAACATAACGTTTTAAACTGATGATGAACTATAAAAAGTTTCCCATTCAAGAGAGGAGTTTTGTGTTTTCGATTTGAAATGCAACGAAAAAGAAAGGTACCTTATGTCTTGTAAATTACAAAATGAGGACATTCAAGCAGCGTAGTTAATGCACCTGGGTCCCAGTGTTGGGAGATTTACCAGTGCATCCTCCCATACGTCTCGCGCCCGGCAGGACTTTCTGCATAGGACCCCAAACCTAAAATTGAGCCCGCATTTGGACCTATTGAGGTTTAGATTGAGAACTTGATTAGTCTCCACTCATTTCCATCCTTATACGCTCGCATATGCGTCCATAGGTCAAGTCGGAGCTAAGTATTATGATGCGTCCAATAATCCGCATGACGCTCATAACATCAAAAAGAGTACCTATGAGCTTAGATCCGGGAATTATGAGGGCGATTCACGTTTGAGGTGTCCTAACAATATATTGATGATACCGGTACGATCAAATGGAATTGCCAAAACTTTAAGGAGAAGGTTCGGGTTTAGGTTAAAATTCAATCGAGACCGGTATTGATATATGGATTCAGGCACGGTTTGAGCAATGAGATGACCCGAAAGAAACCAAATTGTCGGATCTTTGATTTTCATATTTCAACGTGTCTGCTATGGTATGTTCAGCAAAACATTCTTAGATTCCACAGACTTATGGTCCACTCAAAGATATGTGCATGCTGGCTTTCAGCATATCTCTTGCTCTCCATGCTTTACATCAAAACATTCCAGCTACAATCTAATCCCCCCAACAACATTATGCCCGGAAGCAGCTTCTTCGGTTAGGTCATTTGTAAGTCGAGTACAAAGAAGACACGAGATCAAATACCATCTAGGATGCTGCTCACAGCATCCCGAATGCCGAAGGCCAACTCCTCATTCGCAGTCACGATTGACGTGCTTGTGCTTCTAATTTCAAGTAAAGCTTCACTAGGAGTGTCGATGTGCAAGATGCAAGCATCGCTCGATCCATCTGTAACACTGTCTTCTTGAAGAGCTCCGCCAATACCCATCTCTGATAAACGAGCCAGGAGCCTCCGCAAATCTAGAGCCCCCCAAATCAATGGGGGCTCACTTTTTGAGCATGGCAGCTCATCGCTAGGTAGAATCTGCCTTCTGGCATCACTCATGACGAGGTTTCCTTTCAATCTTGTGATGCTCATATTTTGGTCTTTCAAGCTTTTCCAATGTAATCGAGAGATCAAGTCTGCTGTGATTTCTAGTTCTGAACCTTCCTTTAGGGTAGGCAGCTTTAACGTCTCATTCACGGAGTAGTGAAGGACCGAGTATGATGAGTCTGCTACTGGTGATGTGATCTGCTGCCTAAAATCTTCAGGTAACTATCTTCAACAGAAAGCGCAAGAACAGAGAAGTCATCGGTCTGAAGTACCATCATCAGAAAGAGAATGTATGGAAGCTTAGGTGATATTACCACAACAAACTTTGGTTGCAATAAGTGGATTAAAGGTTGAACCTTCTTCAACCTACAAGTGAGGCCGATCCATGAGATAAAATGTGCAAGCATAATATTTTGATAGTTAATGGACATGCATGAATGGAACGCAATTGGACCGGTGGAGTAGGTATAGTCTCATGAAGAAAAGGCGAAATAGCTAATGCATGGTCCTTACACTATTCCCGAAAGAAACGAACATCGAAGGACCTTCATCTTCATCTCCATTGGATCAAAAGGCAAGAGAGCTATATCACTATCCATGCCCTCCTGCAAATTGAACAAAAGGTTCTGCTTGTTGAATGGTTTTATTCACTGAAAAATACGAAAGAGAGAAGCACTTTTTGTTGTTAGATGAGTGAGAGAATATATTAGCACCTCCCAGATGAGTAATGATCTTTCATCCCCATGCCATCGTCTGAGCAAATGAACAGCTGGGCCAAGTCGCAAACTCCAGTGAGGACAAAATACAATGCACGGCTCCTGCCAATGAAGTCTGCGCACATTCCAACAGCTATCAGAGGATACAATTAGGTGACAAGTTGCACAGTCAAAAGAAACGGTTATCATACAATAGCTTAGGTGAGTAAATTGCAGGATACACTTGCAGCCTTTCTCCATTCAAAAGCTCAACATGTGCAAATAATGGCTCACCAGAGAACAACTGTTAAGGACATAAAATCAACAAAAAAATCTGCTTTTAGTAGGGATGTAAATGATCAGTTGGATACTTCCTACAAATATAAATCATATGCCCTCATTA